>VFFE01006943.1:1522052-1593557 GCA_008921705.1 Burhinus oedicnemus | reverse complement strand
AGAAGGAAGGAAAATAAGCTGAGGACAGAGAAATAAGAGAAGACGGAGGAGATGGTGAGCAGATCGTTGGGTTGGGGGGAATGAATGAGATTGCCGGGCTATTTTCTGGGAGAGATTCTTGCAGCGTGTAGTACGTTTGGGATGATTTTGCATCACGATTGTAGACTAGCCTTCTTTGTTTGCTAAAGATTGCTGTTGAAGGTTTAGCAGCGCTCATCAGTTTATTGTGAGATACGCAACGAGGAGTTGATGTATACGAATGGCTAAAATTACATACGCAAGCCACACGCACAAGCCTAAACAATCCAACATTGTATTAATCCGGCAATATGATGGGCAGTTCTTGTCATGGAGGGAAGTCATTACTCAGGTTATTTGTGGCTTGCATAGGAGATGAGTCTTTTTGTAGCAAAGACCAAACAAAACTAACCTATTTCTTCCCAAACGTGAAATCTGTTAGACTTAAAAGCCAAAGTTTTTTTTTTTTTCTTCTCATTTTCTCTGCAGTATTGCTGTACATGATTAAAATCTAATGTCTGCAAAACTTGATCAACTCTTTAAAATCTTCAATTCTAGCATGCAAATAGTAAAGACTTTTGGGGTTTTTTTATATATAGGCACTTGTTTGTGTATGTAGAAGGGGGAATTCTTATAATGTGTACTTTGCTTTTTACAGTGTACTGTTGTGCCTTAGGTAGGTCAAAATATGAAATGTGATTCTTAGCATGTTAGGAAAAAAAACCTAAGCAGATTTTTTTTTACATCATGTGAAGGCCTGTTTTTATACCAATAATATCTTAAACACTAGATACACTTAGTGGGGAAAAAACCCCTGTTTTGTATTAATGGGAATGCTTTATGGTAAAAATCCTGATTCTGAGCGACAGAATATTGACATTGGCTGATTGTATCTTCCTGTGGATGAAATGCTGCAGTCTGTATAAAGTACATTACCCCTTTAAGGTTCCATAAATTTAAACATATTTTGTTTACAAAATTGTGCAGGACTGCATGGTGCAGTAGTAAAATCTGAAATTTTAGTGGCTTTGGAGATGTTGCAAGGTACTGCAAAAGAGAAATATTGCAGCTTCGTATTATATCTGTTCTGGAAGAAAAAAGGTTGGTTATAATAAAGTAATATGGGATATAAATGGTGACTAACTGAAAGGGCTGCATAGTTTGGAGTTTCTGCAAAAAAAAGTTGTGAACTATACTGTGATATTCATCATGCAAGATATTTGGATGGCTAGCTGTTAAATTTATTTTAAGCAACATCTCTGTAAATGCTTGTCTGAAATATTTAAATTATAGGCTCCATTAGGCAAGTGGGTTTATCTTCCCATTGCTTGGCTAAAGGAATGTATTGGGAGGGCAAGGTTTAGAAGAACAATACAGTGTGACTGCATAGTTTCACTGCATAGTTTATCCTCATGTATTGTTCAGAGATGCGTAGAATGTATTCTATTTGACATTGGTGATCTTTATAAATCTTAGAATCTTAGAATGCTGATTTTATGCCATAGTTGCTGTCAACATAAATAACTGAATTTCAGTTATTATAACCATACATTTGACCTACTATTTAGCTAGAATGGATGAAAAATCCTTCCCTTCTTTGATTTTAATCTATTAATTCAAAATCTCTGCAATGGATTTCGGTGTCAGCAATTCTTTAATATTGAAAGAACTTGTAGGAGTTATAATTAGAGTTTCCCATGACATTGAGTTAGGACACTGCACTAGAAATGGCAAAATTCCTGCCTTTTGCTTATATTTCAGATTTTGTACAAACTGCAGTTTAGAGAATATATCTTATCCTGAAGACCATCTGCGTGCATATTGCAGTTATATAAAGCTGAGCGTCTGTATTTGATTTTATGTAATGCAACATATTATTTCTCCAGTGCTTTTGGTGGATCTTGGTTAGTGTCAGAATTGATACACTCTGAGGAAAACCTGTTAGAATTCTTGTGCTACCAGGTTTATAATTTGTTGCTCTTAATAATTTATTGTGTGAGTATAAATCATTGACACAAACACTGTAAACAAATGCTGTAGCAGCTAACTGTGAGATTACATTTAGCTTATGTCTTTACAGTTTAACCAGAGTATGACAGTATCTTGTCTAGTGTGAATGAGTTCTATTCCTAATTGCCCATCTCTGCGGAAGAACGAGGAAGAAGACCAACTCTAGGGTTACACCGGTATGGGTAGGGAAAGAATTTTTCAGATGTGTTGCGTGCAGTTACCTTATTCAGACTTCATATGAGTCACCTGGAAATCAGCATTGAGATTTTTGTTAAGATAAAAATCCACATATTTTTAGAAAAAGTGTTCTTTTCATAATGCAAAACATTTAGAGTATACAAGTAACTTGGCAAACATACTTTCTTCAGAAAATGGTATTACCAATACTGTAGGTTTAAGCATTAAAATAAGAATAAGGAGATCTTGAAGTATTCTCTTAAATTCCAGGTCTACACGTGTGCTGAAGCAAGAGGGTTACCCACCTATCTCAACATCTGAAAAAAGCAGCAACTGTTTCACATAATGAAGTGGTTTTTTATTTCCCTCAGCTAATTTGTGTACAACAAACCCAAACCTGAAAAACTGTGGTGCAAGTTCCTTGTTTGCCCTTTTCACTCCTACCTTTGTATTTCACAGACAATCCAAAACAAGCTGTAAAGCTGCTTCTTGTTCTAGATGCTGAGGTTCCAGAGGTCTAGATCTTCTAGTATTAGCTTAGGTTGCGTTCATTTTCAGTAATATGTAAGACAACTAATTCTAGTGAATCAGATTCTTTTTATGTGTCTGCTTTTCTGCGATGCTGTAAGAACAGGCAGCTCAATTTCGGAATATCCAATCCTTTGAAAGGCTGGCAGTCAACCCTCTAGCAGTCACATTTTCAAGAAGTAGCATCTTTGGTGTGTAAATGGCTGATCATTTAATAGTAAGTGGGCAGCATCTATTAATCATTATTAATTTGTGCACGCTACCTCAAACAAAACATCATTTTAGAGTCCTGATGAGAGTCATTGATTGCCACTGTGTTTCAGGGTAGTTGGACATTTTGACCCACCAAAATACAGGCCTTTCTTGGAACATCAGCTATTCTTGGGGATAAAAAAATGTACAAGAGACCAAGTAGGAATATATATATGGGTGGCATTTTTAAGTATTTTAATGTCTTGTAGAGAACACTTCAATTTAGTTAATGAAGCTCATATCTAGTCACTATTCATTCCCTCAAAGAACATGACTGAATGTATTTTCTTACCATAGTTGTCATTACTGGGAGCATACCACTATTGAAACAAGTGGCCTGTTTCTGGAAGTGATGAATCTTAACTAAGTAAGGCACCATTATACCCCTGAAATAACTGGCTTTATAGATTTCTTTCTAACTGATTACTTTATCAAGTTCTGTGAAAGTTGATACTGTGTTTATACCCTCATATTTTGCTATGTAGTTGTATTTTAGTTGTCTAATCTAGATAAAAATTTAAAGAAATGTCATTGGTTCCAAGTAAAAGCCATCTGAAGTTGGTTCTAAGAGGCTGGCCACAATGAGGTCAACGGATCTGCTTAATTGTATCTTTCAAAATCAGGCCCTCTGAGGAGTTAACCTACAAAAACAAAATCAGTGGGTACTTCTGTAGATATCTGAATCTGTGTTTTCTCAAGTGTAGACTTGTTGCACAAGATGGAAAATGTTTACTAGCAATAGTACACTGAGGAAAGAACACGTGAGCCTGAGTAGGTGCAGTTCTGCATCTCCCTCTTTGTGAAGGATCACTTGGTCTGATTTTGCAAGTCTCAATCCTCTGTAATCAGCTGATATTCATTACCATGAGACAAGTCGAGTGATTTTGAATATGGAGTATATTTATAAAGAGCAAAATTGTAACGTTTAGATCACAGACTCCAGGCTGAGTAGCCCAGGAAAGTAATTTTCATCCAACGCTTGTCTAATGGTGATACTGCTGGTGGCAGTTATCACAAGATACTGAGATCCAGTAAGAACACGTGGGCAGGATTGTACTTCTCTACTGCACTCTCCAGTTTATATTGCCCTGGGAAGACCTTTCTGTTTCTGAGTTATATACAGTATGCTCTACAGATATGACGGCTTTCTTGACAGTCAAAGACCTTATGGAACAAAGATCCTAGACTGCAGCATGAAAATCTTCTGTGCATACTTCAGTTGATGTTGTTTATAATTATGTTTTTTCTGCATCTCAGAGCACATGCATTTTGTTTCAGAAGCTTTCTGTGAGCTACTGTGCAGATATATGCCAGCACACCACTAATCTATTAGCTTATGATTTGTAGGTCAGGGAGAAATTGGGATATTTTGTTATCTAAGCAGTATCATCTCTTTGCTGCTTCAGTGCTTACATGACACCTCAAGTTGGCTGAAGATTAAAAGGACACTGTCAAGGTACCTTTCACAATTTCATTTTTATTATTTATTTTGTTTGCCTTATTATTGCTGTCATAAGCCATTGGAAGCTTGAAGTCTAGTGCCTTGCCAACAGGCCTTTGTCCTCCCGAACAGTTACTGTTTAGCTGCTTATGGTTTATTTAAGAGTTGTGAAGCATTTACTGTCTTCTGAAATACATTAGTGAAGAGTTACAGCTTAAACATTGTGAACAAGTGAGAGGGAAGAACTCAGTAAATCAGTTTGGGGCCTGTCCTGCTGTTGTGTAGGTATGGTAAACTCAAAATATTTCTTCTTTTCCTTATTTCTTTTAGAATTTAATAATCTGGGAGTGTGGAATTAGGCATCAGTGCTTCCTTTGCACAGTCATCCTGGAGAGTGGACTTTCCGGGGGATTGATATCAAGACCCGCATTCTTAATTGGATGTTTTGAATTATCTAATGAAGTAATCCCTGTAAGAATTCTTACAGGTGCAGTGGTATTGACTGACTTTGAGGTGCTGAGCAGTAGCTTCATTTGGAGTACTGGCCAGAAAAAAATACAGCATCTGGGCTATGTATCACATGTGCCTTTTTTCTTTTCTAAGCTTGTTTTTTTTCCCCCTCTTATTTCTGCTATCATAAAAGGAATGATCATGGTTTTTTTTGTACAGAATAATGCTACCTTAACTTGTTGCTGTAAGAAAGTCTTTTCTTACTTGATCTACATTCATTGCAATGTAAAGTTTGTGAAACTAGAGCTACTGTTTCCAGTAATTTAATTGCCTGTTCTTCATCAGCTCTGGCGGTATAATTTCTACCCGTGAGTTGGAAGTAGATCAGCACAACTCCTCCATGGGACCTTTTCATTACAGTAAACATTCTCTATTTAATTTGGGTTATGTAGTGATAAAATTTTAAGTAACTGCTATCTAGAACAGTGACAGTAGCAATCGCACAGACTTTCACTGGATTATTCCTGTGGCTAATCAGAAGTGTCCATGCCTACTGGATTCACAGCTTGATGAGAGCTGAATGTATGTAGTGATATTGGGTAGACTTATTTTTGCAGGTTTTAAATGAAAAAATAATAATCTTTTTGACAGTATGCAGAATAGCAGGTTGGAGAGATTCCCCAGAGGAAAGCCAATTGCAGAATGACCTCAAATATGGTTCATAAAGCGTGGACTATCTAGGGGAAGGAGATGTGACGCTTAAGTTGGGGTAGTTACAATAACTTCAGGCATGTCAATTAGATGCCTGAGTTAGAAAGGGCAGCCGCTGCTGGCTGCAAATAAAAACAATGGATAGAGACAGATGGACTTCTCTGGAGGTTGGTTCAGTCTGTGAGTTTGAATCAAATGTTTTAGTGTTTTAACCGGCACTTTGAAGGAGTCTCTCTCTCCCTCTCTCTCTCTCCCCTCCCCGCCCCCCTCCCCTGAGTAGCAAATATGGGTAGTACATGGAGACTAGCTTCCTAAATTAAGCATGTGTATCAGGTGCTGAAACTGAGACAGCATGGATATTATTCTTATGTATACATCAAAATTTTGAAGAACTTTCACATATGTATTTTAGTCACTCGTTGATGGGTTGAATTTTCTTTAGGCAACCGTTCATACACCTTGCCTGTGAGGTTGAAGGCAACAAAATAATTTTGGTCATTTTGTGCAGTTGTCAGAACTTTGACAGAATTCTGTTGATGGTTGGTTGAGTTTCTTGTGATATGTATTGACGTAATATCACTCAGCAGTCTAGTAGAAACCATAAGCTTGATACTGCAACAGTTTCTGTTTCTGTTTTGCTGTCCCTGGGAGAGAGAAGGAAACCTTAGACAAGACTGCCAATGGAGAGAAAGGTGGACATGAGCGTGACTTATGGTGTTATATTGGGGTTTGTGAAGGAGAATCTTCTAGTATCAACAGGAGATAAATGGGAAATGCAATTGAAGTGTCTCATAAAAACAATGTTCCTTTAAAATGGTGTGTTGTGGATTTTTTTTAATGAAATGCAAGTTTTATTAAATGTTGCAGTGCTTCTCTAGAATGTGTACAGAACACTGCAATTAACGGTGTAGATATTTTTAACAATATTCTGCTCTTTCCTTTGAGATAGAATCCTAATGTTTTGTTAATCCTCTACAGTGGGTTAAAATGGCATAAAGATCAGATTGCTGAAGTAGGAAGTCTTTTGTCGCTCATGTTTCTCCATTTTGATAGGCCAGTGACAATGAGTATTTTTGTTTTGCTATGTGTCTGGTCTGAAGTACTTAAAAATGCTTATATATGCTAACATTAATGAAGTGTTTCATACAATTGTGATAATAACATTATCTATACTTAATGTTTCAATACTGCACAAAGCTTTGGCTTATGGTTAATGTTCTGCTGTTGTATATTGCTGTCAAGTTTTGATTTAGAAATGAACTCTATTTTAAAAGGTGAAATAATCTAACATTCCTTCTACAATTCTTAATCTGATGCAAGGAAGTTTTAGTCATGTTGATCACTAAAATGACAGTAGCCCTCTGTAAAATTTTGATTGTTTTGCATATCAATAAGTGCACGCCAATGATGTCCCAAGGAATCGAAAGCATAGTTTTATTGTATGTAGTAACTATAAATTTAAGAGTTTTCCGATATGTTTAAGACATAATCTCTTCTGCCTGAATAAATATCACATTTGACTTTATTTTATCAATGTAATGTCAAGTGAAGTCTCAAACATGAATGCTAACTTAAACTGGCAGTGTTCCGCTTCTTTGCGCCACAGGCTGGGTCATGCCATGCTGGTGTAACTTCTCCACATATTTTTAGACTGGTTCTTCTTTAATTCAGTGTGACAATACAAGTAGTGAGTTATTGACAGCAGCTAAAGTGAGATCATTATGACTGTAATCAATAACACACCTGCATAGAATAACAACTACTACCAGGGCCATATTTGGTATTGATTCAGGAATTTATGCTGTCTCCACTACACCCAGGCTGCTACTTCCATAATTTATGTAATAAAATCTCTACTTTAGGGAAGCTGTTACTAAGTTAAATACCAAGAAATGATGACATATCAAGATGTAAATTGCATATTGAAGACTTCACTACAAGCAGAAATAGCACTTGCTAAATTCCTGTGGGTTCTGATTCAGGACCAAGGCACTTCCTTTCTGCAGGCTGAAAGATAATGGAAGTAAAAATCCGTGTTCCCTCTCCTGAGGCAGTACTTTAGCGGTGGAGGGTAAGACACTGTTTTTAATGTGATGTGATGATGGAAGCTTATTGAATTGTATAATCCATAAATTTGAAACCTTGGTAGAATTTCTTTATCAGTAACAATAACCCTTATTCCAGTTCTGTCCTTAAACTGGATTGTAATTTTCTCTTAATACTGATACATCTTTATGTGTCTCTCTCAATTAGAGGAACACATTCTAAAATATTGATGCTATACTCTGATTTTCTTTTCCAAGTCTAAAGTCAGTAAAGTTGAACGGAAGGTGCAGATTATGGCCAGGAATTCGGGAATACCAATGTTTCTTGAAAGTAATACCTAGCTTCCCAGAGGTATGTGTTTATTCCCTTACTTGCTACCTCTGTCTTTGTTTTGTTGATCAGATGATTAGCCACAAGTCAACGTAAAATTACTGTGTGTTTATACTGAATAGAATAAAATCTCTTTGTGGGTTTTAAGCATGATAAGAAAGCTTAAACAATGTATCACAAATAATCTTGGGGTGTGAAGCCTATGAAGCTTCAGATTCAGTTGTCCATACAGGTTCATGTGTACTTTATTAATTCGTGATTTGAATGTGAAACAGAAAACTCATATTTGCAAGTATTGCATGCAGTAGCTTCCTAGATATACAGCCTTCTATTTCTGATGGTGTTACCATCTTTGTGTTCAAATATACCTACAGTTTGTCAACAGGAGTAATCTTGGCGTGGTCCAGAGAAATATGCATGTCTTCAAATTTACTGTTCTGCAGGTTATTAAATAAAATCCTAGTTCTTGGTTAACTTCTAGATCTCATTTGTTGCCTGTCTTCTGTTTAGTGGCATTATACCAAAACTCTATCTGCTGTAGGAAAGATTACAGTGTAAAAGGACTGATTTGTGCTTTAAGTGTTCAAGACTCAGTACTAAGAAGTTCAGCATCAGGACTGCTTAGTGAAACCGTTCCATAACAAACTTGAACTAAATCTAATCAAATTCAAGTAGAATATTATATTCTTTTTGATGTAATAGTATATTACATGTTGTTTTGTTGCTTAATGCTGAGATAACTCCCAAAGTATGACAGATAAGAATCCAGACAGAACAATGTTCTCCAGAAGATTTTCTTAGGATACTATTCATGAATTAACCCACTAGTTCTTGAGAACATGTTTTATGCTGATAGTTTGCCCTATACGCAATGAAGATATTTTCTTGGAAGAGTATTTGCTACATCATCTTTTTTATCGCTGTTTCATGATAATATGTTCCTGTAGGTAATAAACAGCTTTTACAGACTACTTACTGCGTTGATGGTGGGGTTTCTGAATCCCAAGCCATGCTCATCTATCTGTTCAAGGAAATAACCACCTCATTTCATTTATGACACCACAAACCACTTTTCACCGTTTTGAAGCAGAGAAGCAGTATGATGACTTTAGTTTTTAAGGGACTGAAGAACTAATGTTAAGCAGACCGGAAGCTTGCTATATTTATTTAGCTCTCCAGGAAGATCTAATGTAACTTATCTAGTGACATACAGTCCAATAACAAAATTTTTGTTTTGTATTGTTAGCGATGGTTTTTAAATTGAAAATTAACATAAACTCTTAAATATTATTAATTGCATAAAGCTTATCTCTTCACAGTGCTAGGCAAGTATTTGCATTTAGATTATCAGGAGATAATACAGGATTCTGTTTTCCAAGGGATTTTTTTTCCTGACTGTTTGAACACACTCTATTCGCAATGCAAGATTTTTTTTTTTTTTTTTTCTGGACAGGTATCATTGTACTTTTTCTAAACCTTACTGAGAGGACGGAAAATCCACTAAGGAATTTCTCGAGCTGTTGGACCTTCTGCTAACAAGTAGCAGAGGTCTGATGAGGTTTGCAGCCTGGCTTGCTCAGATTTCCTTTGAAGGAAGATCAGTGGTGATTGAAACCTGAATAAAAGGAATATGTGAGAACCTCTCTGTGACTTAGAAATAAGTTGGTACCTTGGCTGAGACTTTCAGTGATCCCTTAGGAATTTAGGCCCAAATTCTTAGAGGGATTTAGGCACCCAGTTCCTGTTAAATTCCGTTACATTTCCTTACAATATTGTCACTGAAACCAAGGGAATTGGGTTTAGGAATCCTTCCGAAGGTTTGGATCACAGGTATAAACTTTCCTTGGCTTGTTTCTTGTAGGTTTATGTAGCTGTTTCAGCTTTATTTTTAAATAAAAATGGATTAATTTGGTTATATGTATTGACAAGTCCATTTAAATAATTAAATTATTGCAAATACTTTAAAAATGCATTTGCAGATCAATTTGGAAAAAATGTCAATTTCCTCAGACTACCAAGCTAAGAGGAACTTTCAGCATAAATCTTGATTTTTTTTTTTTTTTTTTTTTTTTTTTTTTTTACTTTGCTTACTCTAGGGGATTTTTGATGTCCAGATATAAAATGTATATTTGTATACATTTGTGATATCATTAGCTACTGAGATTCATGGGATTTGGAAGACTTGAGGTCATATGGTAAACATGACAATTCCTTTTTCACCGTTCTTGTTTAAAACTGCACACAGGCATTTAGTACGTTCCCAATCCAGAGTAAAAAATGTTCAGAGGTACTTAAAACTGTGACATTTCAAAATACAAATTTTCCATTTGTACTACTGTAAACTGTGTAATTAAGTCCAATCTCCAGTTGTGATTGTATAATTTGGAGACTATTGAACATCCCCGCTTGCCTCAGGCTGTCTAGTGGACTATATTGCCCACAATTAAACAGATGAATGCACAAATAAGGATAGGCATCCTTCCAAATAGTTCTGTCTATTTTTAGCAAATTCTTCTCATTTCCCTCTCTGTAGGAGGGTAGTGATGTTGGTAACCTTAATATTGGCCACCAGAATTGTGAGTGTCTTAAGCCCTGTCCTGCAAGATATTTTCCTTTCCCATGTTATTTTGACCTTGTATTCTCTCCCTTTCTCTTGGATTAAATCTGTTTGTGTCCTAAATGAGAAGTTAGCTTCACATTCTCCATCTGATTATAGAAATAAGTAAAAGCAAGTTCTCTGTGCCACAAAGGACTAGAAAGAACTTGAAAATTTCATGAGTTAAATGTTCCAAAATTTATGAAAGATAGAAGTCGGGGGGCGATACAAAGATATCTCCTTTTATGGAAACCAAAGCTCTAGGCTCTGCAACTTTTTACCTCATTTTATGTATCAGTATTTGAAGGACTGCAATGCCTCATGTTAAAATGCAGCAAGCTTTCTATGTAACATTACCTTCAGAAAATACTGAATTCACAGTTTGTCTAGTTTTCTTAATTGGTATTTGCATTTTCCTTTCTTAAACTTCCATATTATCCAAATATGTATTAAAGTTGATGGTGTAGCTGGCAGGCTTGAAAGATGCAGTCTTATTTACAGTATAATCTGCATGATTTTCATAAATAAATGACTACAGTTTAAGAAAACAAGAACTGTTTAATCTCATACTTGCTACATGGAGATGTTGTGTTTTGTTAGGGAGACCTTGTAACTCTTAGATTTGGAAAATAACTGGTGTGAATTGTCTTCCCCCTCCCCCTTTTTTAGTTGAGAAAGAGATGCATGTTTAGTATATTTAGTGAGGACAGTTCTACCTCCTTTCAGCCTTTGTTTTGCTGGGCTAAATAATCCAAACTCTTATTTTCTGCTCATGAAATGGTTAGTCCATTCCCAGGTAGTTTCAGTTGTCTGTATTTATGCTGAGTTAATCTTTCTCTAATATGGATCTCTGGAATATCATACTGAATTCCAGATGCAGTTCTTCTGTTGTCAGGTGTACTGGTGTTAGCAATTCCTGCCTTCTACTGAAAATAGTTTGCTGTTAGATCTTAGTGTTACGTTGTCCTTTCTCACATACAGCTCTCTCAGTTCTTATGTAGTTTACTAACGCTTTTTTTCTTTCTCTCCTGAAGAAATCCAGGCTAGGTCTACCATTTCAAAGCTTACTGAAAATGTATGCATCTTACAAAAGAAATCTTTTTGGTTCTCAGATATAATCTAGTATAGTGTGTTTTGTTGTGTTTTCCATCCGACTTGATGAAGGGACTTGTATAAAGAACCAGGCACTAGAGATTAAACAATAGCTTAGATAAATAGGGAATATCCTAACTAATACTCAAATAAAATAGCTAAGCTTTATCTAAGAGGGTGTCTACTGCTCTGCTCCTTTTCTCAGTACTGTGACATTTCTCTTTTACTGTGGTCAGTTTGAGAGAGGATTCTAGTAACACTAGAATCTAGGAACACTAACCATGTCTAGAAAAGGAGGAGGGATTTATGTGAACTAGGAGGCTAACTAAGGGAGTGTTAGAGAATGCTGGTGTAGTAGCCAGGGAACAGAGAGGTTGAGGTTGTTTTCTCCACCAGGAGGTGGGCATTAGTTGGACTGAGAGAACTGCAACAATTGGCAATAGACATTTTAAGCATAAATAAAACTATGTATGGACTTTTTATTGGTTTTATCTTTTGTGCTGCAGGCTTACTACCTGCGTGATAATGAATAAATACTGCTGCATTTTGAAAGTGCCATGTTTTACTTTATTAAACAAATTGGTTGCTGATACCTGTGATGAAAGAACTTACAGGTGCCAAATGCAGATGTGGCTGTTGCAGTAATGCAGTTGGGAAAAGGAGGCTGTAGGCTAGAGATTTAGTGTATATGTGATTGTGCTGTGTGGTTCCACCAATGATGCAGGAAGCAAGGTCTGTGGGAGGAGCCTTTTAGCCCTTGAGAGGCCTAAAAAATAATCGCTGTAGTTTGTCATGGTACCACAAAACAAGGGAAAAACTAGTAAGAATTACAGAATAAACACAACTATTTCCTGTGAAAGGAGGCTGAAGTCTACAGGAAAGCAGCTGGTCTCACAAACGAGAGTGCTATTTTTTAATTTTATTTTTTATGTGTTTTGTAAAGCAGTAAACCAACATATTTTGGGATTGTAAAGGCTTCAAAAACAGTAATACAGGTATCTCTGTTAAAGAACAGATCTATTGTTTCAAAAGTATGCAAACTTGGGGCTGTAACGGATAGGAAAAGTTCTGATCTTCATACAGCAATTGACTTTGGTTAAATTCAAACGGATAAGTGATGTAGAGATCTCAGAAGCTTTACTGTCTGCATAGTAGCTCAATTAAGAAAACTAGAATTTCACACAGGGTCTGATTTAAAGGAGTTTTCTGCTGTCTGTAGATCTGTTAAGTACATCTGCATGTACCCATGAGACTGCTGTACAGAGAATATAATTATTTTGTTTACCATTTTGAGATTGATGTGAATGGAATCAATACCGGTTACTTTGCTTTTCATTACTGAAGGCATCTGAAATGTTGACCAACCTTGTCTTATTTGTGTCAAAGAGATCACAAAGCCCTTGTATGCACACCGTTTGACCTTCTAGGACATTCTTCAAAGAACTGGCAGGCTTAGCATGTCACTTTTTTCTCACTTGAAGAAAATAAATCTAGTTAGGAGGATCCTACTAATACAATGTAGATACAGATTACAGGTGCACGCAGTGTGTGGAGAGTCCAGGATGAAAATAGCGGTAACGAAGAAGGAAGGGAGGGGGGAAGATGCTGAAACAGGCTAACTTATTTTAGAGTACAAGATTGATAATTTAGTGACTTTAGTAGCTGCACAGATATAAAATATTTACAACAAGTTGGAGAATTCTAATGGGGAAAAGAAATCTCTCAAGGCATTTTCTTCTAGAGAATATAAAATTAGAAAGAAATTATGCACAAATATAACAATTACACAGTTTAGTATTAGTGATCAACTGCCTGATGCTCTTTTTCTCTCTTCTTTACACAGGTGTAGTTTGACTGAATACACCTGAATTACTTTCGTGTTTTAAGAGGACAATCATTAAACAGAACTGACTTCTCTTTGGGAAACCTTTGACATTTCACTGCCTGTTAACATTGTCTTTCTTACAGCAGATGTCACTTGAGACTTTTGTAATAAAGAACAAAAAAAATGCTTGTGCATTCTTGTCATTTCGCATGAAATCAAGCGACTGATTTCTGATAGAAATCTCAAGAGCACTGAGTTTATATAGGTTTCTCCTAGCTCCACCTCGGAATAACTGCTTGCATGTATTTTTGCAGGCAAGAAATGTTAATAGTAGATGCTTGATGAGAAACTAATTATTTAAAATATCTTTGACACTATGAAATTGATATAAACTTACCAGGTATGTACAGTAAAAAGGCAAAATCCAACTGGTTTAAAGTAGGTGTAATATCCAGGAGTAAAAAAATGTATGCCTGTTTTCTATGTCCTTGTGTGACTAGGGAATTTAGAGCAGTCATTGGAAGATGAAGGAATCCGGCTCTCTGCATTATTGGACCCAGAGGCCGTACTGTGTCATTACTAATGCATGCAGGCATGTTCAATAAATTTCATGGTTATACATCTCGCTGTCATTTTCAGAGCTCATTGATTTAAGCAGCTCCCACTGATCAAGAATACTACCACAGGCAGCACAGCCTAATATGCTGATAGGTACCAAGTGGGGAAGTCATTATTTCGATCAAAAACTGAGGAAAAAAATTTACTGTAAGGGTGAACTGAACACTGGAGCAAGTTGCCCAGAGAGGTTGTGGAGATAACATTCCTGGAGGTTCTCAAAACCTGAGCAACTTGCTGATAATTGACCCTGCTTTGAGCAGGGGAATTGTACCAGATGATCTCCAGTGGTCCTTTCCAACCTCAACCGTTCTGTGATTCTGTGAAAATAAGATGGTTAATAAGGGAATATCCTTCAAATTCTGTCTTCTACAACAAGAAGCAAAGTTGCAAGGATCCTGATGGTTCAAAGGGCAGGAACTCCAGAAAGGAGTTTCAGGGGTGCAAGACAATCTCCCTTTATGTTTCTCACCAGTGAGTACAGCCCATCAGTGGATCTCCCAGCATGGTCAAGGGATGTGAAGGGAGAGCTGGCTGGACAGAGCTGTGGGTCTGGCTGGGATGTGGCTCCAGTTCTGAGGGTGCCATTAGAAGCTGCATTTATGAAACTCCAGTTAGTTTGGTTGTTTAACCAACTTCAGTTGTAGCCATTTAAGTTAACAGTTAAGGTCAAACTTCTGCCTTTAGTGAAATAAGGAATTTTAAAAGGTTTATTTAAATGTAAAGGCTTCCACTGTCACTTTATACAGATGGCTTCGAAGTATATTGAATATAGTCTTTTAATGAGTTTTGGCTTTGCCAGTAGATACGTATTTCTTCCATTATCTTGTTTGTTTCTATTTGGTATTTTGTAGTAATATTTGCAATTACTTTTTTACAATACCATGTTAGTAAGAGCAGCAGGAAGCCATAGTTAGCTCAGCTGGAACATTTTTGGCCTCTAGAGTTCTTGTTATTGCATCCAGAGTAAGAAATAACTGCCTGCTTATCTTTGTGGTATTCTGATTCCCTTCTTCCTCGCTTCCTCTTTTCTTGTTCAGTGTTACTTTATTGGTTAGACTTAAGACGGATGGTAGGAATAGTAAATCCAAGTTGATTGTAACAGATATTGCCTGACATTGGCATGTCTGTATCTAGAAAGATGAAAACAATGGGCAGTAAATATTTTGGACAAGCTGAAAGAAGTTGCTAAAATAATTCATAATTGTCTTGCCTGTTAGACTGGATAGACAAAGCAAAAATTATTTCCTTTTATTTATGCACACTTTTTAAGAGCTTCAGAATTGCTGTGGTGGTGTACTGAGCTGTATTTCTGCTCAGTGCTCGTTGCTTTTTGTTGACATATTTAATGTTACCCATAACTTTTGTCACTGCAGTCCTCCTGTTGAGAATGTGGTGCTGTGGCACAGTTGTGGGACCAGAGATCTGTGCTTGGTTTTCACTTCTACAACTGGTCTGCATTGAAGTACCTTGAGGACATATTTGTAATATTAAAATAAAGGTGCTTAGCCTTTGTTTAAAATCCTGTCTCTGTGGAACTAGGTTACCTAATGAGCATGTTTTACTTGTCTCATGGGGACAAAGCCTGAGCTGTTAAATCTGTGGCAGCAAAACAAAACAATTTTTGAACGAAGTCATCATTTTCAGCATCAATAGAAGGTCATGCCCTTGTCAGCTGGTGTTGGCTCAACATAAGGTTCCAGTCAGAATTGGCTGCGTTATGCTTAGAGCTGTTCTTTGAGAGACCTTCACCCTTTACTATGTTTGGAACTGCTAATATGGTGGGTCTTTTGAATATTTATGAGAAACTTATTAAGACAGTCCTTACTGCAATTTTCAGAGTATATACTCATTAGTTCTTGGTAACTGGTCTGGCAGAAGGAGGTTTGTTCAAGCTTATGATACAGCACTAGGTTAAGTGCTCTTTTTCCATCATTTTTCTCTCCGTAGTGTTGTGTGTTAAGCCATGATACTTATTCAGCAAGTTCAAAACACAACTCCAGTTGGACTGCTTCTGTAGTTTCAATGGCTTCACTCTTGAGAAAGGTTCTGGGACCTGGAGTTTGGCAGACTAAATTCTTTAAACAAGGTTATAAGTGAAGACTGGAAGTCTTGTTCTCTTCCTTTGCTGCTTGACTTCCCTAATATTTTGCTTAGCTGAATTGTACGAGGATATCCAAAGTCACATTACATCCACTCCCTTTGCAATTTTAAGAGTATGTTATTGCAAAAAGTTAGGGATATATTTTAATATCAAGTGATTGTTCTCATCAAGAATTGTTCTAGTCTGATGTTTTTACAGTGCATGTATCATATGCTTGAATTTCTCTTCCCATGAACCAGATGCTGAATAATAGTTAGTTTTTAATCAAGTGATAATTAGCAGAATGTGGAACATACCTTTTGAGCTATGTTGCTCAAAAAGGAGAAGTTATAACATGCATAGGTGTAAGCTGTAGATAACCATAATTTCTTCATTAAGCCTTCCTAGGTTATACAGGCATGTATAGGTAGCAGAGTACCCAGATTTGTAACTCAAGTGACATCTTGGTTTATATTGAAAGCATGAATTAAAATGGCTTGCTATTCAGCTTTTGATTTTCTTAATCAATGAGATTCTTAATGGTGATTTTTTTTTTTTTTAAATAGGCCATAATTTTCCACTCTTTTTTTTAAAGAGTAGAAGCTTTTAAAATGCCTCATACAGAATTGCCATACTTACTTAAAAATGAATTTAGAAGGGTCAGTTGAGGATTTGTTGCAATGTTTTAAAACTTAATCAAGCTATTAGTGACATTTTTTAATCTGTAATATTACCCCACTGATGTCTGTTTAATATTATTTCTGATTGTTATCACTGTTTGCATTTCTTTTTGGTTAGGGGAAATTATGTGTTTATTTTATTTTTTGGAAAATTTTTTTAACAGGGCAAGCAATAGCAACGTTTTGCTTCTGACCTCTGGATTGAATTGCTCAGGAGGCGAAGCTTGAATTGCTAATAAAAATGCAACTTCTGAGTAAAATTCTTGCCTGAGGTTGGATTTGTACTGATTCAACACATTTCTTATGATTCTACCATCTCCCTCACTGCTGCTTCTGGAACAACACGACCACTGTAATGAAATTTTATTTTGTGACAAACTGAATTTCCGTATACGTGTTCTACTTGCTATTATGTTTGATGATTGTGATGAGGTTTTTCCTTTGTTCTGCGGTACTTAAAAGCATTTACTTATCAGAGTTGAAGATAAATAAAGCATCCTGTTTTCTAATGAGATACATTTTCATCAAGCGTCATGCTAAAGCCACTGGAATTACTGTATTAAGACATAATGTTGCCTCATAACTTGTAAATTGTGAAATGAAATGTAAAAATTACTGTGGAAGGTGAAAGCGCACATGGAGACTATATGGAGTTTGTAAGGCAGCCAAATGCTTACTAGCTTACAAAAACGGGGGAAAAACCCCAGTCTTCCTTCATAAAAGCAGTCTGCATATAGCTTTGTTCATATGTTTTAGGTCTTTTAAAAATAAATCAGTTTCTGTGATATAAAAAGCTATTTTTCCCATTGAGTGCACATATATCTTTTATGGGTCTGAGTGTTAGTCACTTTTTACTGGTATTAGTGGGTTCAGGTTGGGCCTTGTGTGTGAGCATTCTTTATTGAGGACTGTAACAAAACCACAAAAAACCCCCATGCCCCCCCCCCCCCAAACCCAAAACAAAAACCCGAAGCCTAATTATTTGTGATATTACTTAAATCTCTGCCGTTAGAGGGATACCCTATATGTCAGTGTGACTGTCCTACAAATCCAGTCTAGCCAGCAGTAGAAGGACCAATGGTCAGTGGTGCTTTGGCGTATATATGCCTCTGTCTTGCCCAATATGTAGTGATAATCAAGAATTCTATGGTACTACCATTCAAGTATCTTGCTTCCTTTTTTTCTAACTTTAGAAATTCTGTAGAGGGCTTGGGGATCTAAGGTTTTTAGATTTTTAAGGTCAGAGTAAAATATATCCTGTTTTCTCTTGTAACCCCAATGCTGCTAGCCCTTAGTGTTCTACATTAGATGAAGGTGCAACTTCCAACTTGCAGTGTATGTATGGAATCAGATATATTTCTAGTTTGGAAACAAAGATAGGTAAAACAGTTGGATATTTATTATTTTTTGAGTTAAAATAAACACAGAGTTGATCAAGACTTGGCAAAATGTAGCCCAAGACAGTGTTTGTGTTCCCTGGGAATTAACACTTTGTATTATTGTTAACGTGATTTGAAAAGTTCTCTGGTTTCCTTGTAACTTCAAGTATGTTTGTTTTCTGTGGAAAATATTCTTGTATGTAACAGGTGTTAGGTCATTGAAATCAAGTGTATGATCCGGAAAAAAATACATTTAAGCAAAGAGATAATAAGGAGAAACATCTTGGCTATTTTGCATCTTGTTACTGTGCACTTAAATGATTTTTGCATTTTGTGATCCAGAGATCTCGGTAGAAACTTGGCCACATACTAAAGCATTCAGACCAGATAAGAAATTTCTACCATGAACTTTGATTTTGGAAAGTAGGGACTTTATGGGCTAATAAAAGTCTTGACTTAGCTGTTTTGAACTAGGGATAGTGGTGCAGTTTTGGCAAGTGTTTGGGCTGTGAAGCTCTGTATAGAGTTGTCCCATTTCTCAGGTCAACAAGTCATTAGCCACACTAGTTACAGAGTTTCTATTCAGAGTTTGATCTGTCTCTTATGTTTTTCAGGGATACCCATCACTTTGAGTTGTGCTTTATGAATGAGGAAAGGGGCCTAACAACTCGCCTGAAAGGGTGGTAAGAGTTGTCAAAATTTCCTTAAATACGTTTTTATTTTATTAACTACACACATTCATGTCTATGAAACCTAGAAGGCAAAATTGTTACTAATTTAATCCTCCTTGCTCTTTACTGTTCCAGACAGTCTCACAGTTGTCATTCTTTAACCAATAATAAAGTGATGAAAGACTAAGTTCATTTTATAGTAATAGTATTTAGTGGCCTTTTTCTCAAACAGTAGGACTGTTGAACTGGGTATGGATAAAATATGCAAGAGTTTGAATTAGTCTGCTTGGAATAGCAAACCACCATATAAAACCAAATGTCTGCATAATCAAAGTGTAGAATAATGAACTGCGCAGAATGTAACTAATAATAAAGCTTCTAAAACTTTATAAATGGACCTTTTCAAAATGTTCTGTTGTGCTGCTGTCTTATTTTTAGAGAAGAGGTGAACTGGCTTCCCGCCTCCTAACTGCCTGCCTGCTCTCAGCCACTCTGGGTTTTGTGTTCAGTTGTACCATCAGACTTCATTTGAGGTTGTTCTCTGAGCTCTCTGTGCGGGAACCTGTGAAGGTAACACAGGTATAAATTCAGTGGTTGTCTACTTGTGTGATGGGATGTATGACTTTCTGCAGCGTTTGACCCTTCTGCTAACTTACTGGTTTTAAGTGAAGGGCCCTTGTCAGAGCAGTATAGTCAGCATAGTCAAAGACCAAGCAATTTATTAATTTGTGTGATTTCTGATGCTTGGGAAGTCATTCCTGAGATAACTAACCAGACAGAAGTTTTCTAACACAAGAGCCATCTATGTTGGGATAAAGGAACATAATTAAAAAAAGTTGGTCTTTCAAAGGAATAAAACCAGAACACAGCTGTAGTTGCTAAATGAATAAAATTGATTGAATAATTCTAACTTTTGAGAGCCTTAATTTTCTAATTTAATTTCTTTTAATGGTCTCTTTCTAACTGTGTTTTAGGGAAAGTAGAGTTTTGGGTGAAAGATGGGAATACAGGTTACACAGTACAAGCAAACCTGAAAGTTACTGCTTCTTAATGTCATAAACAATATAGAAGAGGTGGGAGATTTCTTAGGGGATTTTTCACTGTCATCCTGAAGTGAAATTTGTAGTATTTAGAGCAAAGGAAAATTGTAGGGATGAAAGGGAATAAAGTGACAGGAATTAGGAGGAGTTAACTCTTATCAGACAGCCTCACTAATTGCTCAAAATTAGGAAAAAAGTGGCAGGCAGTCAAATGAGATGCTGTTTGTGGATACATGAGCAACCTAGTATTATTCTGCAGCATATTTGTGAAGTAAAGGAATGTACAACTTTGGAAATGTTCCTGCTCCTCCTACACTGAAGAAACAGTAGTAATTGTGCTATCATTAGTAAAGATATTTTTTACAGACTTCATGACTAAGACTGATTTGCTTGTTTCAGAAGTGAGGTATGCTCTCTACTCATTTTAAAGAGTATGTCACCCTTAATCAGGAGTGCCATACATCTTCAGAATGATGGTGCTTTCTGTTTATTGCTTGTCAGCCCTGAAGAATGCTGGTTAGTTCCTTTACAAATGCAACTCATTGGCTGAGGCTGCTCACTTATAAAACAATTTTAGGTTTATTTTGATTGGTTATTGGTTTGTGGCTTTTAATGATAAAATGGAATTACATTTTTTTTGCAATAGACGTCTTGGTGGAAAATCTGAAAAGCTGGAGCCATTTGGAACTGCTCTTACTCCCACTGAGGTCAGCAGTAGAATTTCTGTGGCTTTCAGTAGGAGTAACGTTATACAGTCTGAATGTGAAGACTTTTCCTCTTTCAAAAAATGCTTATGATAGTCTGCTATAGCTAGGGTTATATGAAGACTAAGTAACCGTTGTACTACTTGATTATGGAAAAAAGGTATTTCCTAAGTAGGAGAAAGAAGTTTTAACCATTTGTGTTATGCCAGCATATTGATTTTATTTTTTTTTTAAATACCTGCAGCTCTGAAAATTGTTGCACTATAAGAAATTGGTTATCTATAATTATTTTGCTTATATCGTCCAGTGTGTTTTATTATATGCAGGAGTAGGTCTGAATAGATAGAGTGCCTTCTCACGAGACAAGAAAGAGAATTGCAGGATGAATACTTATTGGAGTAATGGTAGACATGGCCTAAATTCTACAATCACAGATATTACTGGTCATCTAAACAAGTAATCTAGATTAAAGAGAAAGCGTGAAATTCCATGAATAGATGTAAAGTTTTCAAAACCGTGTATTAGTTCTCAACTCTTAATAAAAGCTTAATATAATACTATTAGTGGCATTTTCATGGATGTCATTTAAGAAAAAGATTAACTATTTTTTCAAAGGTGAACATTTCAGAGTGAGATACTGTATTTGCTATGCACTAACTTTCATCAGGAATTTATTCTCCCCCCCCTCCCCTGGGAGATACTGTTGCAAGTGAATTTGGCATAAAAGCTTCTAGCCAATGGTTGTCCAGAAATAATTTGTGAAACATTAAAAATAACTGCCTTTCCAGAAATTAGTACTAAATAGATATTTCCAGAACTGTGGTTGTGTGATTTAAATGGTCAGTTTTGATTGTAATGTGCAAAATGGAGTTGACTTGATTTGAAACATCTCCCAGGCTGCCAGATTCCAGACCTGACCCATCCAGAACATGTGGTTTTTATCTGTTATAAATATTTTTTCCTTGTAATTTTTTCTCCTAATTCATTGCTCATAGATTAATGTCTGATTATTTTGGGTTTCTACCATCTTTTCTGGAACAATCAAGAATGATGAATTCATCTTGTTTCATTGATGGATTGCTGTAGATTAATCAAACTCCTACTTACTTGCAAGAAAATCAAGCATATTAAGCTATTTTTTTAAAAAAAAATGCCTGTAGTTAAGTTTATTGTAAAATTGTCTTGGGCATGTTGGATTCTTTGTCACACTCGGGAAGTGCGAGATACGACCCAAATAATCAAATGACTGAAAAATAGCATTTTGGTTTATAAACATTTGCAGCATAAACAAGTCTGAGCTAAGTAATTTTAGAAAGGAATTTCCCTTCCATGTAGTGTATATTATACATAGACGTTAATTAGTGATTTTTCATATGTAGCTCTTGGAAATTATTTTTTATCTGGTTTATCTGACACCAAGTTTATTTATCTTGCATTTGAACTTTGACTATTGTCTCTGCATAACATGGTTTACAAACGAAGCTGGATGACTTGCGCCGTGTTGTATGCCTGTATGCCTTGTTATCATGCTCTGCATGATTGTCTTTAGTTAATGATCATACAAGCCTTCCAGAACTGCTGATGAGTCCTAATTTTGCCTTCGTTATTATCCACACAATTCTAGTGCCTTTGGTGTTGTTGAATGGATTTAAAAAGGAATGTTGGTTTCTTACGTACAATACGCATGGATTTAATTTCATGTATTTCTGGTAGTCTCCTTTGGAATTACTTTATAATTCCTAATTAAAAATGGTTAGTTGTTTGAAACTGTGGGTAATGTGCTGCTTATGACCTGGCATGGTTTATTGATGACGGAGTGGTCCAGGCAGCTGAAGAGTTGAACTCCTGCTGTTAACCTGTACGAGGCCTGGGTTGCCAGCCGCTGTGACGTTGGGAGTTGCTGCCCTCCATGCTCGGGTCTCCTAACAGTGGTGACAGTGGCAAGAGCAAGTCTGGTGCTCTGCAACAGGCAGCAGGCTGGGGCTATTTTCTTTCCTCCAGTTCCCTGTTTGTGCAGCTACCTATGCACTAACAGGAGATAGGTTGTATTAGTACAACTAATATTTTATGGTTTGATCAAGTAGGGTTTAATAAATTGTAAGTCACTTTAGGGAGCATCAGAACTACTGGAATTCTGATTATCAAAACAGGCAGGCTTTTTTTAGTAGGGTGTAGTTAATTGATTTCTTATTAGTAAAATGTCTTGCAAAAGTACTCATCTGTCTGACGTAAAATTTCATTGAATTACCTGGATAAGGTTGGCCTTAAAAGTGGACTTTCACATAGCTGAAGTCTGTGTGATACTTCATTATGTGCCTTCTTGCTTTCTGCTTCATGGCTCGGAGAAAACTTGCTTCATCTAAAATGCATTGGTACTCAAAATGTGTATGCTTTTTCTGGGAAAAAAGACCCAAAAGACTGATAATCTGTAGATAGGAAATGCACGTGGAAACCTGCTAATGTACACCTACCAAAGAGAGTCCTCATCTTTGCACACATTAGTATTGAAAACAAACATGTAACTTCTGACCTTTAAGATCTGGGAGTGTTTCCATTCTGGTTAAACATACAGTGTAACTCCTCTGTGATATCTGTGCTGGCATGTTCCATGAAGCCATATGGAGTTTCCCCATGGGGATCCAATTGGGAGGTTAAAAGTTTAGGATTTAATCTGTACTTCCATAGCAAGAGTCATGGTAGGCCTTCTTAGTATTCATTCAGTGTTCTTGAAGACATCTCTGGCAATACTAGAGTAATATTGGCATGGTCTATTAAAACTACAGTGAATAAAACTTTAAGACCCAATCTCTTGATTTACATTTCTTACAGCAACATCTAATAGAATCAGCAAGGCATAAATGTTAGACAAATGTTCTCCTTTTATTTAGGTCCCTTCCAAGCAAATAAAGGAAACTTAGATGATGAAAAGAATTAAACAATAAATATAAAGGTTTGACTTAGAAATATCTTACAATACCTGCTCCTTAGTATGCTCCCACTCGTAAACTTATCCTCATCAATTAGCTTTAAATTGCAGAATGGATACAGATGCAATTGAAGTGCAGCTGCTTTCAACCGCTGCATCATGCCACGGTGACTTTTTAGTTGTTGTTTCTGTCTTCAGGTGTTAAAAAGTATACATTATGAAAGAGGACAGGCAATTTTATCTGGCTTTTGCTACTTTCTTAATTTCTTGTAATTCCACTATTATTCTTCCATTGCAAACTTTCAAATTATGCTTTAGAAAAAGCTTTATGGTAGGCATTGATTAAACATTGCTTTTTGTTTGTTTGTTTGTTTGTTTCCTTAAAGCTATATGTGGTGTATAAATTGGTGCTGTTGGCTTCAACAGGGATGTTCACGGAACAAGTCTTCTGAAACTGACTTGCCAACTTTCCAGTAGAAACTTCTTGAAAAGCTAGACTTTTTCCTTGTACGTCTTAAAGGGTCTTCCTGTTAAAAACCTGATGACTTTGTTAGATTTTGAAATAAGCTCTTAAAATACCTGCATAGTAACATCAAGAGTATTAAACTCTAATAAAACAATCACCTTTGCCTTTTAGATTTAAAGATGTAACCCCCATCTGGAGGGTTACACTTGAAAAACTGTGGAGATGCACTGTCCCGTGAGAGTTCTGGCAGGGATTGTTTCCCTGAAGCAGAGCATTCAGAAACAGAAGGGAAATATGCCGTGATATGTCTCAGAAGCTAAAAGCATCGCTTGTTCCTCCTCTCCTTCCTGACTGGAATTCCAGTAATTGTTGCTGCTTTAGCATCGCCCACGTCAGTAGAAAGGGAGACTTTCTTGCAGCTGCTACCTACCATTGCAAAGATGGATCTCAGGCATTTTTGGTGGGGGATATGAGGGCATATTTATCTCATTAAAATGATCATTAGCATATTCTTCCATTGACATTATATTCAGCATGTTGCTTCTTCTAATTAAATTGTAGCCTATTGTATGGTAATTCTCTTGCTTTCCTGAAGTGTAGTTTAAGATAGCTGTAGAGAATCAGAATTGATAGTTACCTCAGTGAGCTGCATGACAGCTGCTCGTGTGCCTGCTCGTGGCAGGGGGCTGGACTAGATGACCTTTAAAGGTCCCTTCCAACCCAAGCCGTTCTGCAATTCTATTCTGTGATTCTGTGACAGAAGATTGAATTCATAATGCTGTAATGGATCACAGCACTTCTTGTTTTGAGAATTTCTTCTCTTGGCACTAGGCATTTGTGAAAATATCCACTGGTGGTTTTTTTCAAGTTTTACTATATACATGTATGGGATGTTATTTTGGCACAAAGATGTAACGCTTTATTTGGTGGCAAAGATGAAATTTTCAGCATTCTTGGGGGAAATTTGGGTTTGGTTTGGTAGTTGCACGCCAATCTCTGGGTATTTATAGACACGGGGGGCAGCACAAAGGCTAGATGCTTTCCAGCATGTGTTAATGCAATAGTGTATCTTTCAAGTTTTTTTACAGAGCTGAGTTTGGAAATATGTTTGTAAACAGCCTTGTCACACATGTCATCAAGGTCAGAAGGGAGAGAAAGCAGAGAAAGCAGAGACTTCAACATTTCAGCTAAGGTTTTGTGCAAGGAGCATAGCGTGTTAGAGTTTGCTAACTAGTAAATTCGTCTCTTCATGCCTCTTGAACAGTCCTGCAGTAGAGATGACTCAGTTTCTCCTGTTTCATGAAATGTTTCTCTCCCACTGCTGTTTAGGACTTGAACACTGAACTTGTGGGGAATATACTTGATAAAACCCGCTGATGATGGGTCATGAATCTGAAGTATTAAAAGTGGTATCACATGAAAGCCTAGAGTGCACAGTGTGGAAGAATCCCCAAGTGAGGTTGGTAGTGTGGTGTCTGTGCTTGGAAATACTCTGCTTGTTGATGTAATGGAGAACAGATTAATTCACCCTGTTTATAGACGATAGAGGCTTTTTTGACATACTGTAGTGCTTTGGAAAGGGCCTCTTCCAACTGTAGTATTGACTTTATCATGCTTTGCTACAGTCAGCTCTGAAGAACTGAAATGAGAACAGTTGTTTTTGTGTTACAGCAGTTCAGTGGTATGTAGTGAATACTGGCTCATTCCTCTGAGTCCTGGCTTAGAACACCTTTTAATTTCAAACAAACATCAACTGAAAAATACTTATTTTGCTGAGCGTTGGACCTGATTAACACTGTCATAACATGTTTCTGTGTTTAGTAATTTAAGCTTATTACTTACAGTTTTGGGAAACTGGTAGCACTCCGTTGTTAATTAAAAAAATACATATTGTACATCAGTTAGACAAATATTAGGGCACCAGATCTGGAGTTATACAGCCTTATCAAAAGCAGACTTTCTATAATAATCTTTGTGTGCCAGTGGCATTGTAGCATAAATGGTGCTTTGTGTTCATTTTTTAACCAAGAAAAACTCCACTAATTTATTGGATTTATTCCAGACTTAAACCACTGTAAAAGCATACTACTGCTGTGTAAACACTTTCTGCCAGCAGGTGGAAATATATATACAACTCATCCATTGACTTATTTCTGTCTTTGGCTGCCTGATGTCTCTCCCAATCATTGAAGCTGAAGGTTTCTGAAAATGCTATTTCAGACTTGCAACATAATGGATCTTCCTGCGTCTAAATTTGCAGCTTCAGCTCTTTTATGGATGCCTAACTGCTCCTGGACCTGTCAGCTGTTCCACCTCTGTGCTGTAGCATTATCACCGACCCTTCTTGCATAGTCATGTATTTAATAAAAAGCAAAAATCGTTTCAAATGAACGAGCAATACTTTCCATAGAAATAAAAGTGGATAGGAAAGAGGTAATTATTTTTTAAGCATTAGAGGCTGATATTTTCCTGTCCAAAATACCAGCAGTGATGGTCCTCAACTGAATCAAAGGAGTAAAATGGAAAAGGGAATTGTGCCATCTAGAACCAGAGGTGCAGGTGATCATGGGAGGATAATTTTTTCATCTGTCTGATGTTAGTGAATTTGAACTGTATATCAAGGCAGATTAGGAAGGGAGCTTACTTTGCAAAGGGAGACTCATAGCTGCATGTATTCCTCCTTGTTTTCCTCCCTATTGTCAATGCAGTTACCTTTGTAGGAATTACGTGAGTGGAAAGAAGATCCTGAAAGAGGTAGTGCCAAAACCTGAAACTAATAAACTGTTCCTAGGGAGTTCTGTGGTCATGCATAACTCCTCTCCAAAGAGCGTGAGGATAAAACATCCTTCACTAAGTAAAGACAATGATAAAGGGAAAGAAATATGTATTGCGTTGTTTATGTGGGAAAGTTACTATGAAATAAGCTAGGATGTGAATTTACATTCTTTCACTGCTCTGTGGACTTTCCATTCTTCTGTGAGAGGTAAAGATAAGGACAGTTTTGAAAATTGAGAAGGCCAGCTTGTTCTTTCTTTTAGGGGTTAAGAATGTCATGGGGGGAAACAAACTCACTGCCTTCTCTGTGTAGAGGAGGTTGTAGGGATTTGTATAGCGTTGTTGTGGGAGGGCATAGTCCACAGTTCATGTCAGTTGTAGCAGTAAGAGTGGGAAAAGGGTATGGATACTTTTGGGGAACCAGAAGTTCCTGCTGTTTAACAAACGATAATGTTATTTTTTTGCTGTAAGTTTTCATCTCTTTCCATGCCAATACTTCCTTAATTTTCAGGACCAAAGAGTTTAATTCCTAGGTTCTCCAGTTAGTTCAAGTGAGCAGAATTACTGCTGCCTGCTTGTCAGGTTCTGTCTTATTTGGTGTATGTGATAGCAGTGGACTGAATATTTGACCAAAACACCTTGCTTTTCAGTGAAGCTGTCATCCAAGTGCACATGTTAAAGATAAAGAAAGGAAAAAGCACATTACAGAGTGGTGAGTGTTCTTGGAATCCTTTAGTTTTAGGAACTTGATGGGAAGAGTGGTGTTACTTGTTGTTAATCCTTATTCTCTCCACTGAAATTTGACTCTCTTAGCAGTGATTTAGAAGAAATAAGGTGCTTTTGCAAAGCTGACTATAGGCAAAGCTATCTATAACAACATTACTGCAAAACTCATCTTGTTTTATATACAGATCCTGAATTAACTGCTTATAGTAAATGGGTTCTATTGTTCTTTTGCTATTATCTTCAGAAACCATTTTCAGAAAATGCATGGGCTAGTAGTAGTTACATGTGATCTCTTTAACAGAAACTGTAGAGTCCACACTTTCTGAAAGATAGGAGTATCACAATAATAAGCTATAATACCCACTACAGGCAATTAAATGTTGTAAACTATGGCTAAGATGTCTGTTGTATGTTTCTGAAGTGATTTTCTGTGGTATGCATTTCTCTGGCCTTGGAACTGTTGTATCGCAGTAGATATACCTGTGTTATGGTATTAATCACATGTAAGGATGATCTTTGCCAATGAGTTGTAGTTAACACAAAGCTCCTCTAGCTTTTTCATGGCGATCTTAGCTATTTGGAATTCAGAACTAGTCATGCCATGTTGGCACAGTAGGACACATTTAATTGAAAAGAACTTTGTGGAAGCAATTTTTACTTGTTAGAGCTTACATAAGACCAGAACTGGATCCGAGCTTTGTATTTGAGGCTGAAGTTTTTGTGCTATTGCCATTGCTATATAACTATTAGATGGTAAAAGTTGCTATTCTTTATTGTGATATGATGGAAAGTCAGATTTTCAGGTCCAACAGAGTCATGGGATAATCAGCTTAACAGGGCACTAGATGAGATACCTTGGATCCAGTTCTTAAGTACCAAAAGCTTGGCTGGTCCCTGAGGAAGTCACTATTTAACTCAAGACCAGGAGAAGACATCTTAGGGGCATTGATGCTTGATGTTAAGATGAAGGCAAATGCTAGAAAGGAATTTGGAAGACTATTCTTCGAAGTGTGTGTCTGGATGATGGTGGAAGCGAGGGACGGAATAGTACAGGTCTGGACTTACTCACAAAATGGCTAGAAAAGTTCTTTATTTTTATAGAGTGGTGACACTTAGAATACTTATGCCATTCAGTTTGTATTAAAGCTATGTTGAAAGAAGGTGAATACAGAAAACATGCTGGATTTTGAAGCTGACGTGCTGCATTTATTTACTGTCTTTAATCCCAGCAGATACCAATATGAATTCTCAAATTTGGGAGAGCTTGCTTTTAGGTGTGTAATGTTAGCCAGCATTCAGGCTGAGCAAATTACTGACTGTACTCAATGGGGTGCATAATTGTTTAGGGATGGAAGGAAAGTTACATACAAATTAGAGACCGTGGGGGGGAAAAAAAGTCTTTACTCACAATGGAATTTGTCAAGCAGGCACACGTGTGCCATGGAATTGTTTGCACTTGCTAACGACTAATTGACCACCTCACAGCTCAGCTTAAATGTGAAAGCTCTTGCCTATCTTTTTTCTGTGTAACACAGCAGAGCAGAGGGCACCACTGCATCACCTGGTGCGTTCGAGGTGTTACGTTAAGAGCTGATCACACCCTGCTTAACTTGTGAGAACAGACAGCTCACAGCATAACGCTATTCTTCTTGTTTGGTTTTTTTTTTCTTCTTTCTTTCCTGCTTTCTTTTTCGCCAGAAAGAAACACGGAATTATTTCTCTGTACACTCCTGGTTGAGATACAAAGGGCTTCTTTCCTAGTATACCACGATTAAATCGGAAAAGGTTATCTAGCCTTTCTGAGGAAACTCACTTAAAAAGAAAGGAATAAGAATATTTTTCTCTCATTTTTCTGAATAATAATATGCACAGATTACATTTTGCATCTTGTTCCAAAATCCAATCAATGCTTTTTATTATGTAAACTTTTGCTGATTTCTGCACATAATGTAATTCCTTGGCATTTTGAGAAAGATAGCACTGGAAACCAGAGTGTATGGATTTTTGGTGGCTTTTTTTTTAAAGCAAGTTATTTTGATATAATGAATTAGAAGCCCATCCTCAGTCCAAAACATTTGATCAAATGTGAATTAAATAACTAGACTGTATTAAAGTCTGTGACTAATATTGTAAATTTTATTATGATTCATCCAAAACTGTAGGCGTAAAATACAGCAGAAAATATTTTATCTTGATCTACTAAAGTCAAGTTAATTGGAAGAAGGGCAGTGCAGGACAGAGTGGCATTTTTTTTGTGGTATTGTGACTGCAGGGTATTTCAGAATAGTCTGAGTTTGTTAAAAGGCAAATTTTGCTGGAAGGGATAAATGCAGGATTGTGTTTGTCAATTTATAATAGGAGTGGAATTTCATTAGCACTACTATTCATTTGTGTTGAGGGAGGAAGAGTAAAATAGATTCTCATTGACTTAAAATGTCACTGTCAATTCTAGCTGTTGGAATTCTCTGCAGTTTGTTGGCTGAATATATGAAAGAAAGTAGGACTGTGGGTCAGCCCTGTTCTCTCTAATTAGGATCCTTGGGGTTTTGTGTGGGCTTACATTTGGGTTTTTTTTGTTGTAGTTGTATAACACTGTGCTTTTGTCTTTTCTTCTAAAGCCCAGGCACTCTTTGCTTTGTGGTAGTGCTTCATTTTTATTTCTGTAATGCAAACTGTCCTCTCAATTGTAAGAGCATAATTTGTTGTGCCTGTACTTCATACCTTTCTCTCCCTGCTCTCTTGTAAAGTCCTTGACATTTCTTCACTTCGTCTATCAACACAATGTTTACATGAGTTTCTTGTCCAATTGGTGAGTGTCCTTTCTTCAGTGTTTCTCTCAAACTTCTGTTTATTCGCTCCCTCAAAGAGCTGTGTAACAAATCTGTGTATCCCTTTTCTCTCTTCACATTCATTCCATCTTCTGCTCCATCTTCCTAAGCTTTGTTCCTTGTCACAAATTTCAGCATGCTCCTTATAGGGCATAATTTGAAATCAAAGTCTGCATACTGGCGGAAAGATAGATGTGATTAGTTTTTGCTTTGGCTTAAACAGAAGAATTACTATCTCTGCCAGTTCCAAACATACGGAGTTACAAGCTGGCTACTAGATCCTAAACTTATTGGAATGAGGTTTCTTATAATTTTTTTTTTTTTGGTAGAAGTACTTGGTAAAGATTACTGGAAAATATGGTCCTTCCTGCTCAAAGTGGCAGGTTATATTGATCATGGAATTTTCTACTAGTACTTATGAAGAGCCTTTGAATTATGGCTGTCATGAAGATCTGTAGTAGCATGCAGTGAAGTGATTTTTAAAACAAATCAAATTAAATCAGAAATACCTGTTGTTAATCTCAAATTCAGAAATACCACATTAGCTGAAAATCACTTTGGCCTCTTGTGACTTTCTGCCCTCTTAAGTTGTGAAGGTAAAGTGTCATTCTCCTGCCATCATTTTCTGTATCTTAAAGAAAATTGTGTAAGGAAGCCCTGTCACTTATAGATGACCAGTCTTCCCATCAAACTGTATCTGTCATAACTGCATGGTTTTTTTCCTCATTGTTTTTAGACTTGAGGAACAAATGTTTAAATTCCTTCTTCCAGTAACCCCAGAGAAAATTATGTTACCTGGAAAGGATTAATTACTTTTTTCTCTGTTATTTTTAAAGTCAGTATTAATCATTGATATTAGAATTACCTAGGTTGGAAGAGACCTTTAAGATCATTGAGTCCAACCATGAACCTAACACTGCCAAAACCACCACTAAACCATGTTCACCACAAGTATTGAAGACCTCAGTTTTACAGCTCTTTTGGGGAAAAATGAAGTGTCCCTTAGAACACTTGGGCACTAGTTTCTCCTCGTTTCAGAGAGAAGAGTTTCATGTCTTTGTGCTAGCAGTTATTAAGGGTAGTGTGTTAGGCAGGAGGTTTTATTTCTTTAATTCCAAAATAGCGTGCATTAGACATAAACAATTAAAAATACAAGTATAGTTAATCCCTTAACACTGTTGTAGTAGGTTTAGCTCTAAAGTCTAGCACTCCCTATGCTATTCAGTCTAGCACTCCCTATTTTAAATATGGCTTTAGTTGAACTATTGCTTCTCAAAATATTTCCACTTATCTCTGAAGTCATAATTATGGCATTCATTGTATTTGAATATAATTGCTGCACTTTGCAGTCTGTTCAAGTCATGGGACTTAAGTAAGGAATTCATCTCAGCTATTACTTTTCTTGCTTACTGGAACCTGCATTTTGGACCTCATCTCCTTTTTGGTTTTTATCAGTTATAGTATTTCTAATGAGGCTGTCTCCTGTGTGTAGAGTATTACTTTAAAATGGAAAGAGACGCTTGCAAAGTAATAAACAAATACCATATACATGGTTATGAGGCTTACCCTTATCAGCTGCACAGAGAGTTCTGGATACAGCAACTGCAGCAGCTCCATGTTAATCCTATTGCAGACAAATTCTCCTAAATTATTCCACGTCTTTAAGAAGTTAAATGGCATGGTCTACAAAATGAGAAAAATAGTATCTCTACATAACAAGACTTAATTGGTACTTGTCAAGCATTTGAGATGCTCTGCTTTAGAGAAGGTGTTGCTGGGTGGTTGCAAATATTTATTCTACTAGATGCAATATCAGTGAGTGGATTGGTAGAACAGAACAGTAATAAATGTATGCATATTTAACATGTCCTAAAAGACGAAATTGGAATGTTTAGAGACTTGTGCTACTGGTAGATGAAGACCTTACGAAGCATTTTCAAAAGCCTGGTAAGTGCAGTACACTAGAGATGCATTAGCATGCTCACTGTGTACCGCCAGTGACACTGAAATTGGGACAAAGCTTTGAAGTAATGTAGGACTATGTAATAATACTACTCTGTGTGCCTTTTTTGGATGTGTGACCTCTTGATGGGAAAGAGTTGCACATCTGCACTCTAAAGTAGATATCCTCAGTTTGGAATTGATTAGAAAAGAGTTGCTAAGCCCTGTCCTTTTCTGTCACAACCATGATGCTTTTATATATTTAAACGTATCAAGCTTCTTTCTAAAAAATAACTAGTGTTTGTGTTTTGCCCCTGCTTATTTGATTTAGAGATGCTTTCAGGATGTTGTTCCTCTGATGGGTAGAATTGTCCTAGTTTCCACCACAACTAATAGCACAAGTAGCTCCTCTTTTCAAAGCAATAGATTAAGGACTCTTAAATTTTAAGAACATTAGTGAGAACTTTAATGGAACCTGATGATGCTTGACCTTGTTGTCCCAGCCACCTTTCTCTTTTCCTTGCCTCTGTTGGAGAAGAGAAACTGAGTTTTGGGAGAACTTGCTCGCAATAGCCTTCTCTCTTGCTGCTTCCCCTTATGACCTGCCGTGTTGAGAACACTCCTCTGATGCTGGAGAGCCATCTCTGGTGCTCTCTGCTTTGCTCTGCATGACATTCTTGCTGCGTGCACCGAAGAGAAGAATGTGCAAATCAAAGGCAGTGCAACAGAGGATGGGGCCCGAGACATTTGTGGAGCGTTACCCACTGCCCACCAGCTAGCCCAGGGAGGAGATGGGCTCAGCACATGCTGAGCATAAACCTCTTTGAGGCTTTCTTCACATTTTTTCTCCTCATCATCAGTCTTTTTACTGGGGTGCTCTGAAGTTTCTTAGTCCTTGGGAATTATTTCCATCTGTAGCCTTGCTACTGAGCAGTTGTAGTAATACTGGAGTCCAATTTAGCAGTATTTCTTCAAGAGTTTGGTTCCTTGACTGATTTGTAGAGGGCAAATGAAAAAAGCGGTTGCAAATGCGTTTCTGTGCTGTTAGAGCTCTAACCAGCCTTCCCTCTTGGCTGTGTGTCAGATTATACCTCAAGGGGGGACAGGTAGGCTATGAACCTTAAAAAGATTTAAATACTTAAGTGCAGGGTCAAGTATTCATACTAGTGGGTGTCTTAACAAACTGGTCTGAGAGTGCTCAGCAATAAATATTTTTAAGTAGCATTGGACATGGTAATTGAGTAGCAAGTGTTTTGAGTTCTTACAGCTCTTCATCGGCTTTCTCTACAAGTTACTTATATGATAATTTCACTATAGAACCTCAGTTTTGGATTAATTTTATGAAGCATAGTGATAGGTGGTTGTGCTGTGGGGAAAACTTGTATCTAATACAGCAATACCTGCACAAAGAACTGGTAAGCCAGAGAATGAGCCAAGCCAGGAAAGGAAGAGGTTATTATTCTTAAGGACTGTTAAAAAGATGTTCTCAAGGAGAGACATTAGCATATAACTTCTTTCCCTCTGTGGACCCTTTTGTTTCTACCATTATTCAGCTATTTTAGGGTATTCTGTCAATGTATAACATTAATCAAGGGAAAGGGAATTACCAGCTTGTGGACACTACCCTGCAGCTCCTTGAGGCTGTGCAGCCTCTCTTCCCATACAAATAATGTAGACTCCACCTCTTCGGGAGCCACCAGTTCCAGCATACTGCAGTGTTCGCTGTTCTCCTCAATGACAGCCCCGTAGCTCTTTAAGCATTTTCTTTCATCCCTCTCAGGTGTGCAGAAAGCGGTAGGCTAAAACTGGCTTTGTCAAGAAACCATAATAGATGGATGCAAGAAGGCTGTTGTCTACTAGTACAGAGTGGTGGTTTCTAGATGTGAAATCCATACCCTGATCCTTTGCTTCACCTGCTGTTTCAATGGCCCTCCTTCAGTTCAGTCTGCCACTGAGGCATATTTGCTTTGTTGCTTATAGTTGATTCTCCCATGTCCAGAATATATACCTGAGCAAAATGTTACTATAACAAAGAATCTATATGTTGCCGTGGGAATCTGAGCCTTGGAGTTACCAAGTAGAACAACTGTGGCTGATTTGTGAGTCAGCATGGGGATAACTGCCTGGTCTCTTAATTTTTCTAGTATTTCATATATGAAAAGAAATATCGCCCGCTATTAAAGAAGTGGGCTCATCAAAGAGGAAAGATAATTACAAATCAACATTACCATTCTTCTTTGAGGATAGCTAATTGCAAGAAATTGGGAGGAACAGCAGAACGGAAAAGTTTAAGAATTAAGTGCCGGTATCTCTGACCTCCTGTTTGAGCATCAATCCTGCCTTGTATAATAAAAGCTATTTATAAATTGCTGCTCTCTTAAACGTGTACAGAATTTTACGATGCATAAATTGGGAAACAAAGCCAGCAAAGGGACTTAGCAGAGTGATGAATGGATGACAGGGTGCAAGACTGAAACTGTGTTTTATTCATGGATTGTGAGGTCAAGAAGAACAACTGCTGGGAAGGGCTGGCAGTTGAAGGAGAAAAAGATACAGAACCCAGCAGAGAAAGAATCCAGTAATATGAGAATTATCAAGCCACATTGTCACTCTTATTTCTTGCAGTTGGAACTTCAGGTAGTAGCTTTTTATTTTTATTTTGCTACATTTTCATGAATATTTTGAGTCTTTCTCCCAGCTCCAGTTGCACCACTGTTGCCAGCTGCTTCCAGTGTCACAGCCCTAATCCTCCTAAATCTCAGTAATTTATTCCCTTAGATTTTAAGCAACAGGTAAGAATGAGGGCTGGGGTTTTTTTTCCTCCTCTTTTGTTTTGTCACACACTATGGCCCCCCTCCCCATGCCCCAATTATACTGTGGAGCGAATGTGATCAAGCAACCCAAAATAGTAATCTTGATCTGGGGCCTAGCTAGTAGTTAAAGAATCTGTTCAGGTGGTTGTCAACTGCTCAAAAGACTGTTAGAGACTGATAATTCATTAAACTGCCATTTAATTCAGTTGGTCATGCAGATATTCCTGAGCAGAATGCAGTTAATGCAACTTAATTCCAAACAGGTAAGTCAACTTAAGGGCAGCAGGTTGTCACAGGATAGGTTAAACACGCAGGTACGTTTTATATCCTCAAATACCACAGAGTAAAACAAATTGAAACAAGGCTAGAATAGAACTGCTTTGGACCAATGAATGAAATCTGATTTCCACTTGTTTTTTATTCCTTTCATAAATTTGTTATAAGCTCTTCACGCATTCAATTTAAATTTTGCAGAGAGATTGTTTGAAGATATGCAGTTGCATTTTGAAATGCATGTTTTGCTGTCTTTTATGTGTTCTCTGTGTCTTGCATCTGTAAAGATTTCTGCCAAAAAACATTGAAAAGAGGCACTCGAGATAATCATTACAAAGAGAATTCCCTTACCTGGTAGCAAATGAGAAAATACAGTTTTACAATAGCAACGGCCTTAAGTTTTCTTCTGGTACCTGGTGGGGTATTTTCTTAAATAGGTAGCATAAAGGACTTTTATGTTTGGGGAAACTGCAGCACTTCTTTTTCATGCAAAAATCACAAGAGACTCACTTTTGCAAGCCCCTGTGCTTTGACATACCCTTGATACTGTAACCTTATAATGCTGTAATTTGAATTTAAAAAAAAAAAAAAAAAGGCAAGCAGTATTAAATAAAAAAGAAAAAGTAGAAAATCTGTGTCTGCAGTATTGCTTTTGGTCTAATTTGTGTGTTGCAGACTAACAGTATGTATTTGCTGGCCAGATTTCATCCTGCTTTTGTCCACCAGTGTTGCTGAAGGCCTCTTCAGAGCATGAAGGAAGTGGGTTGAAAGTAGATTTATTCTTTTCACTAATATCTTCTACAGTAGGATGATACTTTTCCGGGAATGGTCTATTGCTACCCAAGTTTGCAGTGTACATCTGATGAGCCCGTAGGTTAGGAATGGGTGAGTAGGAGAGCCTTAGATCCGCAGCAGTTGGTCAGTAGACTGCGTGCTGCTAGCAGACCACTCAGACACTCCTGTTGCCTGGAATTGCTTTGCATGCTGCCTGGTGTACTAGGCAAACTAGCTATGCTGTATGAAATGCTTTTCTCAGGCCTACCTTTGTCCATGCAGCTATCCAGCAATATAGCATATATCTTGGTCTGCTAATTTTACCCACGTGTTGAGCCGAAATGTTACAGACTTGTTTGGTGCATCTGTCCTCATTGGCTGAACTAAGGTACTTCACCGTACAGTGAGTATTTTGATTTTTATGCTATAGCAAATGTAATTTGAGGGAGATACTAAAGTTTGTTTGCATTGATAATAATACCTTGTGCTTGGAATAACATGAATGTCTGTTCTGCAAATAATTGCAAGCACAGCCTGCACACTAAGCAAAATACAAGGGGAGCATGATGATTGTTTTGTGAATGATTCAAGATCTTAACCTTTAAGGTAAGGAACCAGTTGTTCTGTTATAAAAGTAATATCTTTGAAAGAGAAGATCTGTTATGTTTTTTTCCAAGGGTGATAACTTGATACTTGTCTTCTAAACTGCCAATGATGTTTCTTTTAAGGAAGCACATTTTTGCTAGATATTTATTTTATATGGATATTTTATGGATAAAGATAATAGGTGTATGAAAAAATTATTATGATAGTATATGACTCAGAAATGGCTTTACCATAACTCTAGATGGAATTTTTTAAGTTAGCTGTAAGAACCAGTCCTTTGGTTTGGAAATTAAGCAAATTTTGCTTTGGCAATTTGAAGCCATAAATATGAAATCCCATGCCATTTTTAGACCCTTTTCAGAGTAGGAAACCACTTTAACATGGAACACGACTGTGTTTTGAGTAGTTCATAACAGCATCTTTTGGAAATGCTACAGAGATAGCATATATTCTCTTCAGTGGTTTCACTAAGTAGCATATTTTCTCTTTGGTGCTTTCCCTGATGTTATTTCCTCCCTGATATGTTGAGGGTCGAATCAGTCCTTAAAAGTAGAGTACTCGTGTTGAGAAGCTAAGGATGCACAGGAAAGAAGTTTAGTCTCAATACTGGTGTTGCTTGATACGTTAGTTGGGTTGACATACTGTAGTAGTGGTGCTGCACTATGATCAGCCAAAACGATGCAGTGAAGATACTTTATTCCTTTAGTGTCTGTTACTGTGCTTTCTGTATATGGAATTTTTGTGGAAATTGGAAGATATGCAGGATTGTGCATGTGACTTGAAACATGAAGTGGGAAGGATAGTACATGATGTCTTATATAGGGCTCTGGGAAGGAAGCAAATTACATACCTGCCTGAAAAGAAAAGGCTTAATAACGTGGTGTTTATTGTGTTTTCCTAAGAAAGCAATGATACATTTTAATCCTGAAATCTTATGAAATATAGGCATTACATGTGTCACTTTTGTATACGTTGATTTGCTTTTCTCTGGAATTGGCAAATTAGACTTGCTTTGGACCAAAGCCAAATAATATGAGGCAATTTCATGCCTTGTGAATTATTGAGGAGAATGATACGTAAAACTTATCTTCAGTTTGCTGGCTCCCCTCCCATTTCTCTTAATTCTTCTGGGAATCTTGGTTTCAACTATCTTCCAGAGGCTCAACGATTTCTAAAGGCTGGGTAACCAGATTTAAAATTCCTTCCATTCCACTGAACTGATCTCCCTTACGTTTGCCCCTTTCTGGATTGCAGTCTCCTTTTTGCTAATTCTAGTTAGCGAGTATGCTAGATTGCAAAATGTGCTTTGATCAATAATGGTCAACCCTGTCACAAAAATCACTGTCTAAACTTGGGATCAGAGGATGCTCAAGGCAATCATTTGAATTTTTTTTCTGTATCTCTGCAATAAATTTGTGAAAGGTATCATGATCTGCTTTCTTACTAAAGTATGTGTTTCTCTTTTGTTTGTACAGTCTACTAAGTTTAGTTACGGGGCAGGACAGCTGGTTTTCTGCTGTAACAGCAGCAGAAGTGAGGAAGACAGACAAACAAGTAAACTTTCCATAAAATCATGTTGTTAGGATAGAATATACCTCAGACAAATTTTGGTCAAATTATTCATGTTAATTTTCAGTGTTACTCATAGGTAAATATTTTTTTCCCTCTTTCCAGATACTTGTTCCATAACAAATTGAAAGTATTGATCATATCTTAAGATGTGAAGGTCCAGATTTTTCTCAATTTACACAGAATGCTGCATGGAAACACAATAAATGAGATAGGCATTGTTAATTTAAAAGAACTACACATTTTATTAAGATGCTTACCATCTAGAAATGTTTGTGTAGCAGTCTTTGCTTTTCCCATGTATGAGATGATCTGGGTAATCCCTGTTACTGAAATGCGGTAGAAAGTTTAATAATAGTACAATTTTATTACTGCATAAATCTCTGTTATGGCAATGTAAATCTCATATGACAAACTTAAGATGAAATCATATTGTGTCTTTCTGTTGACTTCAGCTGAGTCATGTCCAGATTCTTTGACAAAATTAAATATGAAGAAATGCAAAGAGCCTGCTTGTCAGTTATGTCTATATAGACAAAGCTAAAATAACTTAAAATAGGGGATAACTGTGCTAACACTTCCTGGAGAGAAGACAGGTGTATAGACATTGATGAGTTTGACTCTTTTATGTTACAAGCCACACTTCTCATGTAACTAACTTTAATGTAGAAATAAAAGAATCTAGTATAATACTAACTATAGTAATTGAGATTAGTATGTTGTAGCAGGAATCCTGGTAAGATGACCTGGAAGACGGGGGAAAAACAACATTTGTTCTGGCAGCATAAACTTGTCAAGACAAATCTGGATCTCTTCTTAGTATAGGTTACTGTCTATGGGGAATGCCACCACACTTCCCTCCTGATACAACTGGCAGCCACTAATATGAAGCTTTGGATCAATTGATTAATTTCTGACTGCAGTTGCTTACCCATGCTGCACTATAATGAGCTTATTTTCCATAGTGATTGTATGTGAGTAGGGGCAGTGTAGAGAGGAAAAAAAAAAAACAGAACAGGAGGGATTATAAAGAAAGCAAGGGAGGTGATTTAAAATCCTTCATGTGGAAAGAGAGGCTTAGAGATGGCTCTTCTGCCTTACTTTTTGCCTGGATACTTTTCTTAATTTTACTAGTATCTCTAATTAGCTAGTTCTGTTTCAATGGCCTTCAATATATGTGCAGGGATTTGCATCAAAGTGAGAAATGCTACTCAGAAAGATTAAAATTTGGCTTTGCTTCTGCTCAGTCTGGTTATTTTGTTTTTATTGCAATGATTTAGATTCTGAGGATAATTATCACAGTAGCTGATATGGACTAAAAGCTCACGGGAGAGCTATTTTTAACCATGGTACTAAAAGTTACAGTAAATTATTAATAAATCCACTATCTAATTTGTCAAAACCTGATAGTACTTGTCTTAACTGTTCATAAGCTACATAGTAGGCTGTTGAAGGAGTTTCTTTAAAAATTAAGCAGAAGTAGCAATTTATAAAGGAAAACTGCATTCTTTGTTGTCCTGAACGCTTCTGTTAGGGTGTAGATAATCAACTTGAGCATGAGGAATAAAAACCCTAAACAAGTTTTTAGTTTTAATTTTACAGTTGTTACTGCTCATCAGAAATAGCCTGTTTGTTTCCATATGCCGTACTGGAAAAAAGGATCTGTATTAATTGCGAATTTTTCATAACTGAATTGTTTTTAAAGGCCGTGCAATGTACTACAGAGGTTAGATCTCGTGACGGTCAGGCGGATTTTGGATGCAGTGTGGCAGGGCTGGGACGTGGCACTCGTGTAAAATGCTTCGGACTCCTGGAGCCAGGACCATCAGTAAGCTGCAGTCTGTCTTCTCTCTTGGTAACGCTGCAGCTCCTAGTTCTGAGTTTCTACTGGCATGGTTCACCTTTAAATTTAGGCGTGCTAACTGTCACAATTAAAAGTATAATCTGATGTCAAGAGACATAGACTGTTTGTGACCTTGGATGAATCACTTGGTCTTATGAGAAACGGATATATTATTTGAGTAATAAAGTTATTACCTCAGGAAGTTAGGAGCACGTTTGTTTTTTTTTTTTTTAATTAAACAAGTCAATTCAGGAGTATGAGGTATATGAGGAGTTAGGTGTTTTTAGAGTCCAGTGGGTATTCCACTCATAAGGTAGTCAGCAGTCCATTAATAAAATGTGCTTTCTCTTTCTTCCTTTTATTGTTTTTATTCACTTAATGACAAAAATAGATTCAAGAAGTTGTGGGGGAATGCAAAAGCCCCATGAGCAAGTTCAAAAAAAGAACTCTCATGCATTGATCTAGCCGTAGTGTTTGCCAGCTGCCCTGGCAGCTCTGAGCACTGTCACCTGCCTTAGTGTCTGGCAACAGTGGGAAGCTTTTGGTTACTGCTCTGGTGTTCCTGTTTTCTCCTGGTTCCTCCTTCCTCCTCCGTATGAGAACTGACTTTTCCAGCTTTGTCATTTCTTACTGGCAGTTGTGGCATGTCCTGAAAACACAAGATCTGTTTGTAGCGCACTCATTCCTATAGACGTGGACATTTCATCCGCAAATGAAATGCTGTGCAGGAATGATGCTTAATATGCAGGATGTTCCTACCACATTTTTTTGGCAAATAGGAAGATTTCTTAAAAAATGAAAATTCATAGGTTCTGAAACTATTTGCAAACAAATGTTGAATAGTTTCAGCTAAGGAAAATACTGAGTTTGAATTTACAGAACAGAGAAAATGAGACATCCTCTCACTTTTATCCAAAAGCGTACTGTTTAGAGTACTGCCCAGGATGTGGGAAACCTGATCCAGCACTGAGTCTGTAAATCATACCTCCTCCGCCTCGGGCAGACGCTTACTGCAGGCTTTCCTGGCCCAGGCACTCTGTTTGCTCTGTTGCTGTTGGTCTAAGATAATTAAAATGTCCTAGCTTGCTTCAGATCTTCTGTTTGAATTAACTGAACACCAGATTTGAGTGGCGGGAGGCTTGAGTTCAGACAGATGTCTTAACTGCTTGCTTCTAAGGTCAGTCTCCTTTGGTCTCTTTGTTGGAAAAGGTTCACTTTGAAAGCAGCACTTGATCATGGAGAGATCAGTTTTGTGATAGATCTAAGCTAACCTAATAGGCAGCGCTGCCAAGAAGGTCTCTGCCACTTCCTTCACTGCTAGTTATGTGTCGCAGTGGGAATGTGGGAAGGCAGGTTGGGATGGCTCCTTTCACCGCTGGGTAGCTCTTGCTTAGCTATGCTGTAGAGTCACAGGGACGAGGGGAGGTGGAGGCACATCGAGCTTTTCTATAAATGGGAACTCCTCTTTCTCTTCTCCATTTGGTGAATCTGGCCTTCATTTCCAGCTTTCGTTAAAAGACTGAAATGGAACATGTCCTGTCAAAATGAAATTTTGAGAGGGTTTGAGCAAGAGAAGGAGCTGTTTCAAATTCAGTTCGATCTGGCGAACCGGGAAATCAGTTATTCACACAGGCTGAGTTAGGACATAAAATGAAATAGGATATTATCTACAGTTAACTTTTCTGTCTGTTTTAAGCAGGGTATTTGAGCTTAGACGTTGTGGGGGGAAGTGTGTTGGTGGTGATTTTTGTTTTTGTTGTTTGTTTTGCGTTGTTGTTTAGAGTGGGTTTTTTTGTTTTTTTGTTGCTTGTGCAGTGGGATCTTTGTCGACTACAATGTATGGAGCATACGCTGTCTGGGATGGATATGCTCTTGACTAGATGGGGAGAATGACCCCTGAATCCTCAAGGCATCTTATGTGACATCTGTCCAAGCATGGTGTGAAGCTGAAACCGCTTAAGACTGAGTTCTGCTGAGGTCATGGTCCAGGACGTAGTAGCTGCAGAGCCAACACACATGAGCAGAACATAACTACAAACGTGCTTTCAGTTAGTTATTGATAATCTCTTTCAGTATAAGAAAATAGGTCATTGAATAGCAAGAAATGTAAAAATGTTAAACTATATATATTTCAACCAATGAGGCTTTTTTCAGATCTAAGCTTAGGCTCTTTTGATGTAATGCTGCGAAGTTTTTAATTTTTTTTTTTTTTTAAGCTCCTGTCCTTTTATACTGTCTCTGAAAATATGCACCATGAATGGGTGGTTCATATTAAGACACTATATTCTGCATGCTTTGACTTGCATCAGGCAATCCATACCCTAAAGAAATATTTGACCAAAGGGAAAAATAGTGCAGCAATTAATTGTAAGCAACACACAACTCTAATGGTCCATTTTAGGATGTTAGTGGATGCAGGGATGCTTTAGCAAATCTTTGCAGTCAGCAAGAGGGTGACAAGTGACTGTCCTCCTAGAGACCCTTCTATATAGAGACGGAATCATCTTTATTGTCTTCATTCCGTTACCCCAGGCCAGCATGTGTCTCAAGCTCTTGCTGGGATTTAGTCCTGTGGCTTCAAGCTTTTTATATTAGGATAGGAAGGAGTCAGCTATTCATAGCTGGGCACAATTGGAGAGACATACAGTGAGGCAGAAATGGCATTTGGATTAGGATCCTTTTGGCAGGCAATGACTTCATAGCTTTTCAGCTCAGAACTCTCATGTTTGTAATGAACCCTCATTTCCCTGGTATCATTTCTGCATCTTGCCTAGGATTTGTCATTCCATCATCAGTCCCTTTTCTTCCTGAATTTTTGTGTTCTGTTTTTACTTTTCTTTAAGAATCTTTTCCCTGTCCATTTCACTCCAGCTTCCTCATTAGTTTCTAGCTTTATGCCTATCCCCGTTTTCAGTCCCACGACATCAATTCTGTGTTTTCTGGTCTACGGCTTAACTTTTTGACAAGGCTTTGCATGCCTTGTGCTCTTATATGTACATTATTTTCCTAGTCAGAGAACGTGGGTTTTTTTGCTGTAGTGTATTATTTTATTTTTCAAAGAAGGGAGGCTTTAGGTGATAGGAAGCCATTGTTTTTTAAATTTCCCAAGATCCAAATACTCTCTGGATGATGACACATTTGTTGTGCCATCTATCAGCCATTTCTTAAGTTGCAGGAAAGGAAGAGTGTTATGCTTTTCCATGAAGTTCCCATACTATGCTGAATGGGGAAGGAAAAGGGAACTTAATTTTATGTTTAGGCAATGATTCATGACTGTAAATGCTTGTTGTATAAAGCTCTGACTTAACATTCCCATATATGAAAATACCATTCCTTTACAGATGCAACAGGGAGATGTAGCCAAATAAGAGAATTGGAAAGCTTTCTGTTCTGTTTATTTTATTTTTAGGACTGACTTGAAAAGTCCACTAGAAAGATCTCAATTATTCATTAAACTGATTAGGTGTTCTGAAACAATTTCAAACTTATTTACAGAATGTAATAGAGATTGTATCTGTTTATAGAATTTCACAAGTTTAATGGAAAAAGTCCACAAATGTGGTCTTATTCTTTCTTAAATTCTAAATAGTTTTTCCACGAGAGATGTGTTGTTTTCTTTTCCTTTGGTTTTCTCTTACTCTTCATTTTATTAGTCATTGGAATGTGCTAACATTCCTAGCATTGAAGAGATCTAAAAATTGAATCTAAAGCCCTGGAAATGGTCTTCTGTATTCCTTGTGCTTTATCTATTTACATGAAAAAGACTGGGTTATTGACACTGTATCATATTTATTGTAGGTTCCTGGATCTAGTTGCCATAGTTACATCTGGCAGTCAAGAAAGAGTTTTGCTGCGTTCAAAGTTATGCTAATTGACAGTGTCTTAGGGAGAATAATCCTTGAATTTCAGGGAATAATCATTCTTTCTTGCCTTAAAACTTGAGGAAAGTCTTTAGTTTTCAGCCACAACAATATCCCCCCCAACCCAATACAATACCAAGGCTGTGTGTACTTAATTTTTCTCAGAGAATGGTTTTGTGCCTGAATGCTTTTTGCTGCTTGATCAATCCTCCTCTTGCTTTTCTCATCTTCCCCCATCTCAGAAAACAGTAGCCCTTTTCTGATGCTAGTATAGATTTTTCTGGAGAAGTGACAGCAATACAATGTCTGTCTTGAGTTTCAAGGTTGTGATTTTTGCGGGTAATGCAACCTATTGTCCAAAGAAAGATAAGCAGGGTTAAACACATGGAAAAGCAAAATGTTATTACTGATGCACCATTAATCTTCTACGTGTTCTTAAAGTAAATTGACTTATTCTTACAGAAGAAACAAACAAAAAACAAAAACAAAAGAAACCAAAAAACCCACCGCACCAGAACTCTAATGTTTGGTCCCAGGTTTTCTCTGGTGCTCTCATCAAGAAAAGAGAAGCCAGAGAGGTGTAACTGAGCAGAGGCTTTGTACTGAAGATTTGTTGTAAACAGCCCACGGTAGATGTAAATGGTACCTTAGAGGAAAGCTGGATCTACAAGATTATCACAAATGCACAAGATGGGATAAGCTACAGAACTTGTTAATTTAAATTGTTTGAAGATATAATCAAGCCACATCTACCTTGAGATTCCAGCTTACATTAGTGTAAACTGATTTGTAGCATGGGAGAGTTTTATCTAGTTTCAAGAAAGGACAAGCTGTGCCTCCTGCAATTTTTGCCTCCTTATGTGGGTAGCTAAAGTCCTCTTATACGAAAGGCTTTATTGGAGCAGATGTTTAGATTTTATAATGCTAGTGTGTAACAATACTGAGGCCTTGTACTTCCATCCTGTAGTAGACTAGGGAGAAGAGGAAGAGCTGCTAGTCCAGCTTCCTTGTAATGTCCACTTAATGCTCTATATTCAGGGTGTTTTAAACTGAGTCTTCTGGATGATGTCCGATAGTTACCCAATTAAAATGTAGAACCTCAGGCACTTCTAAGTCATCAAAGTTATCAGAAGAACTTCTAGAACTAGATAAACTTTGTCTCTCTCAATGAAGAAGCGGTTCAGGAGGAATTAGTGCAACTATTGCATTAAATGCCTCTGAAAGTCTGATTTAAGAGCATTTAAATGCTTTCTTTGGACTGGTGATAACTAAAGACTTTGCAAAGGTGGAGTTTTTGTTGAGGAACAAGCTAAAGTCTGTTGAACATGCCTTCTCAACCAGCTTGTTTCAGACTGCTTAGCTCTGTGAGAGGTTGGCAGTGGGTGGGTAGAGCCTAGCGTATGATTTAGCAGTGATGGAGAACCATTGCAGGCTCTGGTTGAATCTGGTGCCCCAGAAATGGCAGGGGCTGTTGGAGACAGAGAGGGGTGAGTGGGAAGGTTTGGGATGGTGTATTTAGGAAATGGGGGCTGGGCTGGATAAGTCTGGCTTGCTATCTTTGGAAATATTAGCCTGGGTCTCCCGGGGAGGGGGTGGGAGGTGGGAGGGTGGTGTCTGCATTGTACTGATGGGCATTCACTTGCCATGATTGAACAGCTCTCCAGACGTCCACCCTTTCGCTCCTGCAGTGTGCGTCCACCCTGTGAAACGTCTGTTCCTAGAGTGCTCCTGGCAGCCTTGGAGTGTGCCATGGAGGAGCCTGACTGCCCCAGGAATTTACAAATATTTGGGATTTTCATTTAAAGCTTAGCGACTAGCTAGGAGTATAAAATGTAACTTGCTGGAATCGGAGGCATGGTCTAGTGAGTGAGAGAAATGATTTAGTGCCAGGAGGTCTGCATTCTGTCCCTAGCTCTTCTGTTGAGTTGCTGCAGCATTACAGATTTCGTATATGCTGTATGAGCCTTTAATGGCACTTTTTTTTTAAACAGGAGAAAAATATGAAGAGGAATAGCAGTGATGACTAAACAGCTCCTTTAAAAATATTTAAAAGGCTTTATGTATTTTACTTTGTAGAATACTGGCAATCCTCGTCTTTGGAAGTGCTATATGATAAATATAGTTTTATTATAATTCTGTGTTCGGATGTGCTACAACAACAGTGTTGTAAACCTGTTGAGATTGACCAGGTTCAAACTGCAGCTTACATGTTCTGAGTTTTAATTCAAAGTATAGGCTCTGTATTCTATCCTAAAGCTATAGTTCCTTTTTACTATTGTTTGGCAGCAGTTATATGCCTGTCTCCCCTTATCACTAGCTTTGAAAGGCAGCTTTTCAAAAGTGGATGAATATTCTTAAATTTAGTACCTTGTTTTATCAATTTAAATTTGTATGTGTGGTTTTTTGTTTTTTTTCCTTGGTAATAACATACGATGTATAAATGTATATCACATTTTTGCCTTAGGTAGTTTAAACTGTGTTCTGTTAGCATTTGTTTGGAAGGCCGCTTTTTTCTGCTCTTTTGAAATACTGTGCTGTCCATTTGCTTCAAAGAGCTTGTGATTTAGACTCATGTATAAGACAAATTTAGCTACAGGATGGTGTTGAAATTATCCTGTACTGTACCAATCTTCAAACTTAACTTGGTTTATAATGCTACCTTTAGAGAGAATAGGACAATTAACAGGATCCTTATATCTTAAAATGTACAACATTTGAATAAGTACAATTTATATTTAGCCACTGAGTTATTTAGAAAAATATGCCACCTCTAATCAGTGCAAATTTAAGATTAACATCAAATTGCTTTATTTTGCTTGTTGTACTCATTACCAGCTAAAACTTGTAATCAATTCTCTATTACGTGCATTCTGAATTTTCCAGATTGTTTAGTCTTTGCCTTTTTTCCCCATGTGTAATCTAGTGCTTAGTTTTCTTTGCAAATTCACATAAAAATAAACTCTGAAAGTCTTGAGAAAGGACTATGCGAAGAATGTCATGTTCCTGAATGACTGCTGCTTAGGTCTTTTACTATTGTCATATTAAAATTGCAGAGAAATTTGGTTATAGTATTGTTATAATTATGGAACAGAAGCATGGTCTTCCTTTTCCTTTTTTGAACACTATATGACATAGTGACTTAAAAGTCTTTTGCCAGAGAAGACTTGTATTTTTTTAAAAAATGTATTAAATCACTGATTTTTCTGTTACTGTGAAGCTGTCTGCAGTGAAGTAGATCTTAGAATTAAATTATGTTTAAATCATAAGGCCACTGTCTATATTAAAGTTGTGGGGATAGGACTGAAGCTTTTCTGAAGTTTAACAGTGTTTGAATTGGGTATTTTAAGTCAAGCAGGTCTTTTGCTCCTGAGTTGGGCAGCAGCCAAATTGTGCTATAGCTATTTCTGCTCTTTCAGTGAATTGCAGGCATTTTCAGCCTTATTTTTTGGGTGGGGATAAGAGAAAGAAGAAAAGAACCAGTCTCTGAAGGCTCAGACATGATACGATAAGCTGTAGAACGTTACTATTGAAGAATTTTTACCGTCTTCAGATAGGTGCTCAGTAGCTTCCTGATTTGAACCGTCCATATGTGGTAGCTGCTTTGAAAAGGTGGATGGTTATATGCATCACAGAGTCAACAGCAGAGAGACGTAAGCTTCTGCTATCAAGGCTATAGCCCTTAGTGTAACAGTACATGGAACCTAACTTTGAGAACAGGTATGACTCTTCCATGTGGTAATGCTCAGCTTGATTTCTGGAATTTTGTAATTGTGTATAAATAGAGTCTATCAACCTGTAATTAACATGTCGCTTTTTCCCCTACCTGCTTTATAATTTTCTTTAAGAATGTATGTCTGTGTTTATTATATTTCACAGGAAAGAAAAGCAAATAAAAGCATTAATTTTTCCCATTTCTTCCATGCACTGGTATAGGTTAGGGGTTGACCTGCTGGAAGGCAGCTCTGCAGAGAGGGACCTGGGATTCCTGGTGGTCAGCAAGTTGTCCATGAGCCAGCAGTGTGCCCTTGTGGCCAAGAAGGCCAGTGGTCTGCCAGTGGTCCCCTGGAGTGCATTAAAAAGAGCATGGCCAGCAGGACAAGGGAGGTCATCCTCCCCCTCTGCTCTGGTGAGGCCACAGCTGGAGCACTGTGTCCAGTTCTGGGCTCCGCAGGTCAAGAAGGACAGGGAACTGCTGGAGAGGGTACAGCAGAGGGCTATGATGATCAAGGGATTGGAGCACCTCTCTGATGAGGAAAGGCTGAGAGACCTGGGTCTGTTTAGCCTGGAGAAGACTGAGAGGGGATCTCATCAATGCTTATCAATAGCTAAAGGGCGGGTGTCAAGAGGATGGGGCCAGACTCTTTATCAGTGGTGCCCAGAGACAGGACAAGGGGCAACAGGCACAAACTGGAGCACAGGAGATTGCATCTCAACATGAGGAAAAACTTCTTTACTTTGAGGGTGCCAGAGCACTGGAACAGGCTGCACAGAGAGGCTGTGGAGTCTCCTCTGGAGATCTTCAAAACCCACCTGGATGTGTTCCTGTGCAACCTGCTCTAGGTGAACCTGCTTTGGCAGGGGGGTTGGACTAGATGATCTCCGAAGGTCCCTTTCAACTCCCACCATTCTGTGATTCTGTGATTGAATAAAAAATGTCAACCTAATGATATTTAAAGATAAAGTGTTCATTTATAACTTAGTATCTAGATTTACAGTGTCCTGTTAACAGTCATCTGCTTCAAAAATTGTTTTTTGTAGCTGGCTGGTCATTTTCTAACCCTGTCCTGAAGGTCATACTGTCTGCTGGTAGAGAGGACCTGCTGTGGTACTTAAGTTATGGCCTAAGTTTATATTACATGGTTTTGATGCATGACGATATGATTATGCAGTAAGCTGCAGTGTGATTCATGAGATCCAATTTTGTAGTGCCTGTGATATTATTGAAGCTGGTGCTATGATTATGACTTTGTGTTATGACATTGTTTCCAAAACCAATTTTTCTTCCTCTTAAAGTATTGCCAGTGTATATTCTTATCCCAGCTGATATTGAGGATCTGGTCGTGCCCTTAAATTGACATTAAAGTTTACATTTTGGGGTCAGAGTATTAGATTCTTAGAAGAGAAGTCATCAGACGCAAAATGATACTGCTGGCTCACGTTGAGTACGAACCCCTTGTTGAACAAATTGCATAAGGCTATGATACGTGGGTGTTTCATACCAGTCTGTAAGATTCCCAGAAAGTAAGTGAACTAACACCATAAATAATCAAGAACACGCCATCACAAAATAGTCTATGGTCTATTTATGTTCACAAATGTGATTTAATTTTAATTATTTATGATTGTTCTTTCATGCTATGATATTCCATAAAAATAATGAAGACCTTTCTACAGCTCAGTCGTTAAATCTTTGCTGAGAAGTGTGGTAAGGATGCCAGTAGGAATTTTTATTCTTGAATTTGCTTAATTGTATGGCTCTATCATACATTTATCTTGTCTTCATTCTGTATACATTTTGGACCAAAGACCAATTCCACTTCTGTTTTGTGGTTGTCTGCCACTATGTGTAATTTGAACATGCCCACCTTAAGGAAGAGGGGTGGGCAGAGGGGGACAAAACAGCTGGACTTTCTCAAAACAGATGTTGCCAGAGGAGAATGACCACATATTGTCCTGCTCTGGATGATATGCAACTCTTTCCTGTCTGGGCAATGGGTGTATACATCCCTGGAGGTATTAAAAAAATGTGTAGATGTGGCATTTAGGGACATGATTTAGTGGTGGACTTGGCAGTGTTAGGTTTCTGGTTGGACTGGATGATCTTAAAGGTTTTTTCCAACCTAAATGATTCTGTGATTCTGTCTGTGTGTCTCATTGCTGCAGAGTTCTCGTGAAGCCTCCCGGTACAACTCTACTGGTTCATGATGCGTCTGTTGTTATGGTTGCTCGTAATACTCATTTAGCACTTTTCTTTTGGAAAAAAATGCACAAGAAGTATATGCAACTTTTTTTTCAGCTTAGACTTAGGATGTGAAGACTGAAAGCTTAAAGAATGCATACTTGCTGTAAATCTGTGAATTATATTGCTCTCCGCGATACATGTGATGGTACGTGATTGCGTAATGCAGAGAAAGTGCCACCAAAGAAGACTTTACATCTTGCCTTGGTTAGTATATGTGACAGATACACACATGGGGAAGAGCTGAAGGTGAAATGAATGAGGGCAGTTTGGCAATTCTTTCCTGTTGTAGAAACTGTGGCTACATGACTTAAATCTAAAGCCCAAAACCATTTTCCTCAGCAAATCTGGTATAAGTATATATGCATATATATTCTGGGGCTTTCTTATCTGTAAATGTGGTATTTTTACAAACGTGCTTACTTGCAGTCTGCACAACCTGCAGTCAAATTCAGCGACATAAAATTAATTGGTGTTTGATGACCAAGTTCCATTTGGTGGACAACGGTATGTTTTAGATGAACAGTATAAAAGGATGGGTTTCTTTGTACTCTTCATTTAGAATGATATCTTTGCAATGGTGAAAATGTGTGTGTACATACATACAAATATATATATGTAAAAATAAATGTAATTTACTCACACTGTTTCAGGAGATTCATAAGTAATTTTATGCTAAGATTTTTTTATTTTCTCTAGAATGCATTAATCACATACATGTGAGCATGTATATATGAATGTCATAAATGAGATGATCTGCACAGATTTAGAAACTAATTTAAATTAATCATAACAAAAAAAGAGAGTGAGGAAACAGAGAAGCGTATTTTTAAAAATTAACAGTAATGTGAATATTGAAAAGCAGTATCTATTTTTAAATAAGTAGGGATATAAGATGAAAAATGTTCAGCCAGATTTTTGCAGATGTCAGATATGCAGTTATGTGGAAAAAACTGCATAGCATGTAGCTAATGTGATTGGGATTCAGGGATTCGTTATGCAAGAGAAGGCGGGGATTCGGTATGTAATAAATGCTTTGGAAGTGCTCACAACTGCGATGGAGGTGACATTCTTAAATGAGACACGTAATTGTACACACGTTGCAGGCTTTTTTTTGGTGTGTTGATTTTTCCCAAACAAAATTGCTAACTAGCAATGAAGCTAAGTAGTATAAAACTTCTTATAAAGACTAACTTCATGTATTTCAGTTTTATCATAGTAACAACTTACTTTGGTTAGAAATATCCATATAGGATTTTATGGCAAACAATTTTAATTTACAATTTAGTCTGGAATTACACATTATGCTTAAACTGATGGAGCAGGTTATAAGGAGAAGTTGTTCAGAAATCCACTGCACAAGGTTTGTCTTTAGTACAAGTCTGTTACCTGTTTCTGAGTTAATCCTTTGCGATCACTGCACCAGACCTCACCCAAGAATGCCTCTGTTGGCCTGCATGTACATAATCTGTCTAATTAGCACTGGTGTATTTGTTGTATCATCGAGCAAGGTCTAGTGCTAGTCTTATTGTATGTATTATGTTGAAGATGTAAAGCTACAAAAAAAGGTCTTGGGTTGCTCTCATTTTAATGGGGTTTAGGATTTTCAGAAAATTTTTTGAACCAGTAAAGATCAGGGTTTGGCCTTTTTTAAAACTCCCACCCTGCCCAGTGTCCAAATCTGTTGTGAGTGATTCGGTACAATTGCACATGTCAAACTGTTCCTCAGTTTTTGAAGCAGCTGTAGTCCAGTGCAGATAGGAGCGTTTGAGGTGCTTTCTGTGAAACTTATTTGAAATAAAATAAGTTCCATTTGGCTTTTCTGTAACTAAGGCAGAAAGTTCCATCATGATGGAATCCAAAAGCATCTCATTTTGCCTAGGTGACCCGAGTCTTAGTTTATCTGGGCAATTCTTAATTACATCTAGCCAGCCTTAAGTGAGAATTTTCTATTGGTTCTTTGGCTCAGAACTTCTTATCCACTGCCTGAAAGTCAGTGGAAGCTGGTGTTAATGAGGGAAATACAGTGCAGAACTGTGATGGACTCCACTGCCATTTCCCTGAGGGCATTAATTACTTGCTAAACAGGACTTGCTCTTGCTCACGGCAAGGTGCTGGGAACAAAGCCTTAGGATGTGTTTGCACCAGCAATTAGGCCTTCTCTCCCCTCTCGACAGGAACCAAACCAAGCCGTGCAAATAACTTTGCCTTGACAGCACTTCTCTACCATCAGTTCTGGCTGTGCTGGGCAAGTCCATGGGAGCAAGGTATTGGAAGAGCCAGCCTCTAAGGGAGCGTGTCCTTCCCAGGTGCTGGTTAGTAGCTGGAAGATGGTGCCGTGTAGATGTCTCTGTGACACTGTTTCTGCTCCTTACTTGCAGAAAGTCAAGCAGGTTCTTCTCCAGGAGCAGCAGAGCTGGGAAGGAACACTGATATGGGTCATGGTGTTGCTGGAAGGCTGCGCTGGTGCTTGCCAGTCAACAACGACTGGTCAGTCTTTCCTCCTAACTTCTCTTCCAGCTTAAAGTTCAGTGGTGATGTGCTGGGAGGTAGCAATGACAGAGAAATTATTCTGTCTCCTAACTGACACATGCCTGTCTCTGTCCTGACCGGGCAGCAGAAGTTGGCTGGTATGCTTGCCAGTCTAAGGCTAGGGCCAGCTGGGCAGTGCCCAGAAACCTACGTTTGCACTCGGTATTTGCGTAGTTGTGGCTCTTTCTCCTGCTGTGACCCCAGCTCTAGGATTACTGGTTACGCTTAATGTGGTAAGGACTGGTCAGCTACACAAAGGAGTTACTGTACTGAATGACCAGGAAGGACGGTGGCTTGGTTGTGTGTCCTAGTCAAGGGAACGAAATCTCTGCTGGAAGCTACAGGAGCAGCTTGAAGGTGTATTGCCAGAAAAGTCGTCTAACCATATGCTGCAAGGAGTCTTCTGGGAATAGTTTGCATGTCTTGCTAAGATCTAAGAAACAAGTTCTGCTTTCAGATTTGTGCTTGTGTAAGCATGAGAAGTTGTATGAAAGATTTCAGGTGTCATTTTGTAATTCTGTGCCAGTTTACTCAATAAAGGTATTGGAAGAGACCCTATATCACAGGAGGGTATATATAGGGTAGAGGAAAATACTTCAGGTTTGACAGTCTTGTACTTGTGTTTGAATACCTTTTTTCAGGTAGATTATGTGCCTAACCTCAGGCGTGTACTCTGGTTCTACTAATGCTAGATGGAATTTAGGTACACAATTAAATATCCCATTGAAGCTGCACCAGATCACCTAATTTCTCAATCTAAAACTGCGCGTTGCTGTTATTTATGTATGTTTTACTGTATCATAGAATACTTTAATGTTACATGGAACAAATTTTTTTTTTTTCATTCAAGGTAAGGATATGGCACTACTTCTCTTCCTTTTAGCTAGAAAAAAGACAGGATGTAAAATATTAATTTATTTTAAACTATGTTTTTATAGGATACAGGATGATAGGAAAACTAAGAGTTCTGATTTTACCAAAGCACTTGACTTTTCTAGTGCATAGTGGAAAATAGCTATAAGGTACATCCTTTTGTATAATAGATGTTCAAAAGTCACCCCAACCTTTAACTTAATAAACAGAATAATCTTTCTGTTATGCGTTTTGTGTATACACTTCTACTTTCTAGAAGGAGACCTTCAGCCACTGAACAGTGAATTAATTTAAAATAAATTGAACACGTTTTTATTTAATGTACAGAACATACTTGATATAATGTACTATTTTTGGAAAATGTAACTGAAAATACCAATTCCAATTTCCTTTCCAAATAGACTGGCGAATTTAAGGGTAAATAAAACAACACTGTAAATTGTCTTTAATTGTTGTTGTATACTATAACCATAATTAGTTAGATGTTTGTACACCAGGAAGAGAAAAGTACACAACAGTATTACTAGAATAAAAATGTTTAGTGTGTTTCCCATTTTGGCTTGATGGCTGACAGCCAACACTGAAGTGGAATCGTTAGACAACGCTGACGATGAAGAATGTGTATCAGCATTGTACGGACATGGCATCATTTTCATTTGTATAGAGGGGGCAAGTGTAAGTAAGTGTGATAAGGAGCTCCGATCCTCTGTGTTAGAACCTGTTCACTTATCTGTGTCTTCTGATCCTAGAAAAGTAAATTGGCCACTTCTGAGCTAAAACCACACAGAATAATCTGACAGCAAAATTCAATACGGTATTGCTGCAAGTTGCATGGATTTGTGGGTGGTCAGCCACAGGGTAGTCTAGCAGTGCTGCTTTGCTTTCCAGCAATGCTGTCGCGTGCTGAATAAACTTAATTTACATTTCAGATCATCTGAATTGATAATCACTTTAGACCAAAAATAAAGAATGAAAATAAAATTAACTTCCTTTACTAGAAATTAAGTATTTAGCCTCTTTTTTGTGTTTTTTTTTGTTTATTTATTTAAAGAACATTATGTTTGAGTTTTTCTGATATCAGTGGGACACTGATTCTCCAGTCTCAAATTATTATTCTGAAAGTAAAACATCATTGCTCAGATGCATTGTTTGAATAGCACTAAGAAAGATCTTTTGACACCTCTTTCTTTCTTTGGTATTGCAACAATAAAACAGTATACCTAGCAGGTAACACACAGTCCAGTTACTCAGCTGCTTGAGCAGAAGGACATTATCTTTCTGAAATGGAGAGCTGACCTTCAAAACCTGGCTGCATTTGACTTAGTTGTTAAGAAGCAGGTAGACAGTACGGGCAGATTGTCAGAAGCACCCAGGGTACCCGTGAGGCATGTCATATCCATCTGGCAGTCAAAGTTAGGGTTTTTTCCTCTTTACCACTCACACCTAAGATCCTGCAGAGGACTATATGAGCATAAAACGGTTAGCATTCTGCAGTAATGTGTGTAGGTTGTAGGTACAATAAATTTACTCTCTGTGCATTCATGAGCCAGTCTGAGTTTGATTGTATCCTGGAAGAGTCGCTTAGGTGTCTTGCTGCAGCTCCATCTCTCCTGGCACACTCAGTAATCTGAAGGTGAATTACGTGAGACAGAACCCAGAAACTCAAGCTGATTTCTTCAAAGCACTTACCTCTCCTGAGCAGACATGCTTTATGGCTAGTTGTTCGTTCTTCTGTGTAACTCTGCTTGAATCTTCCCAATCCTGAAGTACAGCCTTATAATTATTTAAAAAAAAAATCTAAGTTAAATTTGCTTTATTACAGGTGTTGGTTTGCCATGTCTAGTATTAAAAAGAGAATAAGCTTGGAATACTACTTTCTTTCTTTTCAGTTTCAGATACAAATGCCCAAAGCCTTTAAGTACTTCATATATATTGGGTGTCCGTCTTTCACTTGATTTGCACCCCTCTTACAATTCCTGCATTTATAATATTTATGTTATGCAATATTTGTAATACACAACTTGGGAAGACAACTTGTTTCCTAGCACGCTATGTATACCTCTATTCTTTTCATCTTTCCATTTCAATGTTTTCTTATATCAGGTGTCTAAAGTAATGCTCTGTACTTACAGTGAGCACACTGTTTACTCTTCCAAAGGATGTACATAGTGTGGTACTTACAGAATCTGAAAGACGGTTTTAGATAAAAATGAATTTTGACTTTGCCTACTGCTAACAGATTAAGGCTATTTAAAATGGAGTAGTTTTCAGTTTGGTGGCTTTTTTCCAGAATACTATTAGCTCTTAATTTGCCATAGGAGAATAAAATACAAAAGTTTGTTCTGATGCTAAGTTTCCATGTGAGACTTTGACGCATCCCCACTAAAAGCTGTTTACATGATGTTGAGGAAACAGTTCACATCTTGTCATGAATATCACAACGGCCTACATTGCCAGAGGCAAGATGCTTTAATTTCGCTGGTGGGATGACAGCACTCTGCTGGAACCCATCCATTTAAGCACAGCTGAGAGCCAGCAGTTCTGTTTAACTATGTCAATTTGCAGAAAGATGGTAAACTTTGATGAAATCACCTCACTAATTCAGAATTCAAAGTTGCTTTCTCAAGGTTTGCTGGCTACTTTACTGTAAACTTTTAAGATTACAGATTATATTCCTGTGATTCAAAAGGGATCTCTCCCTCTCCTCTCCCTCTCCTCTCCCTCTCCTCTCCCTCTCCTCTCCCTCTCTTCTTCTCTTTTCACTCTTCTCATTTACCTGATGACAGCTATGATACATTAGCTCTTTTTTGTTCTTGACTGCTGAGTGTAAATCTTGCCTGCTGCTTTCAGGCAAGTTATGTAGCTGTACTCAGGTAAGTGACAGCAGAAGATGGCTAATAAACCTTGCTCCTAGCTTAGTGCTGTATTTATTGACATGACAAAGCTGTTGACATAAAGAAACTGATTTAGAAATTCAGCTGTTAAGATTTATTTGGTCAGTCATTACAGAGAAGAATTACTTTTACATAGTAATAGTGCACATTCAGTAAATTAATTGAAAATACAAGCTCGTACCTCTCTTAAGAAACCTGTGGAGTCATAAAAATCATATATGAGTTCCTCTAAGCAACTCAAATGAGAAATCACAATATGCTAGGTATGAACACCTTTTTTGTGTGTTTTCGTATTGTGTAAAGAGAGGGACTTGATTAAGCCAGATCATACATAGCCTTTTAAAATCTGCAGTAGAGGACTTCACATTAAATCTACATGAAAACCAGCCCTGTTTAGTTTTACTGGACCCTGAAATAATTTTCTTGAATAACTCATTTCTTAAACTTTCAAATCTTGATGGGTACTGATCTGAGAGCAGTGGTTTCTGGACAGAATCTTGCAAACTGCTCCTTGTCTATGAAACCAAGGTAAATGATGTGTGAAACTGTTTTAAAATGCTTTCAATAATGTTTTAAATGAAAAGTTTTATGATGGTAGTATTCCGCAAGAGATTGGAGAATTTGCAGTTGGTCTTTTGATCTAAACTTTAAGATTACTGTGTTCATTTTGTAGGAAAAATTATAGTCTGATGAAAATGAAACAAATATGTTTAACAATGTAAAGCGATTTATTATGGAGATGCATGTGCTTGGCTAAGCGGGCCGTAGTGAACGTTAAGAGAAGACGATGCCAAGACCTTGCCTACTGTGAGCATGAAAACTAGGCAGGAATTGCTGAAGGTACAACCAACGCCTGATATTAATTTGCTGAAAATGTAATTCTACACAATGTGTCCCTAGAGGACATACTGTTAGACATTTGAGTAACTGCTCTGGAGCGCATTTGCCTCTTAGCTGGTGGAGGGAAAAGCGTGCTTTTGTCCTCAGCAATACAGTGTGCAGAAAACACGTTACACAGTCGGGCTCTTGGCGGGGAGAAAGTCAGAGGACAGACATGTCGTTGTCACAACGGCAAGGTCAGCAGCGAGATCTGCAGTGTAGCACAATCGAAAGATTAATATCATATGGATCTCTTTTTAACATGGAGCATAAGATAATCTGCCTTTGGCTGTAGAATATGTTAGTAAAGATTGTAAAATTACAGGGCCTGGTTATCTGTCAAGTTTCTAACAAGAGGGATCATATTTAACTGATAAACAGATTAATTTTTGCAGAAGAGCCTCCTTGTTTAAGTGTGAAGATTACAATCAGACTAAGTACTCTACAGGAAAAATACATTAAAAAAATTAACTGTCCTTGTACTTGGTTGTCTGTGCTCTATATTTAGGAAGAATGGTCTTAAATTTCTCCTAACTTGTAAAAATGTATCATGTCATATGTGCCTGGGTATAGACAGCCTGTCATTCTTGTATGGCTGTCATTAGTATCTTTGTGAACGTGTGCGCTGGATCTGCAAAAGAAGCTACATTTTTACTCATGTAGTTGAGATTTTTGTCATAAACCCATTAACTGTAAACAAAACAGTAAATTCAAAATTCATATTCGTGGAAACAGTACATTTACTTAGAAAATTTAAACTTTCTTTCAACACTACTCTTCCAGAGACCCGTTGATTGAATTTTACAGGTTCATATTTCTTTTTTGAACCCCTATTGATTTGTACTTAGTTGGGGCCAGACTCTCTGGAAGGTTAATCAGTCGTTCAGGAATTCCAGGCTGGTCTTGTTTTTTTTCTCCCAGCTGGAAGTGTGTCAGGACCTCAGGCTACATTTAGACTGAATTAGGCAAACCAGAACTGATTAATGTAGCTGTGCTCTATCATTTGGCAGCTCAGCTGGGACTCTGTTTGTGCCACACATCCCAAAAGCAGCTTCGGGAAGGGCTGAACAGTGAGATGCAGAGCTTACCAAAAGTGCTTTTGAGGTGGAAATCCACCGCCTTTCTTCAGTATTGAAGATTCTCAGGCTTTCATAAAGACAACTGTTGAGACACTTTACTTAAGTCAATCTCTACGCTCCTCTTAACAGATCTTTAGTGCTCGGGGTGTGTATCAAGTGGTCCTTGATGATGCAGCTGCCTTTGTTCCCGTGCCTCTGTGACCTTGGCTCTACCAGAGGGGCTGCACTAGCTGGTCGGGCCCACCTGTGGTTAGAACAAAATGAAAAAGACAAACCCTCTTAGTTGACACAGAAGAGGTTTGTGGAGATGTTATACTTTAAGAGGCATCTGTAAAGGTTAATCAGCTGAGTTAATTAGAAGGGAGTGACTATCATACACATCTTTATCCTTCTGCTGTTGGCTACAGCAGCAGCGATATTCCAGCCACACACCTTCTTGTCTGTGTTAAAATAACAAGTGCATGTTATTTGCACTTTGGATACAATAGTTTAAACTACAGCACGATTTAGTAACTACAGTTGATCTCGTTAAGTACTACACAAGAGATCAATTAGTCTGTTTCCTTGCTGCTGGTGACCATGCAGCAATTGTGTGTGTCTGTACACATCTGTGATGCAATGCAGCTGTCTGCTCAACATTCCTCGGGTGCTGATGCAGACACCTAGCTAGACCTGTGTCCTGTTGACATGCCGTGTCTGATTGATGGCGCGGTCAAGAATCGAAGGAGAGACAGTGGGAATATGCTGTAACTGGAGTCATGCTAACCTGGGAAGTTCTGCCTACACAGACCTGAGCAGCAGTTTCCCCAATGTTTTGGAACTTGACCCCACACAGACCATCAAAGTGGTTTGACACCTAGAGTAGGATTTCACATTGTTGTGTTCTATGCATTGTTACCTGCCCCTAAAACACCATAAACAAAAGCTTACTTGAACGAGGGGTCCTGCTTAGTATAAATTTTTATAGAGCCTTCCTCATGGTCCATGCCTGTCCCCATGTGAGAACTAATTTTAAAAATTCAGTTTACAGTTCTGCTAATGTAATTGTCTTTATTTGTTATGCCTCGTTTTCTTAGCAATTGCTAGAGATCAGATAGCATTTGATGCCATCATTGGATCTTGCACTGGAGAGAGAATAAGTGATGAGGGTCAGTACAGTCATTGAATTTGTCTTTTGCTTAAACTTATACTGAAGAATACAGAGGATGAGCAACTTCTGAGTTACTAAGCCTGGCTTTGTTATTTTTCTTCAGACTTGTTTAGTTTTACTTGTTTGCAATTAAAGAACCATTTTCTCCAACTGACTCCTGGAGAAAGAGTGTGGTTAGAGTTTTCACCCACTTCTTCTTCCCCCTTCCTTTTTTATAAAAGCTTCTCCAGTGCTGGGAGCTGAGCTGAGCAGTTTATGAAATACCTGGGAGCTAATAGAATGCATAATAGTCTCTTTTCATTCTAACAGTTGATTCTATTATCTTTTAAACAGTTGATTCTATTTCCCTTTGAAATGTTATGTACACCAAATATACCTGGGGGAAAAAAAGCTATTTGAGGGGGGTCAAGAATATATGTATGTATTTTTTTTCTCATGTGTGTATTAGGGGTATTAAAATTGATCATGAGCATGAGTTCTTATCATTCTTTGTTTTTTGACATTAGGGAAAAAAAAAAAATCCCAAAGACTTCCTTGCCCAGATTCCCACTTGAGATAGTATATCCAAGAAAAATCTTTGAATAATAGTTGGACAGGAATTTAGATCAATTGCAATACTGCTGACATTGATTGAGAGGTGTTAAGTGAGGGATGGAAAAAATGTATTTGATCAAGATTAATACTTTATTCACCAATGCTCCTGAGACTCATATAAATAATTAGTTTCTATAAAGCTGCTTACAGAAAACTGAAGAGCTGAATCATGACTTGCTGAAGTCCGTAGGAATTCTGGACACAAAGGTCTTTAAAGACCTTTAAAACTTTATAGTTGTGCATCCTTCATTCAGCTGCAGCATCACTACAGTTCAAGATGCTGAAACCATTTAGTATTTTGGATGCCTAGCTTTGTCTTAAAAATCCCCTTTTCTCATCCCTCTGGGAAAACTGAAGTGGAAAGTAAACTTGTAAATGCTTTTAAATGCTTCCCCCCCCAAGTTTTTAACTGGAAACCCACCCACAGTTTTCCCAAAGCGCAGGTCACTGAATCCTCCTGCTTCTTCTAAAGAGAAGGGAGCTTCAAAAATTGCCGAAGATACAGTTTGGAATCTGAGTGAGAAATGAAGTTACTTCCTGCATTCGCTCAGTGCTGATGAAATTAAATCTGTTGTATTTGACCTGCAGTCGAGAACTTTCAAATACAGTGCTAATGTTTGAAGTTATCCAAAAGCAGATTTGGTTGCAGGGTTTGTCTGCAACAGCCAAAGAGTCACACGAGACTACTTATGTGAGTCGTGGTTAACATATGCCACGTCCAACTCCTGGGGGAAAAAAAAAGTATATATAACAAATTTTAATCATATCCCACCTTTTTATCTTTTGATCTCAGTGTTACTGTTTCATATAGCAGAAAGTGTGTATTAACCTTGATAGTAAAATTGACTCATTTCTTTGTGCATTATGAAAACAGGACAGTTTTTGCTGACTGTTGCATGAAAATGCTTAAATACTGCAGTTATCAGCATTATTCGCTTTCAACAAATACCTAATTAAAATTACAGTAAGTCTTTTTCTTAAAGAGGGTTTTGCCACCTGTATTTGTGGACCTCGTGTCATTTGGAAATTCTAAATCTATCCACTGCTCTTACATATGTACTTCATCTTCTTTCCCAATACCCAGTGCTTTGTCAGAGCACTCCAGATGTTCCACCTGTGCGTTGGGAGGAGCAGGGTATGCAACAAAGAAGCAACCACTGGTGCTGATGGAAATGTTAGATCTGTGTGGGCCCCTACTGCTGTTAGCCAAATTGTGGGCCACGCAACTCCCAGTGAGTTTCAGTATATTCCTCTGTTAAAGACATAACAGAGTCAAGCAGAAAAAGGCCTCTTTTGAGAGTGCTAGATTTCTGTCAAAATGAGCCCGTGTCCATGGCTGATGCTAGCAGAGAGATTATAGCAATAATACATCCTCAGAAGATAATGGACCATTATAAACAGCAGGTTTTCTGAGCCCTTGCTGTCAGAGTTATTCAACATTAAATCCAAACCTGTTTGCTTCCACTGGAATTCTGCAAGGGTTGGGAATACTTGTCTACTAAGACCAGGTGCTCAGAAGCCTTCTGCTAGTTCCACAACTGTGATGCCAACAATGAGAACTTTATTGGTACCTTCAGTCCAGGTAAATTAATTTTTTAATTAAAAATCAATGGTGACTTTAAAAGGCCTTTTGCCTAGTTTATGGTTAGCATTAACCACCAATTTTACTTTGGCAATACTGCCAATCTGCACTATTAGATGTTTCTTTTAACAGCCAGCTGACCTAACTGGAATAGTTGGGTTAAACAAATTTGGGCGTAGAGAGTTGTAGTTGCAAGTAAACGGACATAGTTTCCTCCTTGCTGATAAACAGATTTGCATCCCTCTGCTAGTCTGAGCTGTCCAAATGTACAATAAACTTTCACGTGATTCCTTAATTGGATGAACCAAATGAAAGCATTTAATCAAATCCAAGATGGAATGGGAATTCTTCGGCATAAGCTACCAAGTATGTGTGTGGATGATATTGCAGCAGCGGCTGAAGTCCCCCTTCTTTTCCAGCTATCGGGGATTATCCTCCAGTACTCTGAGACCTCATGCTGAAGCGTGGTGATGTGTGCTGCTTTACTAAAAGGCACGCAACACACTAGAATCCAAACTGCTAGGTAATTAAGCCCAAACTCCTACTGGTGGAGTGAAATGGCCTATTATAATGCTATTTACTTCCAGTCTTTACTTGACTGTTCTCTGCTCTTTGTTTCCAAAGGGATGAAAGAGTCTTCACTACATTATTTTGTATTTCCATATTACGGGATTTTACTCTGAATGTCAAAGATTAAGCAAGTCTAAGTACATATGGGAGATAAATTAAGAATTTTAATTTTTTTTTTTGAACTAAATACTGCTAATCTTGAAATTCAGAGCAATAAGTTGTATTTGTGGAGTGAACTCCATTGCTTGTATTAAAAGCACAGAACTTTCAGATTTAGATTTCTGGGTGTCACGCTGTAAACGTACTCCATGATATGCTTGTTCCGGACTTCCATAATGCCAGTGTAAATTGTTGCTTGACATGTGCAAATCTGTTACAGCAGTGGAACTGTAGTTTTGGTACTATTTTAAAGCTGAAGAAGAAGCTATTCAGAAAGAAATAATTACTGCCCCTCCATTGCTCGTTAGAGCATTTTTATTTTGAGCATGGATTGATGTATGCTCTGGTCTTACCTACAGTCAGATTTAAAGAAACTAACAAATGTTCCTCTTCAGATAAACTTTTATTTTGTGTCAGAGAAACTGAGATGTGTTACTCACTTTGAAAACAAAAAATGAATGCATGTGCTTACCAGAATGGGTAGAGCACTCTGCATAACCTGTGCTCACTTTTATTAATTCTTTTCCTTCTTAAGTTATACTCATGAAACTATAAACTTTTACAAAGGTAGATGTAAATAAGGGTTTTCATACTTATAATTCAGGAGAAAGCTATGTCTGTACTCTACTCCTCCATGAACAGAAGCAGAATAAGGAGAATAAGGGAAGAGCCAGTCACAAGGAGCCACTGTTTACATTTTAAAAACTTTTTATTTAAAAAATAGAATGCTTCTGTTTATTTTAGTTGTCCTAAAATCTGTTGTTTTGCTATTATGTGAGGTTTTTTGTTAAGCTCAAATTCCAAGTTAGCACTGACATTTTTGTTGCTGGTTGACTTGTTTATAACTCCTTTTTCTTCTGTGAATAAGGCCACAAATTAAACACTGGCTTGCAGTATTAATACTTCACTGGTAATTGAGTTGACTTGGTCCCTTGCAGTGCAAAATTAATGTCTGTGCCATCTCTTTTTTGCAGTCTTAATTGTAGCACAGGAAGGTTTATAAAAAATTAAGAATGTTCCAAACAGGCAAGCGGGAGCAGCACTGTTCCCGAGAGCTGCCGGAGCAGGTCTGCCCGGACCTGCTGACAAGGTGCAGAAGGAGAGAGGCCTCCTTGGGAAGGGGCAGGAGAGTTTTGTTCTGGTCCATACAGAAGAGCTGCGCTCCACAGGTGGAGCCAGATGATGTACCAGTAGCCATTCTTCTCCCTATGCATTGTACTTAAATAATTCTAAAGTAGTTGCTCTGCATGTTGTAAGAAGCGCGGCTGATAGAAGCCAGGCTGTTTGCAGCAAGGAGGCCTGGTGGGGCAGCACGGGCCGGTTGTCACCCCTCTGATGTTTTAGGGTGCTGCCGTTGTTGGTTGCCTGCCTATGGAGCTTCAGCTGCTGCTCTGCAACACCCCTTCGGTGGAGGGCAGAGACAAGCTGCCGCCTCCCCTCCTGCAGAAGGGCAACGCCTGAGCGAGACGGCTTCTCCTGGCCTCCAGAACGTGGGTCTGACCAATGGCCCCTGAGGGGTCTTGGAATGGCTGGGTTTTGGGTTTTTTGGTGTAACGCTTCATGAGGAATTTATGATTACACAGTACAACTAAGAGACAGCCCAGAGGATATTTTTAGCAGTACTGACATGGAATGCTAACTTAAAGAAACACGCAATTTCTGTAACGTGATCATAGTCAATGGTTACAAACCAAACTAAATATTTGAGGAAATTAGCCCGCAAAGCTGGATGTGAAGGAATGAACACATACCAAATTGTTCTGATGAACAGAAATTACCTTCTGAAGTAATGTGAACTTGGGATGACTTTTTACTCTTTGTGTAATGAGGGGAAAATGGTTCATTTTTGCTCTTTAACAGATGCTGCCTTTGAATTGTAACAAGAAGTGGGGAAAACAGATAATGATTTCCAGTGAAGTCTAATTTGTTAAAAGGCACAATTAAGCTTGGAGATAAACGATTTAGCTTTGAAAACTCTGAGAGTAAAGGAATTAAACTCAATTCTTACTCGCTGCCTGTAGGGTAGCTTTTTGACTTCTGTAAAAGGGAGCATTGTGCATTTGAAAAAAAAATCATTTTTATGGTTGTGTTCTGTCTCTGAAACTACACATGTGCAATGACAGCTATTTTGCATCTATTTTAGGGCAGGTTATCTTATTTGATTCCTCTGAGAAGCTGAGCATGTTGCTATAGCTACTGAGCTTGTGGCTCTGGTGAGGTTTTTTCATCAGTTTCTAAATGTAGTTGTTAAATAAGGCTGGTACAAGGCCTCTGACATTCTGCTGGTGACTCCACTTGAAGATCTTTATTTTTATTTTCTTTAATTATTTAATTCTAACAGGTATGTGGAAACATGTATATACCATTTTTATGTAAATATGGGGAGACAGCAAATGAAAAAATGAATGTGCGGGTTTTCTAAACCAGTGTTTGCGTCAGAAAGCTGTTGTATTCCTCTTGTGCAGTGCGTGGCTGGGTGTGGACGTCTGGTCTCCATACGTAGTACTACAGCAGGAGATGCTGCTGAACGTGACGGCTGTGCGAACCATATGCTGGAACGCCGTTCTTGAAAATGATCTTTTCTTCCTGGTGTACTACATCTCAACCAGATGCACTAGTAAAAGAACTGCTAACAGTATATTGCAGATATTAGGTACAGGTTTTTGACATCTGTAAAGACCCCTTTTAAACAAGACTTAGCTTGTCCTCTAATTTGTAAAGGCTGCTACCCATTCTTGAACCTGCCTACAGCACTTCATGAATTCTGTGTTCCCTACAGCTGGGGTTCAGTTGTACTGTCTTTAATAACGTCAGGTAACATTACTGAAAATGAAGCATTGGATTTTTCATGAGTGGGTGTGGTTTTGGGTTTTTTCTTTTTTCATCTGAAGTCCAGTAGAGGTCAAAGTCCTCTATGGTCCTTATGACAGAGTTGATGGCTGAAAAACTACACACTGTAGGGCGTGCGGGAGTATGGACATTGCTGAAGTTCATCTGCAGAAGCAAAAGCCGTAGTACAAACCTATTACAATGAGGGCTGGGTAGTGGATATTAAGTGTTAATGGCCTTTTGTCAGGCAGCAGTAATATGGGGAGGAGGGAGAATACCCTGTAAGGTAGCACCAGCAAAGCCAGGATGTAAAAGGATGAGCTGGATTTGCAAGGTTATTTAGGGATCTAAAGATACAGATAGGTATTCAGTGAGATGTTTCAAGACACTGATGTAAATTGGGAGTGTAATGCTCATTGACAGAGAATGGAGGGCAGCTCAGTACTGGGTATTTTAGTAAATTCCAGAACCTGGGTATTTGTATCTTCAGATGCTTTATTACTGGTGTACATTGTGTATGCCTCAGAAATTCTTTGGTAGCAGGGGTGGATGTAGAAGCTACTTGCTGAACCTGGGTGTCTGGGATGCAGTGCTTCTGAGCCACTTGGGACAGTGTAAATTTGTTCTTTACACAGGTTTCATTCAATTAAGATTAGTGTCCTATTGAGGCTGCAATAGCTAATTCTGTTACAGAATAATTTATTCCGGAGCTCATAACTTTCAGAGAATGATCTATATACAGACATTGTGATGCTGTTGGATGATACTAGGTATGCCAAGAGTAGGAGGAAACTGTACTGAAGAGCTTATAAGAGAATAAAAGTACTGGAGGTTGAAACCGCAAACTCCTTTGAAGATTGACTTAAAGACAGGTTCATAATAACAAAACTGCTGTTACATTTTTAGCATAACCAAACCCCTCGCTGTTGTGAAGAAAAATCCCTACTTCAGGAAAATCCCTTGATCATGAAAGCCCTTCGCTCTTAGACAGTCTTTATTTACACAAGGCCAGGGTGTTACTGGTCATCTGGGGAGTGGATGAGGTATAAGTCTGGTGGCTTGGAACCTCTGCCTGCAGAGTCCTGAGCTGGATGGATGGCTTGTAAGTTCAGTGCCCTCTTGATGTTACTGAAAGAGTAACCTCATTTTTAGGGAAATCCCACCAATTCCGTATGCAGGTATACAGATGTAGCCTGTTAGGACGTTATCATTGGCAGACAGCTCTCAAGGTAAGCAGTGATCACCCCTTTAAGGTTTGGATTACCTGCGTATTTCCTCCCGTTTTTTGTTGTTGCTTTCCTGCAGTTCCTTCTTTGTTGCAGAGTAGTCTTCCTTTCTTCTACTCATATGATCTAAAGTATCTTTTTAGAAAGGAGCTAAGAAATAATTATGCATGTAATCTGAGAAATGAACAAATGAATGCAAATCCTAGTGATGTAAGAAATATTTGATAAATTGTAATTTTGAAAATTTTTTTTCTGGTAACCAGTCACCTGTCTGATTTCTGACTGCGGCATTTAATTTAAGATGAGTAAGCATGCAAAATTTTTAGAAGTTCATATCCCAATCTTGGTTTCATGTAAATACTTGATTGTCAAACCATTTAGTAAAAAATACTGTCATTTAAGATTGTCTCACTGAACTGTTTATGAATATGAGAAATATCATGGAATCATAGAATGGTTTAGATTGGAAGGGACCTTAAAGATCCTCTAATTCCAACCCCCCTGCCATGGGCAGGGACACCTCCCACTAGGCCAGGTTGCTCAAAGCCTCATCCAGCCTGGCCTTGAATACCTCCAGGGATGGGGCAGCCACAGTTTCCCTGGGCAGCCTGGGCCAGGGTCTCACTACTGTCATATTCGAGAATTTCTTCCTAATACCTAATCTAAATCTCCCTCTTTCAGTCTAAAACCGTTCCCCCTTGTCCTATTGCTCCCCTCCCTGAGCAAGAGTCCCTCCCCATCTCTCCTGTAGGCCCCCTTTAGTTACTGGAAGGGGCTCGAAGGTCTCCCTGGAGCCTTTTCTTCTCCAGGCTGAACAATGCCAACTCTCTTAGCCTGTCCTCACAGCAGAGGTGCTCTAATCCTTGGATCATCTTCGTGGCCCTCCTCTGGACCTGCTCCAACAGGTCCATGTCCTTCTTATGCTGGGGGCTCCAGAGCTGGACACAGTATTCCAGATGGGATCTCACAAGAGCAGAGTAGAGGGGCAGAATCACCTCCCTCGACCTGTTGGCCACACTTCTTTTGATGCATCCTAGGATGCGGTTGGCCTTCTGGGCTGTGATCACACATTGCCGGCTCATGCTGAGCTTCTTATCTACCGACACCCCCAAGTCCCTCTCCTCAGAGCTGTGCTTGATCCATTCTCCGCCCAGCCTGTATTTGTGCATGGGATTGCTGTGACCCAGGTGCAGGACCGTGCACTTGGCCTTGTTGGAAGGTCTGCACAGGCCCACCTCTCAAGCCTGTCCAAGTCCCTCTGAACGGTATCCCTTCCCTCCAGTTTGTTGACCGCTCCACACAGCTTGGTGTTGCTGGCAAACTTGCTGAGGGGGCACTCAATCCCGCTGTCCGTGTCACTGACAAAGATGTTAAACAGGCACCGGTCTCAGTACCGACCCCTGAGGAATGTCACTCGTCACTGGTTTTCACTTGGACATTGAGCTGTTGACTGCAACCCTTTGAGTGCAGCCATTCAGCCAGTTCCTTATCCACCGAGTGGTCCATCCATCAAATCCATGTCTCTGCAATTTAGAGACCAGGTTGTCATGGAGGGCAGTGTCAAATGCTTTGCATAAGTCCAGGTAGATGACGCCTGTTGCTCTTCCCTTATCCACCAATGCTGTAACCCCGTCATAGAAGGTCACCAAATATGTCAGGCATGACTTGCCCTTGGTGAAGCCATGTTGGCTGTCATTGATCACCTCCTTATTTTCCATATGCCTTAGCAGAGTTTCCAGGAGGATCTGCTCCATGATCTTGCCAGGGATAAAGGTGAGACTGACTATCGTGCAGTTCCCTGGGTCTTCCTTTTTTCCCTTTTTGAAAATGGGGGTTACATTTCCCCTTTTCCAGTCAGTGGGAACTTCACCAGACTGCCATGACTTTTCAAATGTAATGGAAAGCAGCTTAGGAACTTCATCAGCCAGTTCCCTCAGGACCCACAGATGGATTTCATCAGGTCCCATGGACTTGGGTACCTTCAGGTTCCTTAGATGTAGTGTCCATATTGTGTGTAAATGTATTGCATACAGGTTAAATTCAGTTACACAGACAAATTCCTGTCTCAAAATCTAAAGAATTTTGGTCACTACATTTTGAAGGGATTCAAATTATATTAGTCTGAATAATTGCAGCAATATTTTTAAAAATAATATGGACATTTGTATGCGTACATAATCACTTCAGGTCTTATCCTGTAATTTACTGAGCAACGGTGACCTATGACATGAGAATTCTTGGCTTATAAAAATCCAACCTTTAATGACTACTGTAAAAAAATAATTGTAATTAGAGTTTAATCAGGATATAAAATACAGAAATGTTTAAAACCTTACTTTTGCTTTGTAGCCATTCAGGTGGTGTAGAATTTACTGGAGTGCTGCTGGTAGTTTACGTTGCAGGAAACTAGTCATTTTGTAGTAAGCAGAATTATATGGGGAAACAACTTTTTATTGGCGAAATTTGACTAGGGTACTGAGTAAATTTTTTTTTTTTTTAAATCCCTTTAATATATATAAACATGCAGAGCAATCATTGATGTGCATTTGAGGCATAACCAGCTTTGGGTGAAACATAGCAGCAGTTTAACAGCAGGACTGCTCTGTAGCTTAGGGCAGGAAAAAGAGTGCTCTTTCCAGTTGGAACTACTAGAGGTGTAACATGGTGGTGAAGCTTGTCTTGTGATTTCTCAGTTGGCTTATCTGACTAGCAAAGAAGAGACTGCTACCAGTTCCAGCTAAAAGAATGACTCATTTAACTCAAGTCAACCGTGTTGGTACTTTGATGCTAAAGATTAAGGTTCAGTGCCCGCTGGCAGTCATTGGGGGTTGACTACCACTGAGTATATGGCGGGGTTGCTATATAATTATCTGTGTCGGGATTTGTTGGTGACGTTAAGCTTGGTATGTCTTCTGTTTCAAAATCTGCTGTAGGATCACTGACTGTAAGATAGCTAGCATTGCAGATGAATTGCTGATTATTGCCTTATCCTTCACTGGCACTTTAAAGAAGGTATTTCACAGAACCAGGAGTTACTTTTCTAGTACAAGGTAAATTTCCATCTCTTATTCACCTTATTCATACAGGAAGATAAGCATGATTTCACTCATTTGATATACTCATTTGAATATTAAAAATTGTGCTTACCTTGCTTACCTGCTCATTAATATTTTTTAAGTGGTTGAATACTGTAGTTAGATAAATGGACAGCAGTATATAATGCACCTCAGGTACTGTACTAACAGAAATAAACAGTCAGTTCCTCAATAAAAAAAAAGCATTATTATCTTTCCAGTATCTGATCTCTTTCTCTATATATATTTTATGCAGAAATCCATAAAACGTCCCAGGTTGGTTTTAAACTCAGAGTGTTGAAATGAGAGACAGACATGAATTCTGCAAATAATCCTCACAGAACTACTCCGCCAGTAACTTTCATTGTTTTACAGGGATGGGAAATCTCTTACTCATTTGTCTTCTTGATACTATCGGGGACAGTTTTGCATAGAGTGAAGTGAGTGCCAGTAGTGGAAACCTATAGGTTTACTTCATCTCTAGTTCAGGTAATGCTGCCTGAAGTATTAGCTTGCTGTGATTACTTCAAGAAGATGGTGTCTACGTTCTTGCATTTTGTAGATCACAAGCTGCTTATATTTGGATCCTCTGGAATGAAAGTATCTTGTAAGTCTAAGAACATTATCATTCACTTAAGTTATCTTACTTCCCATTATTTTTAATTCTCAGACTTTTCCTCCATGCCATTTTGGATGTAATTTTTGAGAAGGATTCGCCACGTGTCGACACCTTATTTCCTTGTGGAGTCCCTTGAAACATGCATATTCAGAACCTCTTTGGAGGGCCAAGCCTGGGCTTTGTTCTGCTTGTCAGAAGGGCTTGTGATTTTCCTGCATTTCCAGTAGAGCTTGAAATTAGTCATATACTGATGTTCTACTGAAACAAGCATGGGACTCAAAATTAGCATGGCTTTTATTTGTAGCTTGTTTTGTGCATGGTCATAATCTATAACATGAGTAGCATGCTGCTTGCTGCACAGGCTTCTTAAGGCAAGTCTATGGGTTGTTTTTGTGGCAAAGCCAGCTGGGTGGCACCGGTTCCATCTGGAATCTTTGCACACATGTTTAGCATGGCACTGAGCCTTGCTAATGCAGCTTCCTGAGTGCAGCCGAATCCGTGTGGATCCATAGTGATGGCTGTGTGGCTTCCAGGTAGCTTGAGCATAGGCAGAGACTGCCCTCCAGAAAACAGCATTGATGGGAGCGCAGAGGGAACGCAGGGGCTTTTTCTATATCTTGATGTTCTTTAGAATTGCTTTTCATTAATTTCTCAGCATGGCATTTATGAGAAGAAAATATTTGCAAGAAAGTAAAATTTGGAGCTTTTGATAACAATTTCCTGCTGATGTCTTTTTAAAAATGGAATGAAATACAGGTCCATGCTTTTTTTTGTTGCTGGAATCTACTTATAGTTGACTCCTTCCGTCACTCTTCCGGATACCACACATACAACACTTGTCAACCCGTACCATCCGAAGTGCTAGATCCTACTTGTGGATCACTGGAATATTATGCCAGTGCTTTCGTTGTCACTGAATGTACCCTAGAAATGTAGTTGAAATTGTTCATATTGTCCTGGTGCCTCAGTGTTACAATATAATGGCTGAGAGAGGTTTATGGATGTGGCAGTTGCATGTATTAGTGCTTGCATGAAGAGGATGGTTGCATTTAGCGACTGGGCAGTAAGTGTATCGCACTTTGAAGGGATCATCTGCTGGAGAGTTGTAGGGGTTCCACGGTGATGTTTTTTTGGATTGAAGGTCTGGAACTCAGGGGAAATTCCAGTGGATCTACTGAAAAACGGAGGGGGCTTAGCAAGAGTAAAATAGTCACTACAAATCTGTGGTCTTTATTTTCCACTTTCGACCACAGTTCTCTCTCTTCAAGTACCAGTGATTCAGTGCTACTGGTTGCAGAACAGTGACCATTGTGTTGACTACAGATTGGGTTTAATCAGTGGTGTTCTATTGTTTAGTTGGTATGACGCTGCTGCCAGTGAAATCTGTACTTCATCTGGCCATAGCAGACTTTCAATGACCCTTATTGATTTTATTCCC
>VFFE01006943.1:1473467-1522032 GCA_008921705.1 Burhinus oedicnemus | reverse complement strand
CCCCCCCCCCCCCCCTTCCTTTAACTCAAGGTCTCGTTACAGTAAAAGCTGATGTGTGACAAAGAAAATTATAGCAATAGATGCTTCTGGGACTCGCATACCAAGCACATAATTGTTTCTGTGCCTCTTTGAAACAGTTGCCTAACTCCAGCTGTAATGATACACCAGAGGCACAAATCAAAACCTGGTCAGCTCAGTACAAGGTTTTTCTCTTAATCAAAAGGATGTATTCTTGCTGCAGAGCTAGTTGATAGCTCCAAGAAAACATAGAAAATGCTGCCTGGCCCTCAGAAGCGTTTCCCTGCAGGCATGGTTTTGATGGATGTCTGAAGGGAATACCATCTGCCTTAGGGACGGTAGAGGGAGCTGGGTAACACAGGGCTCCCAGGGAGTTACAAAGCTGTAGGACATGTAGATGTGTTGAGGAGGGAGAAAGGAAGGGCAAAAGGGAGTCTCTTCTGCTGAGAAGCAGGCTATTGAAGCAAGGTGTGGGTGCAATTTGTCTTGTGTTTTTCCTATCATCTCAGTACATCCTAGCTACTGCCTCTCAGGATTTTTACCAGGCTATCTTCTTCCTATCCCCATAAGTCATTAGTGACTTACGATATAGCATCCTTTATAGCCTCTGCAGGCTTAGCTGTAATTTAGATCACTGTACCAATACACTAATTGGCTCCTTCCTCCTATTGTCATTTACAGACTCTGTAGGTGTCCTTGCCTTTCCTCCTTCATGAGTTTCATGATTCTACAGCCTTAAAGGCAAATGGTTGTAAGGGCTCTAACATGAATGCCTTGGCTTAGAAATGCCACACATTTTCTTGATGAATTCATCTCTCACATAGGTTGTAGAACTGGTCATTGTGACTGGGTCTGCTGACCATTCAGATCTCATGGGATCTCTGTTGGCCTGCTTCAGTTTCCTTTGGGGTATTTTAAAAAGGAATTTCAGCTCCATTTGATGTACTGCTATTGCACCTGTCCTGGAGCATCTGAAGCTGGAGGTGCCTCTCAGTTGAGCCCAACTACCCGAGAACGTAATTTTATTCATGTCTGAAAGAAAATCTGATTTTAATAGAAAATTATACAAGTGGAAAAGAATAAATCAGAGAAAAAGATTCTGTAGCTAAGGTACACTCAAGCACAAATGCTGTGGAATAACTAACATTGTTAGTTCTGGTAATTGTATCTGTATTGTGGTGTAACGCAAACCCTGACACAGACTGTGTTGCATTATCTACTGGTCAGGAGGTCACAAGCTGTAATTCCCCCTGTTTGTGTAGGTCTGCAATGGACAGGTGGGAATGGAAGTGATTGTATTTGGGAGGATTTAAAAATTGGTTATAAAGCATGAAGTTACTATGGGGGCGACTGAAGACTGTGAAATAGTGAAGCATTCAGGGGGACATTCTGCAGTGAGGTGCTGTTAGAACAGTTTCCTCTGTCACTTCAGCATAAGCTGTCCCCATGAAAGTCGGATGAATTGATGCGGGAGCTTAATCAGAAGGATTGTACGTGTGGGTAGGTACATGTATCTTTTCATCAAGACTTAAAGCCAAATAAAAACAAGAGCAATATATGTTCCGCCTTCACCTTTCATGCAGTAGTGGGTGAAATCAGCAGCAAGAACAAACATTTTTATTTTACATCAGAGTTAAGGGCAATGTTTAATTCATGTTCAGATCCTTCAACCTTTAAATTTTCTTGTTTCATTACAATACTTCTTAAACAGACTTAATAAAACCTCAGTTCCCATGATTACCCCTTCAGAGATGTCACAGTGTATCCCAGCTGCAGAGGAAGTTCTGCGTAGCATTAATTATGCGCTGAAAATACAGAGAAAGCACTTGACATTTTTCCCAGATCCATACTTTGTTTTACTGTTTAGGTTTTTTTTTTTTTGCATTATCTTTATTGATTCAAAAACTGGCATTTGAAAACTTGTTCCAGAACTTGCTTTAGGTATATAGGATTTTCCCCCAGTCATAATGATCCCAAAAATGGTTATTTACTGTCCATGAAGCTTGTTTAGGGCTATATCTGAAGGGACTGTAACTGAACATCACTAATGAGATCATTGGCAATTACTTCCTGTGCTTCCTTTCCTGGAAACTACACAAATAGTAACGTTTGTTTGTCCATCGATTGCATTATTATTAAGTAAGTAAATCAAACCTGATGTTAGAACATCACCATTTCACAGTATGGTCTAGAAGACTATTTGATTTTGTAGCACAATGAGGAGCAAATGATGTTTGGGGTGTGGTGCACACACAGACCATTAGCACCGTTCATGGCTTCTTAGCTTCTTCGCTCTTACTTCTTTCAGGTAAGTTGCAAGTACCGTGTTCTTAAAAATAATTAGCTGCAACAGAAATCGAAGTAGATGTGGTTTCTAACTACTTCTACACAGTTGAGCTAGACCTCTAAGGGTGGTATTCTCATTTTATAAATAAGAACACTAAGGTACAGAAATAAAAATTAAACTATAAAGGCAATCACTAATAGTGCCAGTGATAACAACTTGCATCATCTGATACAAAGTCCATCCTCCTGCTACGATTCAGAGGAATTTAGCTGCAGGAAGCTACACTGTTTTTTTTCTGTCTAGCCTGGAATAGGTACAGAAGCAGCAGCAGAATGGAACTTTTTGATTTATTTTTAAATTGTATTTCTTGTGTCACAACAGGTGGAACAATTGTAAGTAATGACTGAAAGAAGTTGTTCTCTTAGGTGTTTTGTAACAAATAAAGAAGAAAATGTTTCAAAGAAATAAGTGGAGACCTGTTAACAATTCCCAGGTCCTCCTAAAGCGCAAGCTTGCTCACACTTGCCACAGTAAGTCCTGTTCTGAGCAAATAAACAACCCCTAAGTGAGAGCCAGAGATTAACTACATTATCCTGTGGAGTTTGCAAAGCAGCGACATCTTTCATGGGAGCAGTTTGTCTGAGAAGTTGGCAACGTACTCCTTGTCTCGGTGATGTAGATCCTAGCGAGTCCAGAGAGAGAGGATCCTTTGTTGCCTCTATTAATGCTAGAATTATTTTGAATAGACATCTCCCGTCTCTCTGTTGGGCTGGACCTCCATCCCTTGCAGCTCCAGGCAGTGCCAACCATCAGGGTATTGTGCTGTGGCCGGCATGGAGCAGTGTTCGCTCTGGATGGAATTTCCATACAGAAATCTGACAAAAGGATGGCAGTGGAAACTGAACTAGAATGTGTTATTTGTGCACTGTAATTGCAAACATACTTTGGAAATACATACTGTGCTTTGGGACTCGCAAACAGATTTCACTTAAGTTAATGACATATTGGCACATCGGTTAAAAGGTATCAGGAAGGATGACTCCTGCTTGATGTGTTGTATTAACTATCATACGCTGCTCTTGCAGGAAACTAAGTTAGTTTGGAATGATCAGCTCGGACTTTATGCAGCCTAGGCACGGAACTAATGATGCCGAAACTGCTTGTTATCTCATTTTGCCTTTACATATCACGCTTTAAAATAAAGCCTCACAACAGGAGATGTTGTATATTGAAAAGCAGAGGGAGCATTCCGTCTTTCACATTTAGAGAGAACAGTATTTCTGCTAGTTCTGAGTAAATATTTGCAGCCTCCTGATAAAACTGCAATTAATAGCTAGCTCTTGTCCGTGAAGGTAGGTGGGTAGGAACGTGGAGTGATGTCAAGGTAAGCTAGTCAGCCTTTGAGAGTGCTTGTCATGTTCCTGTGCTCTGATTCTGCTGGTTAGTAGGAAACGGAGGTGGTGTTTGTAAAGCAGGTCAATAGGTTGAAAAAGCATGTTGGATTGGGTGGTGGAGACTGTGTGCATGAAGGTACACTGGGGTGGGAGGGACAGAGTAAAAGAAGTTACACCAGAATTTTTATGCCAAAGTCTGTCTTCATGGTAGCAGTGACACTAAAATCTCTAAGCCAAAACCCACTGAAGGGATGAGGGGCAGTAATTTCCATTGACTTCAAAGGAATTGCTAATGCCCACTTTCTGTCAGCATTTGACATCCTGAAAATTCAGAGGAATGAAGCCTAAAGGTGTGGGTCCTTTTTGAAGGCTTTTGAAACCAGAGTGTGTTTTGCCTTAGAATCACTGAATAATTTATGTTGGAAGGGACTTTTGGAGGTCATCTGGTCCAACCCCTGCTCAAAGCAGTGTCTTTAAACCTTTTATGATATCCCTGGAAGACTGGGCATATGTGAGTAGTTTCAAGCTTTGTTAGGTTTAACTCAGTCGTAAACTATAAACTGTAACCCTTTTAGCTCGAGCTCAACAGTGAGAAAAAACTCACCTGCAAATACTGAGCGCTCACACTCTCCATGGCGAGCATACGGTGCTAACAGAAATATGTTTAGTCTTGAAACACCCCAGTAGGAGTTGGTATGATAGTTACTATGGATATAAGTTATGATTCTTACCATTGCAGATTGCCCAGGCAGGGGGCTGTGGCTTTGGCGAACAGAACTTCCAGTGGAAAGGTTTCAGATCACACACACAAAAAGACAAATAGCAAGTAAAACCATTGCAAGCTGGTGTGCTAAAACAATCAGGAGTTTTTCGTGGCATGATAGCTAAAAATGCTGAGTAGGCCATTTAAAAAATTTTAATTTAAAAATTTTAATTTAAAAATCTTTATGCTAGGGTCATTAGAAACAACATGCAAAAGTGTGAGAAGTAGAATCACTCTAAAAATAAAGTAAAAATTGATTTGAGTAATGATGGGTGGAGATGCTAGTTAAATTTAAAAGAGAGAATTGAGATCAGGTGCTATTCAAACTGATACATGCAGAATGCATGGAGTGAGATGAAATTTGCAGTTCAGAAGATTACTGTAGATCTGCTTTATGCAGAACACCTGTCTGCAGTTGTAGCTACCACAGAAATTAAAGCCGTCTCTTTATTTCTAATTACATGATTAATATGTTTGGTGGAAGATATGCACAGTAATAATTTCTGCTGTATAGGATAAAAAGAGTTGAAGTTTACTAGCCAGGCATAAGTTTTCTGAAAGCTACAAATTTTAATGTTTAAGTGTATAGAACATTGTGAGGCAACTCTGGTCTTTCGCTGGTGAAGATACAGTAAATCCACAGTGACCTTATGGTTATATGAAATTAAGAATAGCAAATGTTGGACAGCTGTGACTCTATTTGCTTGATATCAATACTGTGAATAAGTTGAAGCATATCAAAGGTGGGGTCCAAATTTTTTTGATACCACTTGGGGCAGCTGGACGAACAAAGGAAAGGGAACTTACCTGCATTTTGTACTGGCCTTGCAGTGTAACTGTCAAATGCTGGCTGAGGATACACTGTTGGCTAGCAAAATTTTCTTCATTTGAGCTCTTTGTGGGTTAAGGACACCTCCACTGAGTAATTCCTATCTTATGTTTTCCTCATTTGTCAAGGTTTATCTAACCCGGCTGTCTGGGGATGTCCCACTTGACTGGAGGTTAGCAAATGTGATGCACATCTACGAGAAGGGCTGGAAGGAGGATGTGGAGAACTACAGGCCTGTCAGGCTGGAGCTGGTGAAGGGTCTGGAGCACAGGTCCTGTGAGGAGCAGCTGATGGAACTGGGGTTGTTCAGCCTGGAGCAAAGTAGGCTGAGGGGAGACCTTCTCGCTCTCTACAACTACCTGAGAGGAGGTTGCAGCGAGGTGGGGGTCAATCTCTTCTCCCAAGTAACAGGCAATGGGACAAGAGGAAACGGCCTCAAGTTGCGCCAGAGGAGGTTTAGATTGGATATTAGGAAAAATTTCTGCGCTGAAAGGGTTGTCGAGCATTGAGTCACCATCCCTGGAGGTATTTAAAAGACACGTGGATGTGGTGCCTGGGGACATGGTTTAGTGGTGGACTTGGCAGTGTTAGGTTTATGGCTGGACTAGATGATCTTAAAGGTCTTTTCCAACCTAAATGATTCTGTGAATCTAACGTGTTTTCACATTCCAGAGTTTTTGACTGTGTGGCCAAGTGAAAGAATGTCAGCTGTTGCATGCAAGTCACTATGCTAAATCTGGCATTCTTTTAAACATATGGAATATTGGGGTCTGCATCTCATGTAGTTGAAGCGTTTTGTAGTGAAGAAAAGAATATAAATAGAATACTTACTACTGATTTCCAAATCTGGAGTATTGCAGAAGGATCTTACTTGCAAAAGATAACTTCCTGAGTCAGCTGCGTAGTCACCCAATTCATTCATTTAGTCACCAAAAGTACTAGTCACCTTTCTCTTTCGCCAGAGTAGGGAGACTAGATTAGAAACTGTGTTTGATTGAAAAAAGTAGTGATCACAAAACTGCAAAGCAGGATATGTTCCTTCTCATAGTCTGTGGCCAACCTGATGCCTTAAACACACCCATTTCAGTGTTTGGAAGATGTTCTGCTCTGCTTTCATAGTGCCTGAGGTGCTTAAGTTAGGCATTTGGCTGACCTTAACCTCTTATGTGCAGAGAGATAGCCATCTCTTCTAGGGTATCCATAACTTACTCAAACATGGAAAAGGAAACTAATAGCACTTTTAGATTATTATCTTTGCTTAGCATTACTGTCTCTGTTGTTTATAAGCACAGGTCAGATAGATAGCCCTGTGTGCACTCATTCAGATTCTGTAACTGATGGATAATGCATCTGTTTCCTCCAAACTGGCCTGCCAAGATGAGAATGTGAGCAGCTAAATAACTGGAGTCAAGAAGAAGTGCTCAGCCCTTGCTTGGGTAATCAATCTCACCGACTCAATAGGAGACACACTATGGAAAGAGCAGGAAAGAGAATCTGAAAAGATGTGGGATGCTTTCTTTAGCGTAGATGTGGTTTCATGTCACTTTATTTCCATGACTCACTATATCTAATATAAACAATAAAAGACAGAAGAGGACTGGCTTTCTGAGGGTGGAATCAAATACGAATAAATTTAACAGGGATTTAAGCTGCAGAGAGCTCTAGTGGAACTTTTTGGGGTTATGTCTGACACTTATCCTGTCATTACTGGCTGCAAAATAAATATTTCAGCCTTTTTATTCAGCAATGCTAGCAAAAAAAAAAAAAAAAAAGGAAAGAAAAAGGGTCATTTTAACCCTCTGTCCCACTGTACATAGTTCTTATTTTATGCTATTCCTGGGGTAAGCTAAGCACCTTTTGGAACAAACAATAAATGTAAACTATATCCCCAGGTAGGGATAGTCACAGAAGCAGGAGAGAGAATGGAGGAGTAAGCAGTAAAAAGCAGGAGTAAGTGGCTTTATTTTAAAAGTACAATCAAGTCATGTTTACCACTGTTGCGGTGCTTCATCGTCACATCTTTCGAGCTGCCTGCTAAAATCGAGGAATTCTGCGTTGAGCACATCAACTCACTCCTCCAGTGACTGCATTGTGCCAGTGCCTAGAGGCCTCAACTGGGACTAAGACCATACTGTGCTTGGCACAGTACAAATGAGGAAAATTAAGTCAGTCCTTTCCCAAGGAACTCACTAGAGAAAAATCTAGCTGTGATGACAGTTGTGGTGAGGTCTCTGTGGACGCATATTAAACTGAAAAAAGTCAGCTCCTGTTATAAAGAATATAAAGTACAAAATATTCCTGTTTCTGTTCTGCAGTTGTCTTCATCTGTATCGATGTATAATAGAAGACAGCAGAGCAATCTGCTATGGAATATCCACATACAGAACATACTTGTTTTATTTGTCTTGCACATTGATAGTGATTGTACTTGGATTTGTTTTTCGTTTTCTGGCACATAATACAGTCAATCCCGTGGACATGTATTTCATAGGTTTATCTGACCAGGGTGGAAGGGCAGGCCTGGCTGTGTCTTCTCTTGTTCCTCATCTCCTCAGCATTTGGTGGGAGAGGGCTCTGCAACTGGAGCATTTTCTGACCGCAGGACTCCATCGTTGCAGGCTGCTTTCTCTAAGTAATTCCTCTTTACATTCTGCTCTGAAATCCCACCGGGTGCCTGCTCAGCAGTGCTTTAACTTCTGAATATTGAAACCAGCAGGTATGGTGAGAATGGAATATTTTAAACAGCAGAAGAGACACTTGGTGTAGCGTGTATTATCTGGCTCTCTGTACGATGCACTGGAGAGAAAAGCTCTTTGAGAGTCACTTAGGGTACCAACTGTTCATGGAGAAGTGAGGAGGACTTCCAGTGTACGCGAAATCTCTGAAACGGGGGAGTGGTGCCTGTGCTGGAAAAAAAGGAAATGCAAAAACATCTCTGGATTGGTGGCTCTGCTTTTAAGACAAGATGGATTCTAAATTCTAAACCAAAAAATTTTGTTTGGCAAGGGTGTAAGATGGGAGACGTTTATCCAAAGGTAGACGTTTATGGGTAAAGCATCTTACTTTAGTGCCTGTCCGCTGTACCATGCAGAGATCATTATGGTAAGTGCTCATCCTTTTAGATTAAGTTGTTGGCTGTGATACGCTCAGACTTTGTTATGTTCTAAGGTTTTTGTAACAAAGTGTGACTTTCAGCGGAAGAAAACTGCGGTGGAAACTGCATGAGCATATAAAATAGGTTTGTATAGGTCAAGGAAGCAGAAAGAAGGGTGATTCTGAGCTAAAATATGATCGCTTCTTGTCAGGTCCCTGAATGAATGCTTTACTGGCAAGCAGGCATGCGTGCATGTGTAGGCGTATACGGGAAAATAGTGAAATAGATTACAGTCCAGAAATCGGATTCTTGAGCAAGGTGTTTTTCTTTTTCTTGGATGGGAGAAATAGCTGAGTAGTAACTTTTCTGTGAAGTCAGAAGAGGCCACCTTTGACATAAGGTCTCTATGGAGAACAGTACAGAACGTGATAGAGAAAATAACAAGGGAATGTTTTTTAAGGGGTCTGTTTCTTTTTCTTAGGGGGGCCATTGAAATAGAAAACCTCCCTGAGCATAGCAAAAAGCAAATTCAACCTAGCTGTGTTACCGATACTCTTCTTCTGAAATGTCTTTCTCAGTTGTCTAACAAACAGGGAAAGAAATGGTAATACTGCCAGTAAGGTTGTTTCCTTGCTATGGTTCATTTCTTTGCATATTTAATTCACTCTGAACTTTAAAATAGCTTTCTGGTGTTTTTCTTGCTGGCCTCTTGTTGCTTTATTTGCCTTTTAATTGATTTGCAAGCTTTCACTCACTTCCTTTTTGCACGAAGATCTGTGGGTTAAGGGCATTGTCTCTCCCTCTCTCCTCTACTGCCTTGCTTCCTCTCCTTCCTCTCCAAAGCATGGTTCATACAACATGGAGCTCATCAGCTGGGTTTTTTAATACTCCAAATGGAGGAGTTCTGTAATGGGAGTTGGGAAGCAATACTGTAATACAGTTGTCCTGTATGACTAATCAGTTAGATTAAGAACCTAGGCTGCAGAATAGCAGAGCCTTCATGCTTGATTGATGGTAACAGCAGCCAACTGACTTACTGCCCTTGCTGCTAGCATCCCCCACACTGTTAGAGAGGATTTCCAGCATACAATAGATTTGTCCTAGTAAGCATGATGCTGGGGTTTATAGTGCATGTCATCAAAAACAAAAGAAAAGCAGGTCAAAATGCTTATATTCCCTGAATATACTTAGAAAAGCTGGAGTGGAAGAGTCTGGAACTAATGCTTGCTCGTCCCCTACCTGCATACTGCCTACCATGAGAAGTGGATTAGTCTCTGTACTCAGTGTCAAGAGCGTCTCTTATTCCTAATGACCTTTACCATGGAGCTTGTTTTTGTTTGGCAGATCTCCCAGACCATAGGCAGGGCTGATTTCTTTGGCTAGTAGAAGTTACTCTCTTAGAGTCGGGGCTTATGGAACTGGCGTTATACGTAAGCAGAGAAGGTATGGAGTGGAGTAAAATATCTTTTATGGAACTTGTAAGAAAGGAGGAAAAGATACACTTGTTTAATATAAATGTATCTTAATTTCTTTTGTCTTACAAGCTGTAAATAGCTCTCAGAAACTCTCATTGGCTGTGGATTTGGGGGTTTTTGTGTCTAGTGAATGTAAACTTACTGCACTATCCACAAAGCCATGAATCACACTGTTACACTGAAGAACAAGTTGAGGTGGAGAACTTTCTGTTGCAAAGAGAAAGATGGGGATTTTCCTGGATGAAATCAAAATCTGTTTATGAATCTCAGGAGAGCGATTCCACTCTCCTGTTTTGTAGGTGAGTAAGGCACCAAGAATATGGATGTTTCTAACACATACATGTAGTAATATGTTTTATGGACACCATGGACTTATCAGGTGTCAGGTGTTAGCAGATTGATTACATTCTGTGTCAGTCCACAAACTTAGCTGTGTTTTTTTCTTTTTAAATACCTTTGTGACCACTGTTCTCATTGCACCTACTAAAACAGAAACAAAAGACACCTAAAATAATATCTATCAATTAGATACTTGATTTAGATCGATGTAGATGTTGTTTAGAGCAGAACTCCACTGAGTGCATAAACTAATATGTAAGAGATGCCTGTAATCAGACTTCAGTTGCTGGATTGAGATACGTACTCTGATTTATTATCTGTACAAAGAAATTGCCTAAACTGTAAATAGCTGGTGATGCTTTCTGTTCGGGATTTGAGCTTTGTGGTTGACTTAGTACCTGAGAAAGAAGTATTAAGCTACAGTACTGATTTTGATTGGAAGTTAAATGCTGAAAATTCATTGTGAAGTTGTTAACAGCAGGGAGCTTCTTTTGTGAAGAACTAAATTAGCAGCTTTCAAATCTTTTTAGTACTGACAGACTACATGACCTCAGCAAATGATTACGTTTTTGCTCTATCACTGACTCATCAGTGGTTGTTTTCTTTTCTGGGTCCATTATTCATAACAAAAAGATTTCAGTATAAAAGAGAACTTTACCTTTTACAATTAGCCTTCTCTTCCTGCTTGTTGCTGCAATCTCAGCCACAGAAATACAATTACAATATCCAATGGCTGGAATTTATGAGTCAATTTAGTTTTGGGAAGTGAATTTGTTGTTTGTGATGCAGGGACCCGTCCGAGTGGCTGAAAGCTAGGTACCTGTGGCATGAACGAGAGACGAGCCCTCCCAAGCAACTTTGCTAATGGGAGGACTGCCAGTTGTGCTGCGCTGCGTGCTGCCCGGGTGCTCGTTCTTAACAGTTTACCTTTTGATCTACATGCCACACGAACTTAACATCCAACATATCACAGAAATGAAAATCGGGCACTGTGTGTTAACCTGCAGCTGAATCTAACAACCATTTTGATGCTGTCGTAAAACTGCAAATTCTTGCATAGCTTAAAATATACCCGGTTGCATCTCTTAACCTGTTATGTTGATGTTCTGTATTTATGTATGTGCATTACCTAAAAGATGCAGAGTTCTCAAATGGAAAATAAGGAGTCTACAACATCTACTCTGAAATGCAGCATCTGCAGCATCTATTTATAAGCGAGGTTTGAACTGATGAACTTGCCTTATGCTGTGCCTCCCAAACAGATGCCAGGGATAGCCAGTTATAGAGTTATCAGTGTTTGTCTAAGTCAGTAGTGCTTAATGGCGTGGCATGAGGCGGAAGAAATCCTAGATTTAATGCCTGAATGGAGCAAGGGATGCTCTGGATATATGACCACTGTGAAGATGGAATTTTAAGTCGTTTTGTCCAACGCAAGTAATTACACAATCTGCTTAATACTGACTTTTTTATAATTTTCAGGCTAGGCGTGTCTTACAGACAGCTCTGAATGGCAAATTAATTTTACTTTAGTCTTTTGTGATTGACATGGTCTCCGGGGGCTATAAATCAAAACAGTTGATGTTTAGCTTGTTTAAAGTTGTGTTATGCCCAAGCTTTTGGCTCTAATGAGCATTTTAGCTGTAGAACTCTGCACCAATGGGGAACAGATGAGGCAAGAAACATTTTGTCGTTTTCAGTTTTTCTTGGGGAGAATAAGCTGGAGAAAGAATTGTAATCCTCCAGTGGTTTGGTGAACTGGATGGGTGGTACAGAGCCTGAAAACAGGCTGGAACAAGAAATCTCCTCTCATCAAAATGTTACTGAGTTAGTTCTGGTGCTCTATGGAAAGTAAAGGGAGGGGAAAAAGGGACACAGAACACGAATTGTGCTGGTTGGAAAAAGCAGTAACACTTCAAAAACTGATAATGAGGCGTTATTGTGTGTTAAGAGTGGTACTTGCTGTGTGTCCAGTGAACAGTGTTCCCGCATCCGCCAGAAAGCAGTTGCTGTCCTACGTGTCCCTCTGCAGGAGTGGATTAATTTCGCATTTATGTTTACTTGCTGTAATTCCATATGGGGAATGTGCAAACACGGGGAATGTGCAAACATGGGCAATGTCCTTGGGAAAATGCAGAAAGGATGCAGGAGAGGGGAAATAAGATGGATTATAATACGCTTGAGATGGTGTAAGATCTATTAAGGAACTGTGATAGGTAGAGGTTGTGTCTCTTTACAGTTCCTGCACCTGAAGGAAGAAACTACATTTGTAAAATATTGCAGAGCGGTTCAACCAATAAATAGATAAATTTTTCTGTTATACTTACCTGTGTTTGGTATTTTGACCATTTCCCTCGTACTTCCACTTGTAGAGATCTTCAAAAATCTTTGCTTCGATCTCGTTGCTAAAGTCTCTGCTTTACTCTTCAGAGCAATCTTAAGAACCTCCAGGCCACTCCTTCCTGGCTGGTCCAGACACTGGTTGCTCTGCCGATGTCTTGCTGCCTGACCTAAGCAAAGGTATCACTTCTGGCTACTAAGACTTCATTATCAGGCTAGAGTGGACTTGCAGCATTTTTGGCCCTGAAAAGCGTTTTATCCAGCAGTATGATCAGAGGGAGACAAACGCATCTGTCCTTTGAGGACTTTCATTCCTTTATTTCTTTTAGAAAGTGTCTTCATGTTACTGTGTCAAAGTCCAGTATTTCACAAGCCAGTTTGATCTCTTTGCCTTAGGTGTTTCTTAGTGGTGACAAGACATTTACTTTTTGTATCAGGTAGTGCTTATTTACCTGTGTCAATTTCTCTTTTCTTAGCATCTGTCTATTTCTATTCCATCCTCACAACCTATTTTTAATATTCAGAATTCAAGCTGATCTGGACTTGATGAGGTACGTGAGCCGTAAGATTCATGCATCGTCTGTGATTTGTTAACGATTCAGAACTTGCCTTTCCAAATATATTTTTAATTTTTACTCAGTGTTAGCGTTTCTGTAAACATTCTCTTGGAAAAATTGTTTGCCTGAATACTTAAGGCAATGGAAATAACATGAAAACTACTGAGAACAATAAATAAATAAATATAAAGAGTCCTATAAAATATTTTGAGGCAATTACTACAGACCTGCTGTAATTACAAGGTTAAAAAGCATAATACAAGTTCTGCTGACACTCTGTAAGTCCGTTTCTCAAAGGAGGGTAGTTTCAAAGCAGCACTGCCCAGATTTACTGGGCTGCTCAGTGGAATCTTCTTCAAGGCACTAATCAGTTTCTGCTGTTTAATATTAAACAGCATCCCTTCTGTCCTAACCAGCTTTTGCTTTTCTGGCTGCTCCTGAGTGGCAGAATTTTATATAGAAAGAGAGTAGCATGAATTTTACGGAGACAGTCCTTCAGCTGAGCTAAATGGACACCAAATTGAAAAACAGAAAATCTTACTTTGATTCTTCGGTGGGCTGGGGATATGAACCCTATGGAGTAATGCTCATTAACTAAAAATGTTAAAACCAAGACATGGTTTGATATTCTGGGGTTTTTTTTCCCCTCCATCTTGCTCCTCTAATGGACTAATGATGACTAGATGACTAATATCTTCTAGCTGTCCTATGATTTTCCCATTTGTACTCTAGGGCCAGACCTATTCGAAAATGCCAGGTTATTTGGAGTATATGTATTCGGTGTATTTTCTACAGCATTAAGAACAGTTCGTTGTACATGAATATTTAATAGAAAAGTAATAATAAAAATCCTCTAGTAACATGTGTTGATATTACTAGCAGAGGGACTAGTTTTCCTTCTTCCAGGCAGGCACCAGGCACCCTGGAATGTCACTTGGATCTGCCAGGGGGTACCTGGAGCAGGGTGTGCTGCCTCACCACTGCCCTGCACCACTGGGTAACTCTGGAGCTGGAACAACTTCAGGCCCTAGCCTGACATTTCTCCACTTTCTAAGGTAGGTTGCCTGCTTGTACGGGCTGACATTCCTCATGGCAGTTTGTCCCTGAAATGTTAAGTGACCACCATGAGAGAGAAGCCTTAAGATTAGCTGCAGGAGGTTTGAATCTTGATCCTGCTCTATCCTAATAGGGTTCCGGGCTGATCTAATTTCACTTGTGTTGTGTGGGCTTAATGGCTTGACAGGTACAGGGATATTAATAAATAATTCTTAATTATAAGGCATATTGAATTGCTACAAGAGGAGATATTATCTCTTTATGACAATATTGTGCATAATACAGCTAGCCTACCAGATGAAAAGGGATAAAATAATAATTTGCACAGTCAGATGTTTTGAAGCCACAGGGGCAGGTAACAAGATTTGAACATCATTGATTCATCTGTGAGTGGAACCAGAGTACAGGCAGTGAGATCAGCAAAATAACCTGCTGGTGTGTCAATTAAATCTCTATAGTAAACAATCCAAACAAGTGAAATTCTGCTTTAGGCTTTTGCTGCCTGTTTCTATAGCAGTAGCTTATTCACTACTAGACAATTCTAGTGGTTAAATAGTATTTGGGGGTTTTGTATTTTCAAAGTACTGTCTGTCAAACAAGATTTTGCAAGGACTGTTGTGTTAAACTTCTGAATTATTCCAATTTTAGGGAGTCAGAATAAACAGTTAGCAAACAAAGTTTTAAATGACAGGCAAAAATGGAACAGAAGTTCATAATTTTCAAACATTTACCTGCTTGGACCACTATATCTTGGACACTGCCTAAGATAGACATATATTACATATATTAAAAAAACAGATGATTTAGCACACAAAAATCACAATGTGAAAATTTTTTTTAAAATCTCCCTTCAGTCATTTTGTTTTTAAAAATAGGTACGAAGACTTGAAATTGTTACTGAATGCCCTGAAAAGTGCTACGTGAATTTTATGGGGGTTTTTTTGTTGTTTGGGTTCTTTTGTAGCACCTTTGATGCATAGTCATGGACCAGTACTGTATTTAGGTCTTAGAGACAGGGATTTATAGCTGACTGTTTAATATTTTGAAATTGCCATGAAGGCCAGGAGTTGAGATCCAAACTTAATCTCTCTGTGTCAGTTGGAACAAACTTGGTTCTTGTGTATTTACAGAAGCAGAAGGACTCACTTAGTTCAATATAAAGGCGTGTTACAGGGGAGCGCCTTTGATTAGTTTCGTCTGTGGTGAAGCGTGCAGCAGTCAGGGGTATGTTTAGAACATTGTTTTTATTGCCTTATGAAAGTCCCAGGTGATGTCTGAGATTGCAGTGCACCAATTTCTTTCTTGGCCTGGAGAACATGCAGAACAAATTATCAAAAGTTGGTCACAGGCAAAACAGACAGCTTTAGAAGACGCATCTGAAGTGCAAAATACTGTAAAGACTAGGACTGTCTTAGCTTTTAAAAAATAAATAAAAATAAAAAGTAGTTTTAGATTACATCACATTAAAATGTAGGACCATATGGCTTAGGTCTGTTTAGCTGACTAAAAATACAGTATACTCCAAAATGTGCCTCAAGTCTCTCTTCGAAAACTCTGTGCTTCTCAGGTTGTCATGGGAGCTTATGACACAGTACTGAGAAGACGATTAAGAAGAAAAATAGAGGGAGCTCTGGGCTCAACGTTGTTGTGGTGGAATGGAGGAAGGATAAATCCGATGTCACTTTGCCAATTTCTCCCTGAGAAAACTAGTATAATGCAGGAGAGGAAATATGCAGAAAACGAATACCTTCCATACTCAGGAGTTCAGAGGCATCCCCCAAATTTGTAATTTGCAGTCCATTGTGGATTGTATAATTCCCTGTCTTTCCTTGCAGAGGGGGGCTTTGGACTGAAAGATTTTGTGTTGGGGGCTCTGACGGCAAACCACCGTATTGCACCATGCTGCCAGGAGTTCAGAAAACTCTTCCTCTGCAGTTCTGTAGTATTTGGGCTGTACTGTAGATGCTTCTGCTGTAGTAGAACATCTAGATTCATTATCCAGGGTAGCAGCCTACATTCCTTCTGCATGTAATGTTACCCTGAGAAAGCACTACTGGAAGTTTGTCTCTGTTTGTACTTTCCCTTGGCACCAGCTCTTGGCCACTGTGAGAGAGTAGGACTCCAGAGTACTGGAATAGCTGAAATATTTAAGGCCAGTCTTGTACCTCAGACTTGCACGGATATTGAATTTGTTCCAGCTTCTCCATATTTTTAGATATTGTAGCATGAAATTTCACACCGCCCAAACCGTGGCTTCAGGGCAGTAGCGCTCATGTGGGCAGCTTCCCCAGCTCCAGTAGGACTAATGGCGTGAGTACAGGGTGCAATTCTGCATCCGTTCTTTTCTCATTATTTAATAAAATATGTTAACTGTCATAGCTTTGTTCTTCCAAGTACATTTTGACACAGTCTATACACCTATTTGTAAATGTCAAGTACAAAGGGAATGGTTCCCCGTGTAATGAGAATCTTGACTAGTACCCGTTGTCCTGGGCAGTATGTGTGTTAATAAAGAGTGGAGAAAGTTAGGTCCAAGGGCTGCTCATGGTGAGTGATTCTGAGCAAATTGGTTTAATAAACTGAAAGGAAACCACAGCACTTAGAATGACATTTTTAGCTTTGTTCATGTGTTTCTGGATAAAGAGGATTTTTTTAATGATCTGATTTCTTTTCTCAATTGGACTCAGAAGAGCAGTTTTACATAGAGAAGGAATAATGTGAAGGTTACGCAATTTTGCAGTAGATGTAAAAACTTAGTAGAGCTATGGCAGGGGAATGGAATTTCAGGGTTATGACTGAGAAACTGATATTACTAGATATGATTCAAGATGAACACCGTACCCAGTTTACCTCATTTGATTTAACTGCATCCTCTTTAATGAACTGGAAACATAAAATGATCAGATATTCACTTGGGGATGTTTTTCTCTAAATGACGAAAAAGTATTCGTCTAACCCCTAAAATGAGTTTAATTATTTCCATTTGACTGACAGTTTAAAAAGTCCTCAGTTTCAGATACAGCTTGACAGTTTTGGTTGCTTTTATTTTACTCCATGGTTCCAGCTCCGTAAGAGAGTGACTGTACCTGATCCTGCCGTTAGTAACAGCTCTCTTGGCCATGTCCCTGGGTGGCTGGTACCACTGCTGCTGTTTCCATCAAACCCGTACATGTGCATTGGACACACATGCACACGAAGAGGGTCATTTTTACTGAGACTTACTGCAAAATAGTTTTATAAGGTGAAGTACTGGTGGTGTATCAACAGAGGGGGAACACTGTCGCTGACTTACTTGTGAAGAGCAACACTCCAAGTTGTTCTTCAGCCATTCGCTCCACGGTGAGTTTTATTATTGCTTCAGTCTGCTTTCAAGATAGGAATGAAACTGCTCCATCACGGTCTTAAAAAAACAGTCAAACCTCAGACCAAAAAACCCCGAAGGCATGCTGACCCCCACACCCCCCAGTCCCAAACCAAACCTCCACAGCCTGGCCCATGCCTGGCACTGTGCGGGATGAAGTATTGGATGGGGCTGTATGCTGCTGTGTTACACGGTTCCAATAAACAAAGTTTTCATCCTTCTCCTCTAGTCCCAGTTTTCCAGATTTAGCCTGGGTAGTTTCTGCAGTCTAATCCTTTTATAGCCAATTAAAGTTGTCTAATTTTACAGCAAATGAGCTGGTATGCTCTTTTTCATTTCTGAAAAATCATTGGAGTTAGTGTATAAGTTAAAAAGAATATTATATACATTGAAGTGAAATAGCTGAGTTTAAAGATACGTAGAAACTGCATGAACAAATCTGTTCCTCTTCTAAAATTACACAGGATTTCAGCAGTACCATTATCATTTGAAGCAGACTCATTAACGTGTGGAAGCCAGTATGTTTATCTGCCATAGGTTAAAACTGAGGAAGTTAAATCTTGGATGCAGTTGCATTCCTCAGGCAGTGCATGCAGCAGGCCTGCTTATCACTTCGCTCTCTTGGCACACCCCGTGCATTGACACTACAGGTAATGAGGACGAGAGTTACTAAGTTTTCATAGAGACCCTGAAAATGACTTCAAAGACGTTTGAACACACCAATTTGTGTGTGCAGGAAATGATAAATGCATGTGGAAATATGTACTGTTATCTACAGGTTTGAATTTTAATGGAATTTTTTGGGTTCCCTTTTGAGCTACCCGTTCTTAGAACTCCACATGGTGATCAAAGAATAGGAATATGGATATGAAAGTAAAAATTATTTCTAATCCCAGGTTTTGCTGTACCTTGGATACATTATGGTGTGTCTCCGATGGGAAATACTGCTGATAACTTTACTTCCCTTGGAAAATACATTGCTGGCTCAAGTTGAAAACTATCTATAGATGTAAAATATTTGTGTTACGATTTTAATGGTGGTATTTCATTAAGTTCTTACTGATGAATGGAATTATAAGAATTTATTCTGCTTTTTGTATATTCAGCATACTTGTTTTTTCAACATCAGACAGTATTTCAAGTTTTTGTAGGGATTTGAAACTTTAGAGCCGAAGCAGCCTGTGCAGGTTGTGAAGAGGACTGTGACAAAGAATTCAGTGAGTTAATTATCTTTCCAAATTGTCTGTTTGGAATGTAGCAAGATGTCAGATCATTTTACTTGGTCTTTTTGCTTCTGGTGTGACTGACTGATAGATTTCAGAAGAGGTTAAAGGGGGTTAATATATTTCATGCTTTCAGTTCAATAAAGCTGGAATCTGGAGATGAAGTTTGCCACGGCGCACAGTCTTCTGTATAATATAGTTTTCTTTCTCCTTTTCCTTAACATTTTGGGAGAGGGGTGGATGCCACCCTTTTGACACGTGTGAATAGATGTTACTGCACATTCTTCAAATTCCTCTTCTTCGTCTTTCACATGTATGGACTTGGGTGCAGCTGAGAAATGATGTAAAAAGAAACGCTAGAATTCTGCGTTTGTGGTGTCTCCATTGTATCCAGATTACACAGGCATATAAATTAATATATTTAATTATATATACTCATTACAACAGCCGGCTCCTGAAACTAAGCTCACAGTCAGAGTTAGTCTAAATATTTGCATGATTATGTCATTACAGGTATTAAGGACCAAGCATCCTCCTGACATTTGTGCTTTGAATTACTTTTAAAAGCGTCGATAACTGCAGCCTGTTAAAAGGGTGGGCTTTTGATAGCAGACCACTGCTTCTACAGATCTTTTCCAGGGGCTAAACCATTTGTTTAGGATTCGAAGGTTCACGTGGCGTTGCAGCTGACAGATGCGTACTGTGTGCAGTCCATGTGCAGCAAGGAACATGCCTGCTGCTTTATATGTGCTGCGTGGTGAAGGTGTACCAAGAAGGAACCTGGATTTTTTAATTTCAGTTGCTGACTAGTGTGCACTCATCAGTTTCTAAACAGTATGTGCTCCTTCTGTAATTTATTCACATTATTAATGAAAAAAACGGATAGCCCAGTCAAAGCATCGGTAGCAAAACAGGAGGCATACCCTACATGTATAGGTCTGTAAGAAGGCGAAGAATGGCTGGAGTTCAGGACAGTAATTTAAGACCTGAAAGACCTAGAAAAAAGAAGAATATAGGAAGATCTGGGAAGACCTATAAGGAAGCTTATGGGCTTCCTATAAGTTTTCTACGTTCCTTGGCTTTCTGTTTTACTTCAGATGAGTTAGTCCTAACTCCCCGACAATCAGTGGGGGTTTAGGTGCCTAAAGAACTTGGTGAGCTTGGCTCTGCGTTTCTCTGTTTCCTCTCCCCGTCCGCAGAAGGACGCGAGTAGCACTGCGTTGCCCGCACGGCACGGCAGCCTGGTGTGCAGACAGCCCTAATTACAGATCATAAGGCAGGTCTTTGGCAGGAGCCAAGTAAATGAGTTTCTTGATTTGGGAAAGCAATTATGACCTCCCTATTGTGACAGCTTTGAAAATCACTTGTCAGAGATACAGGGATATCACTTTAATTGCTATTATAAGAATCACAATACTTACTTGTGAAAGAAGTATATTAAGCCTGATATGCTTTGCTTATGCCTTAAATTCTTGATTGACCCAGTTAACCTAATGAGTCCTGTTTGAGGGCGGACAAAAACATGGGAGTCTTAGAGAACTGAAGTATACCCTGTAACATCCTGCCAGCTTAAATACAATCAGAATAATACATGTTTTCTTTTTAAAGTCTTGGCAGAGCACTGTGTCCAGCAGCATGGCCATTACTGTGATTCCGTTCAGCTTAATATATGCAAGCCAGACAGTTTCAGTAAATTGCGGCAATAAAACTTTTGTTCCAGCAGCCAAGTTAATCATTTGACTCATCATTGGAATGACTGTGTGTTTCCATGACAATTGGATGGGTTTATGATGGACACACATACAATTAAAATCTGCCCTTCAAAACTGTAAATCGCAGAGACCCACTGAAAGCTCAGTCATATTCTTAAAGAACTTTTCATGAAAAGAGTGTTAGATCGTGACTTCCACCAGCAAAGGTATTACAATTTGTAGGTCTCAACAACAGTGAACACAGCAGAGTAATATTAGGATTTATGGTGGCCTCAGCCTTAGATTTTGATCCCACCTATATGTGAACTTCTCTTACTGATTTAAACTTCCATGGGTTTGGTGATTTCTTTTAATTAATATCTAGAGTGAAATTATGTAGTTCTTGGACAATTTAATTTCCCATTGCCTTCATACAGAGCTGTGCGTGGTTAACAGTTGGAGATGCTATTTGGTTTTTTAGTAATAAGATGATGCATATACCAACTCTAAGAAAACATGGGCTATACCTTTACCAAAATTTACACAAATTTATGGACATTTTTGTGGACAATTAATAACATAAAATTCATTTTATGTTACTAAAACTCTGATACTATTAATCAAAGTATGCTAATACAGGGTTTCAGTGGAGAGTATGTTTACTTCTGTGCTTCCTTTTAGTGTCTGGGTGGCCTCTGGACACATGGACAAGTCCATCTCCCTTTCTAAGGGACCAAAAAAGTGACACTTCGATGAGGCCTAGAGGGAACAGCAGCTTGTTTTATTTTATCTTGGACATGTATTAGCATTATATAAGCAGCTTAATATATAGAAGCCTTGCAAATTTTTTTTCAACCTGCTCAGGGTGATTACATTTTTTTGACATCAAGTAAAATATTATTTGTTTGTTCATTACAATTATTTTAGCAAGTTGCAGACAAGTGTATTTTTGTGCAGTTTGGCAAGGCTGCTACGGTGTCATTATGTCCGGTACTGTATTTATAGGATCCATTTAATTTCTGTATGTTTTGAGATGTGAGAAGCACCTACAGCCTGTGATAACTTCTGACTGGAAATCAAAATATCTTGTTGGTTTCCAAGGTACTTGTATGAAGTTTGGTGGGGTTTTTTTTCCTAATAACTAACTAGTCCAGCTGAGGGGTTTTGAGGTTGGTATTTTTGGCCTCATCAATCCTTTGCTGCGTTTTCAATGCCGCAGAAACCAGAGACATCGCGGAATCATTCCGGAGGACTCCTGCGATGAGGGAGGAGCGGCCTAGTGCCTGCACCGGGCTGGTCGGCCGCGGCCCGCGGTGGCGGGGCCAGGCTGGGGGCGGCCTCGCGCAGCCCTGCCGAAGCGTCATGACCCTTGTGTTTGCCGTTGCTGAGCTGCTTACGTTAAAAGGCGTGCACTCAGATTGAATGAACAGATGTGCAGCCGTGTTCTGTCTCTTAAATCTGAAGATTATAAATATTTAAGATGCAAATAAGACTGGTGTGGTAGAGTTACTGCTTCTGTGTTTTTCCCGGTTAGGCCTGTTTGTCAGTTTTATCATGCTCGTTGCTTGTTAGGAGGACACTGTCCTGGCTGGCGGAACTAAAATTAGACCTGCCGGCTTTTTGACCGAGTTGTGGTTTCCCGTGTTCTGGCTGCTGCGTTGCCGTGGGCGTGAGCCGCACGAAGCGGTGTGCTTCCCCGGAAGGGTTCCAGGAGTCCCGGCAGTGCAGGTACGCCCGAGAGCAGAGAGCGGGAGTGCAGCCAGGCGCAGCCACGCTGCCCGGGTCTGTGCCGCTGTGAGCTTCTCTCACCTCTTCCCTGCTCCTTTCACGTCTCCCTATGTTGGGAGCAAAAGGAGAAAGGTTATGCGGTACTGAAAAACTGATTCCACAGGTACATCAAATGTATGCTGATAAGTACATCCATTTCAAAAGCAACGTGGTTCCACACTTAGTGATCTTACCAGGAATATATGTCAATCCTACTGTCAACGTGAATAGCAGGGACTATAGCACAGTGCTAATGTATGTGAACTGTGTACCCATTTATTTCTCTTCTGTTAATCCTCTATTCCCTTTCCTGACCAAGCGGTAGCTCCCTAGGACAGACTGGGTGTGTGTTTTCTCCACTGTTAACCTTATTTTCCTTGTGTCTCTGCTTGCGTTTATGTTTTTTCTGCTTGTTTTTCCTCTGCCTAGCCAGAAAGTAAGTTCTCTGCAGTCACTAAATAAGGTGTCAAAAATATTAATTAATATTAATTAGTCCGTTGCTACCTCATACCGTCTAATATTTATCTAGGAATGTTACCCCAGCATACACTGAGAGGGATGAATATGGAGATTCAGGCACTGCTGGGTCTCTGCTTTTAGCTCCAAGCGCGCTTTGGCACACGCTTCCTGTGCCAGTGCATGCTTGCCGCTTCTGCTTCCGTTTGCAATGGAAACGCGGGTCTCTGGAGCGCTGCACCTTGCCAGTGCTTCTGTGTCCTTCCCGCTCACGAGTCTACCTGGTGTCTGCACACTTCATTGCTAGGCTTTGTAGCGTGTGCTGTGCACTTCAGCACCACCACTGCCGTCTTCCGTTGGTTCGTTTGGCCTTTCAAAGGCATCTTGGGTCTCTTGTTTGTGACTCCACTAGCAACAAAATGCATCAAGCTGACACTGAACTACATTAACCAGTGCACTTTAATTGCCAGATTTCTAGTGATCTGAGTTGGCAGGTTTTAAAAACAGGCAACTATTGACAGAAATCGGGGGTGGAGGGTGGGGGTGGTGTATTTTTATTTTTTAAAAATTTTTAGTACTGGCTTATTGTATTCTCAGAATCCTAACACACTTTATTGTTGCACATCCCCCACAATGTTTCTTAGAAAAAGCAACAAGAAGTTGCCTGAAATAAGCAAGATGTCAGAGTTTTAGGAATACGATTTAACCTAGTCTCCCTTCATTGGCCTTAAAGATAAATATAAAACCATGTGGGTCTAAGAAATTGTTTCAACTTTTTTACAGTAGGATTGTAATAACTTTTCTACAGTAGTACATGAAAAAGAGATGAGCAGTCACCATAAAAAAGGAAACAGTATGGCAAAGCAAATAATTTTGCTTCAGAAGTGTCTGGATAACCAAATTCCTACTGCTTTCTCACTTTAATCCTTCTAAAGGAAGAGCCTGAACTCCTTTTTAGTGTCGAAAGACCAGATTAAAGCCAACAACCTGTTATGATTCTATGATACTTAAACTTAAGAACGGAAAGCAGTAGGAAACAAGCTATGTTAATAAATACATGTATTTGCCATGCTTCAACTAAGATAGGATTCTAGGTACTTCCATAACCTTTTTGCAAATGTGGTAACACGTACTTCTGGAAGCTAATATTGCACATTTTAGCTGCTCTTGTTTGTGCTGGGAATTGAAAAAACTAGCCAAGTATTTGAGTAAGTTGATGCATCTATAAATAGCCTAAGTAACATGGCTGCCTGGTAGTCTGAGCCTCTTAAAATGAAGCATACAGTTTGTAAGAGTTCTGGGACTCGGAATACAAATATTCTCCCTATTTCCTTCTTCAGGAAGCCACCTCTGCTTTGTGTGGGAATTCCCAGCTTGCCAGGAAACATTACTAAGTTCTGATCTTAACAACTACCAATGACTGATTTCTTCTATCCTTGGGTATTCTTCCTAGCCATCTCTTCGGCATTCCCAGAGCAAGGAGTTTGGATGCTATTTATATCTTTTCCTGGCAATTGTTTTTCATTTTAGATTTCTACAGTGCTTCGCCTTTAATTTTCACCTTGCTTTATTGAAGCAATTTATATTAGCGATCTTTATCTGTGCTAATGTAACACTGTTTCTTGTGCATGACTGAGTAGAGATCCTACTTTTTCTCTCCATGTGAACTCCCTTTGGGTCATCATTAATAAAGAGAAGTTACGAAATTATTTTTCAACAAAGACAAATGGAAACATTGTTATGCAATTAAATAGAATATACGTCATTTTAGTGTAAGTCAAACAGACGTGCTACACTCTCACTGTCACCTGGCTGACAGATTTCACATCCTTGCAATTCCTACTAGCCAAAACCTCATTAGTAAAATCACTGCTTCTGTGGAACATAAAATGAAATTAAAAAAATGCCAGCACATCTGAAATAATCTGACTACTTGTACCTTTTGGTTTCCTAACCATTTGTATGTAGTTTGTTAGTTTGGGAATGCTCATTAATTAGGTTCAGCTGAATATGCATGCATCCACTTGATCTGGCAGATGTGTGCAGCTCCCACCATCCCCAAGAGGGCTATGGGTTCTGCAGGTTTGCTACGGGACTTCCAGTTGTGTCAAACTAGTTTTCTGTGTTCTTGTTTAAAACAAAAAAAAACCCCAAAAAATCTTGCTTCATGTAAATAGCAGTGAGAGTTGGAGGTGTGACTGGGGCCCCATTCAATCGTCTGTCTTTCCTAAGGTGAAGAGGAGGGCATCACTGGTGGGTTAAGGATTAGTTCTGAGATCCAGGAGACTGGCTTCTCACTCATGGCTCTGACCTTCGGCAAACTGTCATTCTCCATGGGGTTTCTCCAGTCGTACCTGTGTTTGACATTCCTTTCTTTTGACTTTGTTAGCACGTGATGACAATCTGTCTAGCTTGACAAAATATCTGGTAGCTGCCTTTTGTTCAGAGTTGAGACCTTGCCAGCTTAATTGCCAAGCCAGTAGATGTTAGCCACTGGCAGTGCAGCATAATTAACATGCTAGAATGATGTCAGATCAGCCCAGAAACATCTGCCAGTGGTGACTGCAGAGTGCTTCTGGTTATTGTAATTGTGACGAAACTCTGACCATCATGCTGGTTCACAGCAGCTAATCTATGCTGTGTGAGTACAGTGAGATAGTCATTGTAAACTGCGGTTTTCTTCTTTGAATTAAAATTGTCAACAAAGATTTCCTTTTTATAGTTTACTTTAAAAATTCCAGCTTGCTTTGGGAAGTACATGCTGAAGGAGTTATTTAAAGACACTCTTAACTTTATAGTTTGACTGTACAGTAAATGAGTTTAAAACCCAGTAGAGTAGCCAGGACACACATGTGTTAAACTTCCTTTTTCTTTTTTTTTTTTTTTCAGGCAAGACCTTTCTCCTCTTCATCAAAACATTTTCCAATAGGGGCCAAATGGGAGAGCTTCATTTCTCAGTTCTTTTCGTCTACTGTTTCAATTAAGTATGACAGTGAATTGAATAGGTCGCCTCAAGAAATTAAAATACAATCCCTTGGCTAAATTCACAGCTGGCGTCTGCTGTATTTTGCAGTCAGTGGTGAACTTGGCTCTCCACTCACAAATTAAACAATTTGCTTCTCTCCTCTTCCCTCCCTTACTTTTGAGATTCCTCCTTTCTGGTTTTGTCTCCTGGTCTCCTTTGGTGCTTTCTGTCCCTCTACTCTGTTTAGGCTGCAGCCTGCTGGTCCCTGGCGCGGGGCAATAACCTTGAATTAGGAAATTAAGCTTGGAAGCCACTTCTCAGCCTCCAGACTGCTAATTGGACTCCTTGATTGGTTAGGAAGCTGTGTGACACTGAAGTCTTCAATAAGCAAAGATCATTTGGTTTTTCCTGATTTTTATGGTTGGGGATGGCTGTGCTGAAAACTCATATTTTTAAAACCACCTTAATGGCATTTCTATCACTTGGAAATGTTTAAATTTCATCGTGTAAATTCACTGTATAGTATAGATATTAACAGGAATACGATTACTAGTACTAGTAACTAGGAGCTGCTGTTTTATTTAGAAAACAGCTTTTCTGCAAAGCACATTTTTCAAATCTAAAATAATTCTTACACAAATTCAAGGTTATTAGTTTAATGCTAAGCTTACGTTTGGAGTTGAACGAGTTGGTGTATAATGTAATGTTGGGGGAAAATAGTGTGAAGTGTAAGAAAAGAAATTAAACCTGTACTCAGATCTTACATAATGGTAAATTAATCTCACTGATTGACTCTCTGTGTCAAAATCTGTAGTAAGTGCAACATTCTTCAGGGAATGTATTTGAAAGAGGAATGGTTTTTCACTGCCAGTCCTTGCAAAGTAAAAATGTTGGTTTGGGACTTGTTACTTACTGAAATTTGTATATGGTGGGTGATTCAACCTAGATTAGAAAAATAATCTGGAATTTTATTTACAGTCATGAATCTAAAGCTTTGTCATCAAGATAACTCTGTCCCCAGCAGCTGCTGTTCTCGTTGTCTGCCGTCCCTGGGGTTAGCGTGCGGCTGCGGGGGCCCTGCCCCACGGCAGTGGGCCACCGCTCTCCCCTTACCCAGCGGGAGCCGAGCGGAGGCGTGGGAGCCCGGCAGGACGCAGCGGAACCACTGAGCCCTGCGCCGCCCTTCGGAGCTGTGCAATGACGAAGGTGCTGAAGACTGGATTTTCGGGTGATCGTATACTCACGCACGAGTTCTTGGAACAAGAAACAAAAGCGTAGTAAGAGGCTCTTGGTGTTCAGCCAGTAACTTCAGTGCTGTTTGCTGGGGTTTTCAGCAGCAGCTACGGGCCAAACTGGGAAGTTCTACCCCGGCTACGCAGCCGTGGCCACCATCGCAGCACTGGGGCTGCCTTGCCCCGAGGGGAGTCTCTGCCCTGCAGAATGCAACCAACTGCAACCAGAGTTTCCCACGCCTGTTGTGAACTTTACTGGCACTTATGTTGTATTATCACTGAAACCAGGATTTAATTTTTTTTTCTTCTTTTTTCAAGATTAGATTTCATTATCAATTTTTGGAAGATCACCTTTGCCTCCCATTTAAAATGAATAAATTTACCTTGTTTCTGTAATACATATAAGGTGACTTTGGTTACCCCATGAAAAGCTATCATGTTCAGTTGGGACATCCTGAGTATACTGGAAAACAAAATCAGGTAATTCATCAGCTAAATTAAATGAAACTCCAAATTAGCATATAATGTAACAAAATTCCTTTTCAAAATTTGCATAAAAGGTGATCAAGCGCTGCGTTTCAATTTAATTTGGTGTGATAAATTCTTATGCATATTAGGCTGTAAAATTTTAAATTACATTTTTTAAAAAAGGTGTTTGGCTACAATTTTATTGCTACGTAAATTCTTGAAACAATGTTGTTGGCAAAGTCTCACTTATTACATATACCTGTAATATATATGTGCACCCATGTGGTATTAGATTCTGTGTATACCTGCTTGTTTTTCCATTCCTAGATGTCTATGTTTGTAATGAGAAATATTAGGAAAGTAGTAGTAGCAGCCGTCTGCAGGCTCTTGATAGGAAGATTATTATGCATTAATTTTAAAGAGTTAGAAATGTCTAATTCATGGCTATTTGGATTTTGCAAATCTCCCAGTTGTGTACAGTTGCTAATCTGTATGACATGACAGAAAACAAATCTCGGAAATACTGTCATGTAGGTTTGTGGCAATCAGGAAACTGCAGTTTTAATGCAACTTTTCTGTCTGATTTTTGGGAGAAAATCCTAGTTCTATATTAAAAACACTAAACTGTCTGGGCTTCTTATAAATATTAATTTACAAAACGCACAAAAGTCTGTGGCATTTCCTTCAGTAGAAAGGATTAGCTTTAATTTTACTTCCTTGTATGATAGCACATTGAAGTGAATCACTATATGTTGGCTTGTGTAGTTCTACATTTCCTACATTTTCTTTTAATATGCCGTGTCTTTATCAACACACTAAGGTTGTTGAGGAAACAGGTGCATCTGCTTTGCCAAAGTTAGTTCAGCCATCGTTTCCTTAATGAATGCTTTACATCACTGTTAGCATGTAGTGACTTGAGCAGCGTTCTGTATAGGCGGCTGTACATTTGCCGTCCGGACGTTTTAAAAAGCCGCAGTTCTTATCTGTGTCATGTCTGTGTACTGATGCATGGGCTCTTTACTGCTTTTGTAATGTTCATATGAAATTTATTGGCAGTACGTGCTATTAGCCAGAGCGTCCATGTGGAAAGGGCTGTGTCTCCAGCCACGCTGAGGGTTTGTAACTCCCTGGGCATTTTGCCACTGCTTCTGGCCCGGCTTTGGCCGCGTTTGGGTCAGCTGCTTTAGCTAATGGTTGCTTGCTTGATGTTAACATGCTGATTGACATTATAATTAAGAACGAGTAGGAGTTTATAAGGGAACTCAACGCTCGTAAGTAACACAAAAATAATGCTGTTGTAAATCAATTTCTGAAGATGATTGAGTGTAAATATTAGAATATCAAGCAGCTTGCAGTCCGCCTCTTTCGATGCAAGGCCCTATAATGAGTGTACAGTGTTGCTGTTGTTCGGGGTGTTGTGTGGTAGCTGTGTTTGTATCGCATCTTTAAGGGGAGAGACCTAACTTCCCATGATGGCTCCATATGTTTAGATGCAAGTTGTGATAGAGTGTGTTACCCACGCACCGAGTTCTATAACGTGGATACCTCGTGTTTGCCAGCTGATCTCCTATATAAAAGCAGAACCACGTTGTCAGTCAGAATAGCCTACATTTCTCTGTGAAATAAAATGGCAGTTTAGCAGATAAGGCTATGAGGTGAAGGAAGGAGCTTAGGGAAAAAAATGCCTTCTCCTCACCTCCTTGTCTCTTGGTTAAGAAAAGTGAATCACAGTGGATGCAAAATACAGCTCAAAGAATACTTTCAGCTCTGCCTGTTTATTTGTGACAAAGCTCCTGCTGAGGAAAACATACAGCTGGAGGGTTTGAGCTTCTTGCAGCCAATACGGGCAAGACATAGACAGACCAATTTAACTCGGGACCGAGAGAGCTCTTTTCCACTGGTCACTCTTCCACTGGTGTAACTCCTGTTAACTGACGTTGTGCTGGCTGCCATACAGTGCTGTAAGCGAGAGAAGCAGTAGTCCACTAAGGCTGATTTTGGGTTGCAAGTGTGCAGTGAGGGCTGCAGCTATGAATCTGCAGGTAATTTTCTGTTACCAAATAAATTACATCATCCAAATGCGCTATGAGTTATTTTAGTGCTAGAAATGCCAGAGAGAAGCTCGTTGGAGTGACAGAAGGAGCCAAAGGTACGGGCTTTCCATTCCCGCCCTTGGCACGATTTTGTAATAGGTGCTTGTGGTAGTATTGCAGCTGAATTGAAAAGTAGTCTGCTTGTCTATCCACACCATTTTATTGTCTCTCTCACTTATTTTGCACTTTACTACTTGTCTCACACTCGTCAGTTTTAATTGCACCCATTTCTGCGCATAGGCGAGGAATCCGCACAGCGCCACAGAATGCGTTTCATTAGTGGGTGTGCGTAACGCTGGCTCCACGTCGCTAATGAGCAGGCTAGCGCAGCGTGGACCAAAGGCCAAGCAAGTCCAGGGAATTTGGTGGATTTACCCGTGCCTTACCTCCCCAAAGACTGCTTCTCACACAACTGACTGTGCAGGAATCGTTTCCAAGAACTGGGTGTATGTTCAGAAGCTCTTTGAGTAAGGGACCAAGAAGGTACTTGTGATGGTGCAGCATCAGCATTTGTCCCTAAGCTTTCCTCTTGTCCAATGAGCTACTCACACGCTCACCGTGTTAGAAAGAAGTTTTAATAACTAATTATGTTCACTGGAGCAGGAAAAGAACGAAGTGGTGGCTGGGATGCAATTGTGGAACTCACTGAATGGCGAGAAATTGTTTGCTGATAGATCCTTTGCTTTCCCATGCATTTTGCAGTGTCAGTGTCTTGATGTTCTGTTAAGTTCCTTCTTGTGAAAATATTTATCTTAATTAGTTATTATAGCTAGAGACTAATTGTCTAATTTCATTTTTTCAGTCGTTTGCTGGCGAGCAAACATAAAACTGCTCAGAATCTGTAACAGCGTGACTGGGGTAATTAGTTACAAGTGAGAGATAACAAGCAATTTGAAAAGGATATTACAGGTTTTTCTCTACCTTTCTCATCTGAGAGCCGTAAGATACTTGATTAAAATCAGTGATAAAAGTTTACCACTGGAATGAAGCAGCATTTTGGTAATGAAGTACAGGTGTTCTATTAAATGTCACGTGGTCCCGGCTGGTGAGTTTTTTCCCCTTTCCCTCTCCCCTGCAGGACAGTCCATGGTGTCAGATGGACGGCCGTGGAGGGCTGGCAAAGGGACTTTGCAATATCGCCCTGAGTCTCAGCGAGCTCCAGGCTTCCCAGGAGTTTGGGCTCAAGCTCTGGGCTGGCATCAGCCCGTATAAACCCGCCCTTGGTTTCCCAGTGTCCGTTGGACTGCCCCTGGGGGAATGCCATGAGAATGGCACCGTCTGTCAGCGTTAGCTGATGCAGTTGTTTGCTGTACCCCAGGCAGCACATCACGGGCGGTCACTCACAGGATGAGGTGGCATAGTGCCTGTCCTGCAAGAGGGGGTGGCCCGGGAGGGTTTGAATTACTGTCGCAACTCCTCCTGAGCCACCTCTTCGTTTTATCCACCCTGCGGATGGTTGTATTGGCAGTGCAGCCTCCTCCAGACTTGCTTTCATCATCTACTCTTATTGCTAAACTTTCTGGTTGCACAAGGTATTGAACGTTTTAACAAAAAATTCTGCTTAAAGAATAAAATGAAATAATTAGACTTGTATTGAAAAGACAAGTAGTTTTTTCTTGATAATCAACACTGAATTTCAGGCTATACAAATGTGATTATCACTGGAAGACTAGTAACAGTGTGCGTTTTTCTTTCCTGAAGTACCTGATACCTCATGATTTTTTATATATGTATTTTTATGAGATCTTGCAAAATAGGAAAACGCAGTTTCTTCCCAGATTATGTGATAGAAAAAGGTTAAATAGCCCACAGACATACATGAAGGCTCTGGCGGATCTGGGCCTTACCCTGCATGTCCCGACCCAAGACAAATGCCTTAGGCTGCTTGTCTTCTTGACTCTGTATCCACTAAAAGAAAAAATACAGGGGGAAAAGGAGGAAGGAAAAATCCAGCAAAGTATTTTTTCAGTAGTTTTTGTGTGCTCCAGGTGACACTAAACATAAATCGTTAATTATTCCTGGCTTAAAAATGGAGACTGTTTTAATATAATACGTAAAATTAGCCTACTTAGAGGAGGTAGTTGTGTTCTTGTTATGAGACAAAAGCCGAAAGAAGTCAGGCTTCGAAGAAACACTCGTCTTGCATCAGAGATGTATAATTTTGCTTTAGCACCTGTTTGGTTACAGGGAGTCTGAAGGTTGAGGTGTTCTTCCCTACTGAGCCCTGATGGATGTGTCTGCCCCACTGCACCTTGGGTGCAGGGGGAGTGGAGGGGCCGGCGGCAGGGCAGGCTGGCCGCGGGGGCACGGTGGCATGTCTGCTGGGGGGGGGGCTTCAGCCTGAGCGCAGCCGGGCGAGGGTGATCTGCGGGAATCATGGCTCGAAATGTTCTCAGTCTCAGAAAGAGAAGAGGAGACGGGGGATCCAAGACAAAGGATCCTGCTTGTTATCTGTATGAGAAATTGCTAGGATAAAAAAATGCTGTAATGGAAATACTACCTGAAGCTCAAACAAAAAACGAGATGTTGAAAAATGTTGAGTTCTGTCTGGTGAGTTTCAAAGGTGAATGTCTTCCTGCCCTAATTTCTCTTATTTCCTGCTGCTAGAAGAAAAAATGTCAAAGGGGATGAGGTGTATTTATGTAGCCACAGTTGACATTTTTAGAGTCGCTAGGTGGTATTTAGATCTGGATGACTGAAAATGCGATGGTGTATGCTTATGAAGGAAACATTTTTGGCTTTTAAATCTATGAATCAATGGGGAATTAAATATACATTGGATTAAATTCTCAGTTTGGAAATGTTTGATATATGCACATACGGGTGGCGCTGGGACAGAAATCAAGAGGATCAGAATAGCTAGTTAGCCAAACGAGCTCTTCCTATGGAGTTTACTTTCTGTACTCCAGTTCTGTGGGATTTTCTTGGGGTTTCTGGGAATAGATGTCAGACATAACACTTTGTTGTACACCAGCGTGACTCAGGAAGGGAAGGGGAACCAAGGGAAGATACAACTAATAGATTTCCACTGTTTTATGTAAATGTTATCATTTATTTAAAAATAATCCCCTCTTCCTACTTCTCCTAGATGAAATAAAAATGTCTTTTTTGTTATGTTTCTTTGTTTCTCTGACAGAGTTATCATCGAACCAAGGGAGACTTTCTATCTTAAAGCCGCTACAAGAAAGGAACGCTATAAAAGGTATTGTGTTTCTGCAGCTGCTCTCCAAGTCTCTTGAGTATTTTGCTGCTTTGTCATTATGAATGTTCTTAAATCATTGTCCTTTTATGTTTTTAAATTATCTTTACATCTCTCAGAAATTCATTAGTTCGCATGCTGTTGAAGAGCTACTAAAATTTGTTTTAAAATAGCGGTAGAATGGTTGAGGGGCAGAAAGAAGGAAACACCCATGATAAACCTGTGGAAGCAGGACAGGAACCTCTGCAATTCTGTACCGTGGTGAGAGCTGAGGCACTGGCGAGGGTCACAGTCAAGAGCTAGCAGAGGAAAACAGGGGTGACAGTTTTCTCTTTTGTGACTTCACACCATCTCTGACCCATGTCTCCCTTCTTCTACCATGGAAATCCTCGTTTAGTTTCATCCTACCCCTGACAGAGCAGGGAATGTCTCTTACTGTGTGGCTTCTCCCTATGGCCACATTTACAGCAGGTGGACTCGAAGCATTCCCTTCCTGCCCTGGTCTCAGCTTGTGCCCAGGCCCTCCTAAGGTTTTTCTGTACCTGAAGATGCTCAACTGAAGGCTGTGGTTGTGTCTTGCACCCACACCTCTCTGAAGGGAAGTCATACTCTGAAGGTGTGTCGTCCTCTCTCCTTTCCCTGCCTGCAGACTGTGTCTTAGCCGTTCTTGCCATCACAAGGCCGGTCTGCTGGTTGCTTCCAGGATGACCACAAGCATTTTCCGCTGCTGTGAATTCACCTCAATACTTTGGTGTGTTTGTTTTAAATCTGGGGGCTTGGTGGTGAATAATGGGATTAAATATTAAAGTACTCTGTTGTTTCTTTTCCTGAAGTACTACTCCCTGCTGTGTACTGCTTTATTTTTCTCAGTGTAGGTGGATTATAGTTTTAGCCAAGCATTCTTCAAAAATAATCCTCTGAATAACAAATACTGTTACTGAATTTTAGAAAGTTCTTTCCATTTTCATTTGATTATTTTTAGATTAAACATTGTCCCTTTTATATATGTCAAAACTGAAAGTGTGTATAGCCCATTTAAAGTTTCAAAGATGTTTGTAGGAAGGATTCTTAACAGAGTTCACATTGTATTTAGTCTGAATTGTTTGCTACTTACCTCTGTCACTTACATAGTCTTAATGAAATGACTTAGAAGTGTTTATTACAGCTGGAATACATTCCTATTTATACAGTGCAGGATTTTCATTTTGATAGAGTAGAGGGAATTTGTTTTAAACATTTGAAGTGGCTAGACAGTTAAAGCAAAATTATTATTTTTCCCACTCAGCACAGTTATCAGCAGAGTGGTCATCATTAAAAAGGGATGTTTGAATAGAAGGTTGGTTCTTGGAGCAGATCTTCAGCCATCTCGAAGAAATATTTCTGCTTCCAAATAACTGCAATTAGGTGCTAGTGATAAGTGCATTCCTGGAAAGAAGAAATATTATTGATGGGTGATATAACCTACAAAAAGCATTAAGATTTAGTCAAGGATATAAAAGTAGGATAGCCTTGGAAGGGATGAGGTCAGTGTCTAACTGTAGCTACCTGGAAGAAAATGATCTGTCCAAAAGCCAATCAATAGTGACACCGTAAATCCAATACCTTTCCCAGTTCCGACTGATTTTCAGATCAGGGTGAACCTCAGCACAGAAGGCATAGGTTAAATGTGGTGGTTCTCCGGTTGAAATGGAGGTTTGTGCTAAGGTGGCATTCAGAACAGGTTTTATAGGTGGGAAGAGAGGGGCAGAGGCGGGGGGAGCCCTGGTGGCTGGCTGGGGATGTCAGCGTGCTGCCGGTTCCCAGGCTGTGCCGGCCTCTGCCTCCGGAGCAGAAGGGATCGCTGTATCCCGGTGCCGGGTTGGCCGCCCTGGAGCTGCTGGCTGATAGGAAGCTGCTTGACTGTGTCTTCCGAGCCACTAACGGAAGAAACTTGCACATAAACTCCCCTAACTGATATGAGAAACAGTCAAATTATTCTAGCTGACGTCTTCCTAAAAGAGAAATTCAGCCTGAAGGAAGGTCTGCCAGGGAAAACTTCGGCCCAAATCTTTAAACTTTGATAGAGCTACAAGCCAATGAATAAAAAGCTCTTATAATAAAGATATGAATCTTAGTTGTGAAAATTGCTATTTGCAATGATGTAATAAAAATAATTTTTGATAAATGTATGGATGTAACACTTCACAGACACTGCATTTCTGCTTCATGCAAGTGAAGATCTGAATGAGTAAAGAACACTTGAGTCTGGACTAATCAATGGGGTTACTATGGTGTCTTGATTTACCCAATGATATGAACAGCACGTGTCCTGATCATTACTCTCTGAAGGCTATTTTGACTGTCAGTGTAATCCCGAAGAAGCCAATATGCTTGGCTAATAGAATAGAAAATGCTTCTGAGTGATAAAGATTTCTGCTCTGAAGATTCCGCAGTGTCTCACACCTGGGAACAGATAACGTGCATTGGCAGTTCTTGGGACATTGTTTCTGCCCCTCACAGGCAGCAGCGCTCTGGAGCAGGATGGTTTTGTGATGTGTAACAAAGACTGTTCTGTTGGCAGCGTTAGAGAGATGCTACGTGCCAAAATCCATCATATGGAATGATGAGTCTCTCTGAGACTGTCATTAAAATGTATCTGGTTTTCCTGCCTCTATATGTTTATGCATGAACTGGATGATTATTCAAGACATCAGATGAGCTAAATACTTTTATTTTGCTCACATATTATTTATTAGTTCTCAAATGCATGTTTACCTTGTAATACTAAAAAGCTGTGGCGTTAGTCAGCACAATCTTGGATTGCATCCTAAACTTACAAGGGTAAAATGAACTTGGATTGCACTTTAAATTTTCAGATGCTGAACAGTGAAGGGTCTGCCACTGCCATCTTGGAGTCTGCACATACAATTGCCCAAAGCAGATCTATAGTTTTGGTCTAAGGGAGTAGGTTTACTTAGTGCCTCAGGCTTCCAAATTCAGCTTGGGGAAACAAATACTTGCTTTCGAATAAGACGGTCGTTACTGGAGAGAATCAGAGCTAGTGAGCCTCATTCTGTTTCTTCCCTCTTTTTGTATTGCTTTAATCTCCTCTTCATTGATACCGTTCCTGGTTTAAAGCAATGTAAGGTCGAAATCTGGTTGGTTTTAATGAGAAAAGTTGAAATATGGGAGAGTAACGCAGTGGGGTTGGTTGGTAAGCAGCTAATAAAATTCATTTGATTTAGTACCTTCAAGAATTAAACCTGAATATATTGACATTTTTTCTTTCCTGTTTATACTAATGTTTTCAGTTTCCTGGTGGAGTAATAGAGCAGCCACACAACCCACTAGGTACAACTGTGAGAGTTAAATAAGACACACGGTTAGAAAAACAGGTGGGGGAGGTTGTTTTGTTTTTTTTCTCCTGAAAGTAGTAAGAAAACCATAGGGAAGATGCTTGCTTTGAACACTTCAGAACTTTTTTTTTTTTTCCTAGCAATGCCAGTTTGTTTATTGGTGTAAAATGCTATGGGAGATACTAAGTATTTGATCCGGATGGGTTAAAAAAACCTGTTTCCTTTTGATGCATTTATTTGCATTAATCTTAAAAGTAGTAACTGCAAATGCCCTCATAAACTCTGAGATTGGAGCCCTAGAATTAAGACCATTCGTTATTACCCAGGAATGTAGCTATGCAGTTTTATTAGCCTTTCTTCTACTGTAATCTATGGATCTCATTTAGCCGCATGCAGCCCTGTTCTTCTGAAACATAAAAGGAAGGAAATCTCTCAATAGCCTGAAATCAAATTATCTCTCTGTGTTAATCTACATGTAAAACACCCAAGCCCACTTCTTCAAAGGAAAATAATTTTACTGATAAGCAAAGCTAGACTGCGTGCTGTGGATACAAGAATTAAGTGGATTTTTTTTTTTTTTTTTTTTTTTGGTCTGCAGAGTACTATTTATAGCATCAATTAACTCCTCGTGGTTGGGATAAGTCATTTGACACATCTGTTGCTGAGCTTAAACACTCACTGTTCTGTGGGGTCACGGCTGGATTTTTTTGCTCTGCTCTCGGACCGCGCAGCAACATGGCGCGTGTCCAGCCAAGGGCAGCTGGCTGCGATACGCCGGCTGCTGGCAGCGCTGTGCCGCCGTTGGCAGGGATGAAGCAGGCTGCTGGTCCGCCTCGCTGCATCGCTGACCTGGTCTTTGTTGCTTCCCGTTTTCTTATGTATTTCACCTGTTAGAAGATAGCACAACAGTATCTTTTATGAAAGAATTACCGTGACCATTTGCAGGATTTTCCAGCCTTGCTGTAATATTTCAGTTATTCCATTTTGCCAAGGAGAAACTGGTCTGGCTGTGGAAATTGCTGCCTACCCACTGACTCTTGATCTGCGTTCTGTGACGTGGAGATTTAATGCTTGCAAATATGTGGCTGTTCTTGCTGTAGTTCCCCACGTACGGGCAGTTTCAGACCGCGGTCCTCTCAGTAGCTTTTCTCTTAAAATGGAAGGCCTCTTACCAAACCCAAAACATCAAGAAGCCAAGAAAATGAGGACATTTGTACACTGACGGGGGGGTTGGAACTAGATGATCTTTAAGGTCCCTTCGAACCCAACACACTCTATGATTCTATGATACTGTTTAGTGAAAACTTATTGTAGTGAAAAGAAAAAGTATTCTGTGGAAGTAATTGCATAAGGTTATAACCGTTTGTTTGCGTGATTGGCTTATTTGTGGCCAAATTAGATTGTGTATTAATGAAGCCAAGCTTTAAAATATGAGGGGAAGAACTAGGGAGCGAAGTTATGAACTATGCTGCTTTTCATCTTTATCTCTTTCTCTTTCTTATTGACATAGCCCTCTTCTAAGAATAGGCGTATTGATTTTTGGTGGCTGTGCTTGCAAGGTAGCCTCTGCAGTAAGGAAGTATTTCTGTTGAAAATGAGATCCCACCCAGCCCTTCCATACAACCCTATGCAGACAGCAACGCCCTGATAGTTAATTTAATGCCTGATACTATCTAGCATTCACATAAGCTGCTTGAGGGTGTTTTTCCTAGCTGCTCGGAAGACAGGATTCTAGTAAAATGATTATAGCGGAATTTTCTACTCAATACAAGTTTGCACAGATTGTCTGTTTATGCTCGCAGCGGAAGCCGAGTGACCAAAGCGTCTATTGATGTCATGGAGAATACGATTGGGGTCAGAGGAAGCGGGGAAGCTGGGCACATACAGCTTCTGCTAAAAGCAGCTGGGAGAATACTTGGAAACCTGAATATACATGAATCAGAAAGGGACCACAAAGTGCAATCCATTTTTAAGTAGAACTCCTTATCGATTTCAGTGGGGGAGACCTTTGAAAAATCAATGACACGCAGCAGCTTCAGGATGCAACGCCGTGTGTTCTAGGGTGTTAAAGTGATTGGCCTATGAACTAATCAAGCTGGGAGCAATCATGTTTGGAAAGGTTCCGAGGCAGAAGAAAAGGTGTCAGAGGTCTGAGAAGCAGCAAATTTACTAGTCATATTCCAAAAGAGATAGCAAAGTATGATCTTGTTCATTCTAGCTTTAACTTCCAAGCTGCATTTTATTTCTACAGAAAAACAAAAAGTAAAAAGGAAAATATAGAAGTTTCTGGGGATTATGTAGACATAGGCCTGTTCATTATAATATACAGTATTAAGCAAATGGAATTGCTGAAATCATCAAAATATTCTGAATTTTTCCATTAGATTTGTGCACATCATTCAGCTCAGCGGGTTACTTCAGACTTGGCTTCTCGATATGGGGAGTGCTGTCTTCCACATGCTACCCAACTAAAGTAGATAAACAGAAATTAAGTTGTGCAAAATAGCAATTCTCTTTATGTAGGGAATGAAGTATTAATGATGCTAATTATTTTCACGGTCGTGGCTGAGTTGACAGAATTGACACTGAGATAGAACAATAGCAAGGAATTCTAGTGTCACATTCAAATTCCGCAGCCGCAGACTGAAGTTAGAATTCAGCCATCTCTGCCTTGTTCAGCCTGTTGGTATTTACAAGATTTTTAAAAAACTGTTCTGCCTAGGCGCTTGTTTGAAAATAGATGGGGAGTGTGTGTTTACCCAGAGAATTTACAGTGCACCGTGTGAATCTGTGGACTGTCACATACCCTGTTAAACCTTAGTGCGGACACTTCGGAGGTGTGAGGTAACGTGATGCTGCTTTGCTGTGCTGTTTTATGCTTAATTAACACAAACGCTGATCTTTGAAGGAAGTGTGGCGTAACGAGTGCTCTGTGACGGAAGAGTTCAGCTTACTCAGTGCAGACAAGTTCTAGGTTCTGGACAGCAAGAGCTGTGCTTCAGAAAGGTGCTGTTACACTGTTCTGGTTTAAAAACGGTAAATTTCAAGGAGAAATGGAAATTCTTTATGTTGGGTAAAAGTAATCATAGGCTAAAACACTTGTTTTAAAAATTGCCCTTGTAAAAATATTTCAATTTGAAGTTTAATGCATTACTGAATTATTTATGCTATTATATGTAGGCAGTTGTTAGAAAGGTGTCCTGTATTGCTCTAATTTATTTTCCTTCCCATTTGGGAGTACACTATAGCAACTGAAATGTATCTTATTAGGAAAACAGAGCTACAGTATAATTAAAGCTCTGTAGGCACACTGTATCACCAAGCCCTGAAAACACTACATGAAATTTTGGAAGGAAAACCTGAAGAATTCCTAGTAGCAAACTACAAAAGTGAGGAATCATTACCGAAGGAAGCTGTAGAAGGACAACTGGTATCATTTAAACACGCACTGATTAATGCATGAGAGAGACTGTATGAGATATAAGAGAGTTCTGTATTCTTTTTTGCTGAGAACTGTATCTTTTGTAAGTTAATACAATATGATTTCAGTGCTTTTAACTAAGAGGTTAATTAAAGTATTAATTTTTAAATGGACTGGGAACCATTACGGTGAGAGTGGAGATGCTGGGGTGCTGCTGACCCAGAGGCAGGTCTGTATTAAGTGAAGCGTTGGGACTATATTGCGCGTACAAAGGTGTGTGGGTGTCTGGATTCTTCTGTTGGTGTTGCCAAACCCAGATTGTGGTATGATACTCCGCAAATTTATTTGCAGAATTTATTTATTTCTACAAAATTGTTCCTGCTGGATGATAGGAAGAAATTTCCTACTGATGTAAACCCTCAAATATTACACATTGACATTTTTTCTGCAGTAATAGAACTGGTGGGCTGCAGTGTTCATTGCTATGTCCTTAAGATCCAAAGTTCCTTCTCAAGAAGTTTTCCTGTTAGCATTTCCTCTGCCCGTGTTCCTTCCCTAGTTTAAGCCTTGTTTCACAGGCTGCTTCTGTCCAAAGGAACAAAAAAACCCTGACCAGCTTTTTTTTTTTGTTTCTTTTGACACCAACACAGTATGTCTGTCTGTGCCTATGAGAGAACTATATTGAAATAGCTTTCTTTGTGAATTCCTCATTGCTATTCATTGGTGGAGATTGTCACGTAAGGGTCAAATTAAAACTCAGTCAACCAGAGCAGCGAGAGGAGCCAGGCTCAAGATAGATTTCGCCATGAGGTCTGAGAAGCAATTTATTTGGAATTTGTAACGTGTAATATATATATGTTTTATTTTATTTTCCAAAGGGTTGCTCTTTTGTCTGTAGAAACTGGATTATGCTTAGTTTATTCTCTCTGGTCATTTACCTGAGAATTAGTCTTTCTCTCACACTGCCTCCTGACTTTCATTTTTGGGCATATCTTTGCACACTTTTGTTATATGTAGTAAGTTCTGAGCATAGAATTTACTTCTGTTAGTTTAAGAAAAACGAGTTTTCTGGCATGATGGTTCCATGTCCTTTGAGGTTGGATCCATGCAAAGAAAGGATCAGATTTCTGGTAATTTGGCTGAAACACAAGAAATCATGTTTTGCTGGCTTCAGGAGGGCAGACAGTACCTGGTCAAGCATAAAATCTGCTGGGGCAAAATTACCCTCTGAAAATGTTCTAAACCATTTGAACCAGCCAAGTGAGTTTGTCCTGGCTCTGCATTTCATGCCATGTGGTTGCAGCATTTTTGATGTGGTGGGAGCTTAAAACTGGATATACTGCTTCACAGAACCATGCCTTTGTGAAATGGATTGTTCTGTACATTCTCCAGCAAAAACAGGTACTAAATTTGCAGTTGCTGACCCAGAGAGGTTTTGGTGCTAAATGTTTTAAGACAAAACAGATCAGAGGTTTACACAGCTACACAGAGGACCTAATATGCCAAATCCTGCTTTCACTTGGGTTTCTATAGGATTAGATTACAGATAGGTAGAAAAAGAAAGTGGCTGTGAGCTGTTGTGCAGCGTGCATCTTTTAGAAATGAATGTACCCTCTCTAACCCTAGGTATCTATGAAATGATCTTCAGCCATTTGGGGGCTCATACATGAAACACGGGGCCTCAAGTTGCGTGCCTGAATTACTCTCATTTCTGAGAGTGTCATGTTAGGTTTCTGTGTTTTAAAATGCTTGCCTACAATATCCAGTTTTGTAGCACTCAAAATCCTTATTGCAGTCCAGAGTCTCCCCTGATTTAGGACATTAACAGTAAGTCTCACAGGAGCACACAAGTATTGATCGCTGATAACAAATCAGATTAACCAGTTTGGGGTTTTTTCCTTAAGGATTGGCTTTCTCATGATTGGCTTCTCTGAATACTGTTTCTTTTTCCTCCAAGTTAGGAGAACAGTATAATAAATGATTTATACAACAAAGTGAGGAGAACCTGGGAGATGACCGTGTACAGAAGAGACTGTAATACCTTATCAACTAACGCTGTCTTCTCTTTCCTCTCTCTTGTAGCTGGTTCTGCTTGAGGCCGCTCTCCTGCTTTGTCTGTACTTTTCTAGTCTTAGTGGGTGATGTCCCAGCAGCTCTAACATTCAGATCCCAGTAACCCACTAGGTGTGTATCGCTTGGTTTTCTTTGCATGCTTTCCGATATTGCATGGGGGATAACAGTCATTTTATGCTACTCATCTCTTGTGGCACTTCAGGGTGAAAATATAATTAGCATGCGTTACACTTCAGTTCCATAGATTTTTTAAGCCCCATTTTCGCTTTGATTCTGATGGATTTCTTCCCTGTAGAAGTACACACAGCTGCTGTTTCCATGCATGCTCACAGGCCTTCATGTTTGCTCCTATAGCGGCTGATTTGCTGTATGTACAAGCTTCTTGTTGCTCATCATAGTCCCATCTCGTCAGCAGGACCTAGTGGAACTGGGCTGGGAGGAGAGCAATAGTGGGACAGCTATGCTCTGTGTTCAGACTGTTGGACCCAAGAAATGTCCTGTGTGCCCTGAGAGCCGCTTCCCCTCCTGCTGAGAGAAGCCTCTGCGATGTTCTGTAGGTGAGCGGTGGACACCGCTCTCTCCAAACACGGCTCACTCACATACCCCATTGCCTTAGGCAGGCAGAATACTTTGAAAAGGGCAGGGGGCGTGAGGTTCCCAAGGACTGTTAGGATTCAGGTGCCCTAATCCCACAGAATTTGACCCCCCTTAATCTCAAGGGCTCTTTAAAAACTCTTGACTATCAGCTACGTCCTGTATTAGCAAAATCAGTGTGTGGAGTTAACTCACTTTTTTGCAGAGTACCAAGTGACCCCAGGCGTGTCAATGTTACCAAGAGCCTTCAACCTTGGGCATGAGCAGGGGTGTTAGTAGTGCGTAGGAACCCCTTTTTGGCTCATTGCATGGGGGTGATTTTCATCCTTATTGAGCACTTAAGCTGTATTGACTTACAGGAGGCCTTTTGATGCATTAGTTCCTCATATGAACAGTCAGAAAAATCAGATCCTCTTACTTTGCTCTAACTCTAATGCAACACTAATATATTTAGAGTCACGTAGGCAGGAGAGAGATTTGCTGCTGTCAGCGTAGCCTTTGACACTCTGTAGGCAAGTGTTTGCTGTGTTTAGAAGTGCAGCTTAAGGAATACTCTTTACCTGGCTGCTATAGGTCTAATATTTTCATTTATTTAGACCCTTTTCAATGCACTTAAAGTTATTTACAAATGGTAGCAAATTGCAAGTGGCAGCCTGAGTAACTAACTCATGAGTCAGTACTTTTATTTTTCTCCTCTAGTCTAGACTACTGATAATGTAAATTGTTGAAACCCTGGGTAAATAATTGGGAGTGCAATCAACAGCAAGCAAGTATTTATCTGCTAATAAAACGTTTGAAATGCAGAAGTCTCTCTTTGTCCAAGAGTTCCTAAAAGGCAGTTACTGGTCCTGCTGCTGTATCTGCGTAGCAATTGGGATTTTTATGGTCACTAATTGTACATCTGAAAGTTTATACAGCTTATTTTCTGCATGTGGTTTTCTTTGCACAGAGAAAAGAAGCACAATATTTATGGTTGTAAGGAGGTTAACGTTCTATTTTCTGCATGGAGATCTGCGTAGCTCTCTAGAGATCTGTACCATTTATAGAACCCCAATTTCTAGGTTCTCTCACATGTGGCATCAAGGGCTTATACCTCATTAAGGATTTTCTGAATGGAATCTTTGTCACATTCTCAGAATGTGACTTGAAAGTTACATACCAGCTCAGTCATCAATGGTGATTTTTATTATTAAAGCTGTTACTGCTTCAGAATCTGTATCAGAGGAGGTGCTTCTCAATTTTTCATGCTGCTATTGGTAATGCTTTTCCTTAGAACAGAAACTTGCATTATATATTCTAAAGGGAACCTGTTTTTTTAAGTTCAGTTACTGTAGTTTACATCTTGTCATCTTCTTCCTACATCCCTGCTTGATTCACTTTTTAAGTTAGTCCGTGCAAGTATCCAGGCTCTTGATCCCCCAGAAGATAGCAGCTGGTGCTGTCAGGCGCGTGGGAGACAGAGCTGGCTTAGCTGCAGACAGCGCACTGCCTGAAAGGTGGGTCCCTGCGGGGAGCGGTGGAGGAAACTTGCGTTCCTGCTCTGCAGCACCCCTACGGAGCCTGTCTCTGTGCATGAATCCCTGCCCCGTTCGGACTCTTCTCCCTGGGCCTGGAGCATCCCCTCAGCTGAGGTTTATTTGGAGCTGTGTGTCCATTGGGCTGTTGCTCTGTTCTACCACAAGGGCAGCAGCAATAATTAGTAAGCAGGTAGCTGTCTTTAAGAATACATAGCTAGAAACACCCCCCACCCAACCCCCATATATGTTTTTTCCCAAAATCTGACTAGTGCCTGGGTCTGTGAAGCCCCACTTCTTTCACGCTCCCTCAAGGAGCCTGTGAGCATCTCTGCGCCCCTGGGAGGAGAGACCACAAGCAGAACGGTCTCCATCTGTGCCGAGCAGGAGGCACAGACACAGAAACAGGCGCGTTGGCTGCACGTGAGCCAGCTTAGGTCCAGAGCGTCCGGCTGTGCTGGTGCGTGGCGGTGCCAGGGCTGAATCGCGGGGAGATGCAGCAGGAGAGTCAGGCAGCCCTGTCCCGCCGTGTACAGCCTTCCCGTGAGTCACAGCGTCCTCTTGCGTGGTTGTGATGCTCCTTTGCAGAAACTAGCGTACTCTCTGAAGGTTTTACAGACTTCTAATAATCTATCAGAACAAGGTTCAGAGTGGAAGGTCTCTGGAGTTGACAGCTCGGTCTGTATTTGACTGGTTTGCGACATCTGGAAAGCCCTTTGGTGGTTTTTGGTTTTCTTTCAGAATCTCAGTAGAAGTTAAATCAATGCAGAAATGAGAAAAGTCACTTCTGCTTACTGGTCTGAAAACATGAAAGGCTCAAATCATGGTTATGTGTAAACATTATGAGATTAATCCATGGTAATCCTTACACCGTTTCCAACGCAGTTTCCTGTCACCCCGATTCCTTTCACCATCAGCTCCCTAGGAGTGAACAGTGAACCGCAGAGCTACTGGCAGCTTATTGCCCATGAAATCAAGGTGTGTGTCGCTGGGTTTGGGTCTGTTACTTCTGCCCCAGTGGCTTTTGGGCCTGTTGGATGATTTCAACCACATATGACAAAAAAAGGGAGATCTTGGGCCTACTTACCAGTTTCCAACACACTGTGTTAAAACAGGCAGCTTAGTACCTACTAATATCCCTCTTTTGGGAACATAACAGTATATGACCACCTTATCATTAGCTACCAAAGCATCAGCACAGGAGAGAGACCTGATAAATGTAAGAGTCATGGCAAACACGTTAGTGGAGAGCGTGCATCATCTAATGGCACTGAACGAGGCAATGCAAAGCTTCAGGAAACCAGGGTTTAGTACTGCCAGTGCTCATGGAAATCCTTGTGGATAGATGGAAAACAAAGAATCTCCAGCAGCAGGAAGAATCACTCCTGCTTTGCACATCAAGGGGCAATTTCTGGGGACTTAGCGCAGAGCATGAACTGTTATTGAATTACGGGAGCTGGAGAAAATTCTGCCCCTGTGCTCATCTCAGAGGTGCTCCAAGTAGTTCAGTAGTAGACAGTAGTAAACTAGTTACTTGTTTAGCTTTAGTGAAAAGGTTCTTTGGAAGCCACCATTTAAGCTCATACTACGTTGCTGATTTTATACCCTTATGAAAACATTTTAACTGATGTTCACATTATAGATCTTTGGAATCAGGGGGAGTTTTGCTGCATGCACCGTGCAGATGAGGATAGGGTTTAAAATGGAGCACTTCATAACCCTGCTAGAGAAGACGTAAGGCAGAAGATACATCCCATCTAGCTGGTTTCTGAGTTCTTCTTTTTCCTGCACTGAGAGACAAACAGTCCTGTGTGTTTTCATGGAAGATGCTTGATTTTGGCTTTTTCATTTGCATTATTAGTGAATGGCTGCATGAAGAACTGTTTCATTGGCTACCACGCTGAAATCATCCAGCACATTTCAACTGCAATTGCACTGTCTGCATTTAAAAATATTTTCCATATTACAGTGTACTCCTATAATTTAAAAATGAAAACCATTTTCAGCTACTGTCTGCTAAATTGAGGAGGGGGGTCCATTCACTTGCAAAAAATGGACACAACTGTTTTATTGTACCATGAAGTTTCTGTAAAAAAGTTAAACTTCTCACTTAGGCTGTTAAAGACAAAAATTCCAGGCATCTATAGCGAGAAAGATTGTGTTCCTCATTCCCTCCAAAGCCATATCTTTTTTATATATTTATTTTAAGTACATTATTATTTGCACAGTGAAATTAGCTTTGCAAGAGGGATGAAAGCCCTTGTCAGAGCCATTTTAGCAAAAAGATCAAAGGAATTAAATATAAATTCTCTCCAAGGTGTTCATGTTTTTTTCTTTTCTGAACAGGGAAGCCTTGGATTAATTACTTTTAATTTAAAATCAAATCAATGGATGGAAAGGAATTCTTTTCAAAGAGCAGTGCAGTTTGCTTCTTAGAGTGAAGAGTATTTTAATAGGGTGACTAACAATGTGCATTTTTATTTTTAACCTGTGCCCTCCCCCCCTCTCTACCTAACCCTTTCCGTTTGCCCTGGTCAGTTAACAGGCAGGAGCGTTTGAAAACAATCATGGATGACTATGATATCAGGTCTGCTGCCAGCATTTTAGCGTCTGTTAAAGAGCAAGAAGCTCGTTTCGAGCGGCTTACCCGTGCACTTGAGGAAGAGCGGCGCAATGTCTCCTTGCAGCTGGAGCGTGCCAGCCAGCCAGCAGACCGAGTGAGCATCTGCAACATTGGCAATGGGCAGCCACTGGCGACCGCCTGGCAGCAGCTGGTACTGCAGGTAACAGCCTGCTCCTTCTACCTGTTGCTCAAGTTCACCTACACCAGGATTTCCCATTCCAGAAAGTCAGGTGCATCGTGTTTGTCGTCAGCATTTCATTCTGTAGCTTGTCTTCTGATACCCCGGAGTTGGTATGCTTGGTCGATTAATTTGGTGGCTCAGACTTCAGAGCCTTAACTTAGAAGTTGCTCTTACTTCCTCTCAGCTCATGGGATGCTTTTAAAAACGCATGCACCCTTGAGTATTAAACCCTAAAGAGAGGTCGTCACACCCTCCTCTAAATCTGCGTGCTTGCTGTAAGTATGGTGATGTGCTGGTGATTGAAAAAGAAGGCTGAAGCATAATCGCCGTAGCGAACAGAATTTCCATTAGAAATAGTTGGACTTTGAATAGAGGGAACAGCATGAAAAGCAGGGATTTCCCTCCCGTGAAGTCTTATTGTTTGTGCAGGGAGGACTTCATAATTTGTTCCTCATGTTTATTGAATTGATAGACTTTATTTTAATGATGCAAACTGGCTTTGCGGTAGCCTCAGTTTTCCAAATACTGTTTTGCTTGATATGGGTTCTTTAACTGTTTAAATGTGCAATGATAAACTACTTACATGTCTAAATTACTTCAGCTCTCAGATCACTCTGACATGCAAGGTAAGTCATGCGGAAGCAATAGTACCGTTTGTGAAGGTCTGTTTCCTAAGAAAACATTGTTCAATTCAGAGAGAAACTCCGGGCTATGGGGATTCTGAAAGTTGTTTCCCAGTTATACCAGGCTGGTTTACAATTATACTTGCGCTGAGCTGTATTCAAGCAGACTTCCCATTCTGTTACGCTAGCACAGCTTTTCTGTTAACGGCTGCCATGTTTCTGTTCGTGTGGATGCCTGAATCCGTGACTTCAGGTGAAAGGAGCAGTCTGCCCTGGTTAGGCTGAAAGCTTGCCAGGAGCTGCGAGGAGCTGTGGGATGTTACCCTCTTCGTTAGCAGCTGGGCTCAGGAGAGGGGACATGTGCTTATGTATTTTTTTATAGAAAAAGGACAAGTTCACCTTCACTTTTTCTGAATGACTTTGTGCAAAGTGCCTGATTAATAGCTCCAGAATGAAATTCCTTCTCCACAAAACTGATGAAGCATGAGTTTTCTTCAGTGTTATGGCTTAAGGTCTAACCACTTCCAAGAAAACTTAATGAAAGAGTTTAAGTTACAGGGGTCTACGTGACTCTTGGGGAGAAACAGCCCCTGTAAGTGACCCCAGACTGGATCTGTGTACACTCAGCTCATTGCCGCTGGGCGGTGGCAGGAGCTTTAGTTCATAAATAATTAGTGTTGAGGTTTTTAGAGGAGCTTGTATATGAAATAAAATGGTTGATTAGCTAAATATGCCCAGTTAAGGATTAATGTAAGGTTATTTGTGTGAATTTTCGTGAAATGTACTGAGGGCCAAATTCCTCCCTGACTTACTAGAATTAATTAAATAGTGTTTAAACAAAGGATGAAACCTGTACATTCAGCCTTACACAGACTATATAATGATTTCATTTTTGCTATTATATATTGCATTTCATGGTGAAGAGTACACAAAGCAAAAGGCAGCGTGTACTCTGCCATCTGTAGGGATTGCTCGGGCACCATAGTGGAACGCAGCTATCTCCGCAGCTGTGTTTCTGTGAGGACGGGCTGATGTCTGCTTATTGCCCTATGCAACCTTTTGTTGTAAGTAATATTACAAAATAACTCAAGTAGTAGCTTTTCCATTTGGAAGTTGCATAGGTATGTAATCCAGTATGTTACCTAGTTATTCTGAGTAGAATTTGAGCAAAACATGAGGGTTAACTCCATTTTATAAGAATGCCAAATAATCTTTAATGATCTCTGGAACCAGGCATCAGTTTTCCATGTTGTTTGACTGTGAAAGTGGAATCTGTCAAAGGGATTTGTTAGGGAAGTGTGCATAGTCAGGGCTTTGGTAACAGAGTCTCTCTCTGTACTTCTTTGTAATATACACTCCCAAACTTATTTCTTCTCAGAAAAGATAATTAAGCGCCTTTTTTTTTTTTTTTAATTTTAGGAAAGGAAAAACAGTATATAGGCCATGTGCCAGAAGTGTAACAGTTTTCTGAAGTCCTCAAAAGACAAAATCAAGGTCTTATGCAAATATTGATTCTAATTAATTCAGTCTGGATATTTTTGCTGGCCACTCTTTTTTTTTTTTTTTTTTTTTTTTTTTTTTAAATACCAATTTTATA
>VFFE01006943.1:1430941-1467014 GCA_008921705.1 Burhinus oedicnemus | reverse complement strand
TCCCGGGACTGAGCCGCCCCCCCCGCGGAGCCAGCGGAGGGGAGAGCCATGTGAAGGGATGCTTGCCGGGTGGGAGCCGCCGGCGGCGTTCGTCTGCTAGCTCAGCGGCACGGTCGGCTGTCTCTCCGCCCTGCATGGGCTCTGCCCGCTGGGAGGCTGGCGAGTGGCGAGGTTGCCGGTCCGGTTAGGCGAGGAGCGGGCTCGGCGGAGGAGAGCGGAGGCGGCGGGCGCAGAAGGCCGGGCGCGCTGAGGGTCGCCGCCGGCCGGAGCTGCTCCCCGCGGGGGGAGGGCGCAGCCGGCGCCGCGCACCGATGCCTGCGGAACTCAAACAGGTCAGTGCCCGGCGGGTCGGGGCAGCCCCGGCGGCGCGGAAGGGAGAAGGGAGTCGGGGTCCGCCCGCTTGTGTTTTCGTTTCTGGGCTGAGAAGGGAGAGCAGGAGCTGAGCTGGTCTGTCTGACAGAGCGTGCGAGAGAGGTTTGGCTTTTGTCTCTGCTGCCTTGACTGGTGAAACACCCGGAGAAGCGAGCTGTTGTTTTCCTTGACCTTTTCGTCCTGCTTCATACATCTAGGGAACTCTTTGGCATGAACAGCTAGGAATGCAGCGCTTTTAAAAAAGAAAGCTTTGGTGTTCTGCTTTTGTTTAATGCTTGGTTTTCCCATGCAGTGCTCCGTTGGTTTCCATTTGATTTTGTTGCTGAACATCCCAGGCAAATAACTTCAGTTTTTCACTCTAAGTGTTATCTTAGACTAAAAGCTCTTTGGCTGTCATCTTAATAATCATAATGGACTTACAGCTCTGTGCAAAAAGATTTCAAATATTGTTCTTTACCTTGGAGTGTCATCGGGCATTGCAGAGTAAAGCCGTTACAGGCTAGATTTAAATAAATAGAGATTGTGTAGACTCTCTGATTTGTAGGTGCTCACCTTGTTAACCTCCTTCATCCACCTTGTAAGCCTCAGGAAACCCTATAAATGCAGGTGGTGGCAGGGTAGAGCTGCTCCTCAAACTAGGGTGAGGCATTATCTTTTTCAGCCCTCCTTTTTCTTCTCTACCTTTTTAATTATTTTAGGATAAGAAAATGCAACGGTAATACACGGCTGAGAATACACCTGTGAATTTGTTTAGGTTCAGTGCACCAGAGTTGTTAGAGGTGCTTCAGTTTGGTTTAATGATGCTGTGTTCAACGTGTCCGTCTCAGTAACAGAAGGCTGAATCACGTCTCAATGCAAATGGGACCTTGGCCCTCCCCAGGAGATGGTGTCCCTTTCGCTGGGCCGTGAGTGATCCTTGCTTTGTCTGGTGGCCGGCCTGGTGGCCGCTGCCCTGCCTGCTGGGGGTGGCGGAATCCTGGTTTGGTTTGGGTGCTCGCTCGTGCGTCGCACTGCCTGGGGGCTTCCTGGGCAGGAGGAGTGTTTTTAGGGTATGTGATCCCACTGCCTGACCTGAAGTTACTGTACCCCTCAAATTCCACGCAATGGGTCGTTGACTTCTACATAGCTATATATAGTTAGCAGCTCTTCGGGATTTTATTTTGGGTTTTTTTTTCAATACATGAGGAAAAAAAACCTGGCGGTAAGGAGCAGAATGCTAACTGTAAAAAAAGGTGTGTTTAATGTCTTATGGCCTGTGCAGTAGAGCTGTCTTCTTGTCTTCTGGGTTTTCTGTTTTGATAGGAGGAAAAGCTTGAGTGAGAGTGGAAGATTATAGTTAATCACTTAAGGTCATGCATTTCGGTTAACTTGTAAATTCTTCCTCCATATCAAAACAAAAAAAGAATCTTATGGTTTTAACTTTCCCGCTACCTGTCCTAGTTGAGGATCAGGCAGAGCTGTGTTATTTTATCTTTTCTGATGGAGCAAGGGTCCTGGATTCATTCTGAGGTCTTTTCGCAGCGTAGCTTATCAGGCTGACACCACAGCAGTGTATTAGAGAATGCTTTGCTTAATGATAGGCAGTGGTTTTAAACCGTGAGTTGTCGGAGAAATTTATTGTGCAGTTACAGGGCCTTTAGAAAGTAATCTTTTAGCTTTAATGATCACAGTTAAGTAAAACTAAGCCAAATGGATAAATGACTTTGAGGTGAACAGCAAGTTAATACAATCCATACAGGCAAAAATGGGAGAGATACTAGGAGGGACTTCTGCCGCGTTAACTAAGGACCAGATCTGTTCAGAGATTCCTCACATTAAAATCTGAGTAAAGACAGGTATGAAATGGTAATTAAAATGAACCAAGAGTAACTTCTAGCTATACTTTTGGCTTCTGCTGGGGGCAGTTGTGCCTATAAATACTTAAAGGGAGGATGCCGGGAGGATGGGACCAGTTTTTTTTCAGTGGTGCCCAGTGATAGGACAAGACGTAATGGGCACAAACTGGAACATAGGAAGTTCCATCTAAGCATGAGGAGGAACTTCTTGACTTTGAGGGTGGCAGGGCACTGGAACAGGCTGCCTAGAGAGATGGTGGAGTCTCTGACTCTGGAGACATTCCAAACCCACCTGGATGCCATCTTGTGCAACCTGCTCTAGGTGACCCTGCTCTGGCAGGGGGGTTGGACTAGATGATCTCCAGAGGTCCCTTCCAACCCCAGTGATTCTGTGATTGCTGAAGTTCTGGGCCGATAAAGCAGCATTGTACCTGGGAGCACTGGCAGAAGAAACAATGCTGAAAACCTGTTCTTGTGGCCATGAGCATGCAGGGCAGGTATCACCTTCTTGACATTGTCCCTTGGCTATTCCCCTTCCTGTCGATGAGGGGTGAAGGCTGCCGAAGTCTGTGCTGGGTGTCTGCAGTGTGACATTCTGCAGTGGCCTGAATGTAAGTACAGAGTTCATGAAATCCAGAAGGATCTTCACGTCTGGAACTGTTAAAATACGTGTGGTCACTACACAACATACAGCTTTGATCTGGATCTGAAACCATAAGTGCTGGCTTGCCTCAGGGCCACAAAGTTGTCAAGGGGAAAGGAGTCACTTAAAGTGACTTTTGCCAAAAGCTCTTCAGTTCTGCGTTACTCCTGCTTGAGGTAATACTTCGCTAACATTCCTAATTCGGGCACCGAGCTCAGTAAGGCTGCCCTTCCTCAGCATTTTGTCCCTGAAGCGTTTTGCTGGAGGATGGTACTGGTGTGGAAGAGTATGACATCTTAGACCTCGCAGGATGCAGATGTGGTTAATGCGCGAGTGACACACCTGAGAGGAGCCTGTGCCAGCGATGGAGATCTTGTGGAAGAAAAGTTCGTGGAGGTGCAGCAGGCAAAAGCATACCATTTTCCACACAGTTGGGGAAGCCATACTAGAGAAAAACAAGTAAGAAGGGAGCTTAACTTTTAACATGGAGCTCTGTCTGGATTCCCACACGGATTCTCACATACAGTGGGCTGCCCGGTGTGCGTATAGGGCTGAAACAGCTCTGGGGTGCTCTGCTGCCTCGGAGGGAAGAGATGCAGCAATCTGTAGTGTTGAGTCCCCCTTGGTCCCCAGACTAAACCCTTCGGCAGCAGTTGTGACCTCTGCAGCAGTGCAGGGCAAACGGAATGTGTTCCATGGCTCCCTTACGGAGGTGGTGAGCGCCGTACTGAGTGGAGGGGCATGGCCCCTTCTGCTGGCCCTCTCTATAGGAGGGGGGACGTTGTTAATCTTTAGGCAGTTACTGCCTAACTCGGGTGCGGAGATGAGCCCTTACCTCTTGATCGAGGAGCTCACACCGTAGGTCCTGCCCCGTGACCGGGATGTGCTGGAGCTGCAGCAGGACATAGGGTATAGGTTGTGGCAGTGGAAGTGCGCAGTTTCTGAAAAAACTCTTGCAAGAAGTGTGTTCTTCGGAAAGTGCTGCTGTGCGCTGTTGGGATATGAGGGCTTGTAGTGTGCAGTCTGTGTGTCTGTCCGTGTGCATGCAGCTTTGTAACAGCGATGGATATACTGAGCAAAGCGTTCCAGCCATCGCACATTTGGAGGCCGTGCTGCTTAGCCACACGCCCCAAAGGTCATGAGGGGACCTGGGGTGCCAGCAGAGTCAGGCTGGCTGCGTTTTTTGCTTCAGTTATGCTGCAGCTACGAAAAATAAAAGATTTAAAAAAAATACACTCATGGTCTTTTATAATGTAGAAACAGTCATGGAAGATAGGGTAGGGAAAAGCATGTCAAACAGTCGCACTTGAAACTACATGGGCTGGAGGTTTCTAATAAGGCTGCTCTGAAATGCATAATCTCAAACACTTCTCTGAGGAGTTCACTTCTGCCATTAAGTTATGGTTTTGATACTCCCTTCAGCAGGAGTAGGGTCAGGGGCACTGGGTGAAAACAGTTGTGATGTCTATAAAATGTCTTTATCTTTGGATGTTAAACAATAAGGCATTTCTCTGAATAGGAGGATTTTAGCATGTTCTTAGTGTGTCTCTACCTGTTCCTGCGTCTGTTCCTCAGCTGCTCAAAGTTAATTTTGTCTGTGATGGCAAAATTGGGGAATTGTACGTAGGGAAACTTCTAAAAAAAACCTGTTTCATTTGAAGTGTGCCATAAAGGTGTAGGGAACATACCATAACCTATTTCACTTACTGCTTCTTCCCACCCCAAAGCTTCTGAAATGCCCACACTAAGTTCAGGTGTTGCTCCCGCCCCTCCCTCCCCCTACCCGATACCACTCTGGACACAGAATGAATACTTCTAAGATAATACGGATTTAGTTAAGGAAACTAAAATTTCAGACACCGCCACTGCTTGTTCTCCTTTCTAGAAACATTTGTGGGTCTGGTTGTGTGGGGTGTGTTAAAAAGTTCCTATCCTTTTCTGCTGCCGCCGGCTGTTGGTCGCCCTCTCAGTTATGCAAACAGGCGTTTGTGGACCGTTCTGTGGACAAGACCAGTGAATTGATCCAGCTTAGGGACTGAAGCAAACCCTGCACACTTTAGGAAAAAAGGAATGGCATCCTGAACCAGACTGTTGGGGGCCCTTGGAAGAGCTGTACCTTCCTCCTGGGGTGAAACTGGGAGGAGAAGGGGCTCTGTACAAAGGAGGTTAGTGGGAGAAAGAGGAGGGCAGGGAATGAGTAGAAGCGTGTGCGTAGCATCTCGTGGAACTGTGTCCTCTTGCTGGTGAAACAGCATCAAGATAATGCAGGGGTTACACCTCTCAGATGACTTGGCCTGGGAGCTCTGTATACATTTGGTTTGGTCAGATCTTCCCGAGGACAGGGGGGGAACGTTAAAAGACCCTGTTCTTCATGGTTTTGAAAACTACTGTTGTCTCAGTGGCATCTTCTATGGGACTGATGGTGTCCAGCAAAGCTCAGCTGTGCCCAACCATGCTTTGTGGAAAAATGGCAGAAACAGTGAAGGTTGCATATGACGGTTGATAGTTGTCGGGAACTTTCTTGTGTTTAACTCTGCCTTCCAAGGTATTTTTGTTAATAGGAATCTTCGTCGTAATTTCATACTAGCCTTCTGTGGTTTTCATAGCATTGCACAGACTTGTTTATGCTACAGGAGGTAAGAGAAGGAAATTTATAGTGCAGTAGCTTTAATTGTCCTTAGGTGAGGATAGCAGAGGTGACGTTTTGTTGATGTTCAAAGGTGTTGTTTGTAGTGAGAAGTGGAATATGGGATTTTGTTAGTAGGGTTTTTTTGGTTTTGTTTTTCCTTTTAAGGGTGAGGGGGACCTGATGATTCCTCCCTGTGTCCCAACCATGGAATAAATAGCAAGAGGAGAGGTCTAAGAGTGAATGGAATCCCTGAAATACACTCTCCCTAGTCTCAGAATTTATTTCCTATTCTTGGATAAAAGTAAAACTGAAACTCAGACTTTGAGAGTTTTAAATTTCACAGCGCCCTTTGTGTCTCACGTATCTTATAGGTGGCAGCCAGGCTTTGGGATTTGTCTGCGTGCCAAGGCAGTGAAGAGCTGTAACTGTACCTGGCAGAAGCTTGATGAGCGTGCAGAGGCTAAAATCTCACTGTCTCTGAGGAAGCATAATCTTATGTATCTACAAATGGGCAGGCAAAATCCCTTCTGCCTTACTAAGGGGTGGGGGTTCCACGGGCTCAGTGCTCCCTGTATCCTGCAGTAATGTGAAAATTCATTACTTTCAGTGGTGTTCTCTGCCTCTCTGAGTCAAGCCCGCACCTGCTTACAGCAGGAAATTGAAATGCCCGAGTTTTCCCTTTTGGCTAATCCCACACATCTATCCTTAGCATCGCAACGCTTCTCTTTGGCATTCAAAAATAAAGTGAAAACTGTTCTAAGTAGATCTGGAGAATTTTTGAGCTTGGGAATTTCTGCCTTCGTAAGCTAAATTGCTTGGCACAGCTCTGAACTTGTATTTTTAGTAAAACTTTCACAGCCAGACTATTGTAATGTTCAGAGAAAGAGATATTCCTGAAAGCCTGAAATGAAACCAGGATGTGAGGGCTTATTTTTATACTGTAAAGTATGTATTTTCATGCGTATGGGTATATATGTATGTATAAAAATATATATATGGAGAAGATGAGAAGATGGTTTAATTTAAGTAGCGTGACTCTGGAGCTGTGTGTAGTGTAACACTGATCGGAATCCTCCGGAACACTCAGAAGACGTTTCAACTTACAAACTTGTAACTCATTAAGGAGCTGATAAAAGATAAGCAGCACAATTTGTTTACAGATGGTAGAGCCCTGAGACGTAAACGGTTTCTGTGTGTGATCAGCGTTATTCTGCTGTTTGACTTGTAAATGCTTTCAAATTATTTTAGTGAGTTTTGCATCTGAAGCTATTTGCATCCCTCGCTTTTGATAATACAATTCTCGGGCGACTTCAGCATTGGGGGGATAAAGGCCCTTTTGGCCTCCGGGCACAGCAGCGGGGGGGCCTGAGCTGGTGGGGTTTGTGATGCAGTTAACAGAGAAGTAAACCAGCGTTTATACCCAAACGTTGTGCAGAGATGAGAGCTTTCCAGATTTGAATGAGATAGAGTTTAATAAGGGCTATTGAGAGTATGTTTAATTCCAAGTAGCTGTGGAGAAAGGCTTGATAAGGAAACCAGTATATATGACTGTGTATTGTACTTCACACAGTACTGTGTTACAGTAATGCAAACCAAGTTATTTTGTTTTGAATGGGCAAAATGACTTATTTGTAAAACAGATTATGCATGTGGCTGGATTTCTCTATCGACATCTTCCTGAATCCTTGTTAGTCACTGCTAAACCAGACCATAATTCTTTAAATTGAAATGGTGGCTAGAAGCTCTACCATAGCACCACTGTCTCTCATCGGCAGAAATTCTGTGGAGCGACTGCCGTGGTTCTGCATCGGGCCACCCTGACGCTCCCCCAAGCACAGCGTTCGCTCCCGGTCACCTTGCTGACTCCTGTTGGTGTTGTCTCCTTCTTAAACCTTTTTCCTAATGGTACCAGTGGTGACCAGAATAATTCTCCTATTATTCATATACATTAAATGAGGAGGAATGTATTAGCATTTCAGCTTAATCTGGCAGATGCTTTATGTTGTTATCATCTTCTCTGTCAAACCAGCAATACGCGTCAGGAGACCAGTGCTGCCCAGCAGGGCTGTCTCGCTGATCTCTGCCATTTCAAGTCTCTGATGAATCCTAGCTACAGTTTCCGCTACCTTAAGAGCACAACTCTTTATAGATCATTTTTTATGATGCTTTAATAAGGGAACAGTTATAAATACTCTTTCCCTGGGTTGTAAAAGATATCAACTAAATGCCAGATGCTGTGAAAGTAAATGTAGATTTTATTTATAAAGTACCTGTTGATGCTGCTTACTATTGTAAAATCTAACTCTCGCTGCTTTCACGAGATGTCCCCTGGAACTCCTGGATTGTTAACAGTATGTCTTTTTTTTTTTTTTTTTAAGAGTAATTAATGATATTAAGAGTTGCCTTTAATGAAGGGGAATGGTTATTACTGTGCTAGTAACTTCAAAAGCTATATGTTTTCATTACTTCCCCTAAATGCTGCTTGGCTTGTGCATTGTCATGCCTTAGTCATTTTCTGTTGAGTTGGTAATATCTTGAAATTAGCTGGTGTGCTGCAAAAGAAATTCTTTACCATCTGGTTACTTTTTCCTTTTTTTGCTACTAGATCTTATAAATACAGTCATATCTCGATATTTGCGGAGAAGTGGTCTGCGTAGCATATGAGAGTTACGTGATTCTCGAATGCTGATGAAGGATGTGATGGGACTTTGTTGCTGAGATATTTCCCTCTGGGTGTGCTCACGTGTTGCTCGTTTGGGTAAAGACAGGGAGCAGGTGAAAGTCCCTCCTGAAGCAGCACTTGGTGACCCTGTTCCTGACTGGTGTGAAATTGTGACCTTCTCACCTTGCTGGGGCATTAGAAGGGCAATACTTAAAGATTCCTGAAAGTTAAGAATTCAAGATGTGCGCAATGCTCTGGTTTACACACGCGTTGACACCTACGTTGCCATGACAAGGACTTCAGAAGTGCTTTGTGTAGTTTCTGTGCTGTTACAGACAGACGCTGTGGCTGGTTTGTGAGGAGGAGGGGAACCGAAGCTCTGCCTTCCTCCCCAGGAAGGGCGGCAGCAAGCCGGGCGATGGGAGTGGGTGCCCATGGGCACCACTGCCTGGAGGAGCTTAGGCACACCGTTTTCTGGGTGAAATGTCGGTCAATCAGTTACGTGGAACGCCTGGCCTTGCCTTCTAGCACTGGCAGGCAAGTTAGTAGATATTTAATACAATGTATGGAAACTCATCTGAAGTCTACCAGTTACGGCATTAATTCACTTCTGCAGGATGACCGTGTCCTAGCGGTACAAGTGTTGGAACCTGATGCCGCAGCTCCCATCTTTCTTTTTTTTTTTTCTTCATTTTTCTCCCCCCACCCCTGCTTTTTAATAAGCTTGTTGTACTTTGTAGTTCTTCATTCTCCTCTTTGCCCAAAAGGAATGGACTGTGATATGTTTACAAGAGTTTTAAAAAATGGTATTTCTCACATTAGCATATGTAAATGTGAGTAAATATGTAGAAGTATGCTAGATGAGGAACAATTCGCATTTGTCCTTAGCAATTTCATCTCATCTGGGTTATTCTTTCCCTTTCTACCATGACATGTTGTTTTATTACTTGAGGTTAGAATGCATCTTGGTCACGGCAACACATTTATCTTGTATTTTATGATGTGATCTTATCACATCCCATTTCTTTTCTCTTTCCTATTCAGCTTTTCATCTGTCAGTGACAGTCGTGACACCAGCTAGTGGCACAGTAATACCAGGGCCATGTATTAGTGCAAACCGTTGGCAATTTTTAAGGGTAATGCTTTGCTTCTAAGGTACAATGTTCTTTTTAGCAGATTGTTTCTGGAGGGAAGAGCCATTTGTAATTACATCAAAAACAGCAGCCGTCAATCACTTTAGATGTAGGAGATAGCAAAGAAGGCTTCCTTGGATAACGTTCAGTAAATCTGAAGCAAACCGAAGGTGACACTACACCCGTCTTTCTTAGCTGCGGCAGCGCGAGGGGGTGTGCAGAAGTGCCGGTTCGTTATTTGTAGTAGTGACAGACAGACCGTTGTGTTTGCAGCTGCAGCTTCTGTATTTTAACGTACAACAACAGGTATTTTCCATCAGCTCTATGAGAATGTGAAGCGAGAGTGAGAATGTTGTTCAGTTCCATTGTTGAGTATGTTCTGGCTCTTTTTAATATGTTGGTTTTAAAAATGTATTCTTTCCTACCTTCTTTTAAGGGCCAAATCTTCTAAGAGAAAACTGCTGCTATATAGGCAACCAAAACGAGGCACAGACTTTCAAACCTTTCGAGCTAGCATACACCAACTCCAGATGTGATTAGAAATCAATTAAAGTGTGCTGCATAAGTCCACTGAACAATTTTGAAAATGTGGCTGCTGGTTTTGGTGCATTAATAGGAACTGAAACATCTGCCTGCAAGTTGCTTTAAATCTAGTGTGACACACTTAATCCAGTGAGTTTTTCTGCTTCTTGGTTTTTGAGACTCCAGTCAAAATCATCTTTGTGTTTCAGTTACATGGGATCAATTCTTTTTTTTTTTTCTTTCGTTCACAAAGCTGACACTTTAAATTTCAGCTTAACAGTGCCAACGTAAACTTTTCAATACTCAAATAAAATGTAATTTTCTTCCTTTGCTGCCTGTAGGAAGAGGCATGGCAAATATTGCATAACACCCATCCCAAGCTTGGCTGGATTCCAGAGACTTTCCAGAAAAAGAGACACGGGTAACATCAGCATCTGCCGGGTACATCAGGACAGTGGGGGAAGAGTCGTGTCCACAGCAGCTGAGGTGCCGCATCTGCTGGAGTGAAGGCACTGCCAGCCTGCGGGGGGGTCCGTGGGTCGCTGCTCGCCGAGTTTTCTTGCGTTCAGAGAAACTTGGCCGAGGTACGTTCTGTGGATACCGTTTTGGCAACTGGAGTCACAAAAATATTTACAAAGGCTGTTGGGTTCTTCCCCCATGCTCTTATCCCTCCTTCCTGTATTTAAAATTCCCTTAAGTGTTTTGTTTTGTTCTTCTAAAAAATCCACAGTTTTCTTTTAAAGGAACAGGGAGAACTAGCTTTCTCCTGGGTGTAAATTACAGAGAAATGCTTTTTAAAGATGCCTTTAAAGTTTAAGGTAATGATACAAACACACCACTTAAACTATGTTGGTTTTCAGTGTTTTCTGTGGATTACAAAAACTATATTTTTGGGTGGCTAACGAATTGGGAAAAAGTACTTTTCCTCCCTCTTAAAATCCAACTCCATGTTCTCCTGAGGAAAAACATGGAGGTGGGTTTGTTGGGCACCGCATGTGGTATGCGCAAGTGGAAATACTGATTTGGGGTTTGCTGTGCTGTGTTTGCGGTACAGGCAGTGGGAATGCCGTCCAGAATATCCGTAGGGTCAGGAGGGTGCCTGGGCTCACCCCAAATGGACCCGGGCTGTGAAGGGCACTGGGACGCATGGTTGGGAACGGCTGCAGACGTGGTCACGGGGTGGGGTGAGGTGAGGGAGGCCGATTTCTCCCTTAGACAGAATAAACTAAATATTGGCCCTGGCAACTGTGGAGGACAAACTTCTCAAAGTTGTTACACGGTTTGTCTAGCTGTAACAACAGGCTGGAGCGCACTGTTCAATGCGCTTCTCCATTTTTGTGTTTGCTGGTATCTGAAATTCTAGATTCAGTTCTGATAGTGGTCATGGTAATTTAGAGCTGCTCTTCCTTTCTCCTGTCTCGTTAATTCTGGTGGAAGTACTGTCACAGTCTGGACTTCGGGCTCCAGGCAGGTACAGGTCTCTGTGACACGTCTCTGGATTTCACCGAGAGCGGAAGGAGAGGGGAGGCTGTCGTGAGCTGATCAACTGCATGGGAAATGAAAGAGTTAAGAATGGAAATCTGATTGCGCAGCTGAAATCTCAATTTGAACTTGTGGTCTCTTGAGAGAAAATGCCATTCAGCACCGTTGCACAGAGTTATTTCATTCTTAATTTTAATTGACGTGTCCCAGAATGCAACCTTCTCTTACGAATCGGTGCGGCACAGAGATGTGTGTGAGTCAGTCTGTCTCTCTGTGGGCAATTTCTGTGTTTGAAATTCAGGTCACCGTTAATTTCCCTTTTGATACCAGCATCCTTTCTGCCTATCTTATTCACTCAATAGGCTTATGAAATTTGAATGAATCTTTCCCCACATAAGGTGTTGGTCACCTCCTGGGATTTCAGCATAATGACCTGACCCAGCTCCTTTTTTTCCCCCCCATTGTCTCCCCCCCCACCCCATGGATGCCTGTTGAACTGGTGGAAGAGATGCTGTCATGGGAGTGTTAGCCCCTTGCCTTGGTGGCAGGGGTATCCTGGGCAACTTTAGGAGCAGAAAATAAATTCTTTTATTCATGGTTGTAAAAAAGGCATCGATGTTTCAGCTTTACTGGGGGAGGGGGGAACCTCAAGCCAAAACTTGTTCTGGTGTACCATCAATTTTTCATTCCTCTTCTGGGTTTAATTCAAATCCAGTTATTTATAAACCCAGTAACAGCGGCAGAACTGTGCAGCTCCATCCTGCAGTAGTGGGTAGTAGAGGTATTTGCCTAAAATATTTTAAAATAATTTATATCTCCAGTATTGATTGCATTTTCCAAATAAACCATATGACGGTGCAGTATAGGGATTATCCCAGAACTTAATTAACTTAATTCTAGGTTTTGTCTCTGTTTTGTATCTGATGGGCATCAGTTTAAAGAAACACTTTGCAAATGGCAAAGAGCCTAAATGTGTGCAATAGTCACAAATAGTGGAAAACTTGTGCTTCAAAATATCAACTTGTGTTTTAATTTGTTTTCAGTCTGTAGATGAGCAGATGAGGACAACTGCAGGCAAATCTGGAACATGGAAGTTTCATTGCAGTGTAAGCGTTGAATAGCACTCCAGCCTCTCATAGATGGGGTTAGTGTTGTAAGTCTAAATGCCTTCAACATGTGAATTTCCAGAGTAGAACTTGTTTCTAGTTATATTTTTGTATTTTCTGTTATTTATCGCCTTTGTCTTGGTAGCTGTTTTAACTGGTACGGTACTTTCCTAGCATACAAGGTGTAGTAGCTGTGACTTTGGAGAACAGAGTCTTCGTTATCTCTTGGATTTTTGCATAACATCAGCTCCATCACAGAAACCATGTAGTGTTTGGATGGGAATGATGGTCGGACTTGCTGCATCTGTACAAGAATGCTTCAGTTTATGAAGGGCCACTGTCAGTCTTAAAGACAGTAGTTGAAGTCCTCTCTCATGGCTTTGGCTTTTTCAGATAATACCCACTGTTCACCTTTGCCAGAAAAATTGATCAGTGGTAATGTAGGTAGACTAGGAAAAAGGGCCTGATATGGTGCATTCTTCATTAAGTCTTTATTTTTTTCCCTCCGAGCATAAATAGGATGTGTTGTGTTTTAACATAGGCAGTAAGTGGGTTTGTATTGTTGTTACTACTTCACTGAAGTTCAAGTAAGCTGTCACGTGCGAGCTACCCTTCCTAGGAAGCCTAAGTGTTGCTCCTCGTGGAGAATTCCTCCCTTACAACAAAACCCAGTGGCCTGTTTTACGGCTGTTTTCTGATAAGATTTGGATGCCCCTAGATAAAAGGAGGCAAAGCTCCCTCTTTCTATCTTTGCAGCTGATGGGTCAACTGTAACATAGAAAGGGTGCAGTTCAGTGCAGTGCTGCTGGCGATAGCTGGAATGGAGAGCGTGGTTCATGGCTGCTTTTCCCACTTCCTGCGTATGAAATGCCTGTCCCTTGGCTGACAATTTCATAAACTTGTAGCTAGAGCCTATAGTCTCCACCACATCTTTCTGTGAATCTTGATGTGTCGCATACCTATACCTGGAGTACTTCCTGCATGCTGTCTGCTTGGTAAGCAAGTGAATTTTACTCGTGGTGTGCTGTATGAAGTCCTCTACAATGTCTTTTGCCTGTTGTCAGCCTGCTTAGCATAGTAGCAAGGCACGCAAATGATGATGATAATCTCTCACCAGGTATTTCTTAGTAGAAATTATCACTGCTGACTTGGTTCTTCTGGGGTTTTTCAGGTCTGAGGTGTAGAGCAGGAAGGGAGCCTACCTGGGCTTTGTCTGTGGGTCAGCTTGTGAATAGCTATGGGGATCTGGCGAAGCGTGTGGTCCAGAAGCAGAAAAACTAAATTTACTTTACTTACTGGTCTTTTTTTTTTTTTTTTTTGTTTGTTTTTTTTTTTTTTTTTTGTATTCTACTTTCTCTTGAAAAACACTCCTTTGTTTGAATTTTAAGCAGGTGAATTAAAAAATACTGTAATTTAGGGTGTTTATACTCTTGTACAGCTGACTGGCTGCCTTAGCTGGGGTGGGGGCTTTATCAACTATTAAAGCATGGACTTGTTTGGTTTTGTCCAGCCTCAGTGCAGAACACAGCCCGCTGAAGTTGCCGACTGGAGGTAAGTATGAGAGCTTTGCTCTCAGCAGAATCATTCCTCTTGTATGTGCTTCCTCAAAAACTTAAAGGTTTCAGAATCTATTAGTGTGTAGAAGTGTCTGTTTCTAAACTAGAATGTTCTCAGTATTACAGATACACACAAGAACGCATTCCAAATGTTTATGGTACAGCCCCTGTGAAGTGTATGTTGTTTTTTTTCATTCTTTAACTTTGTTTCCTCCCTCCCCCACAGATAGCCATATGCTAAAGGTCTGGGAAGAAAGAGTTGTTTATGTGCAGCCTATTGCTCAATGAAAGTGTGTATTATCAATGGTCACATGCTTTACTTAAATATTTTATAAGATCAGTGTATAGTACACTAACCCTGCCTTCTTTCTGTTGTCTGATTGTGCGTTTCCACTTACACCTTGTTAGTAATCTAGACAGGCTTGAAATGTGTAAGCTTTTAGCAGATACTTGATTTCAGACATGCTTTGTTCTGAAAGTTCCCTTTTGTTGTGCTCAAATGACAGAGCTTTGAGTAATAAGAAACTTCTTTTCCCCCCATGTGTTCTGACTGTACGATGCCGAAGTAATCCCGTACCTATGAAGAAGGGTGTCTGCTGTCCCCTCGTGCCTCCAGCATGAGGCAGAAGCCATTCGTACCAGTAGGATACAATCTGAAGGCAGGTTTTAGACACGACTTCAACACGAGTCCTGGTGCCACCGGGTGAGAAGCATGTCCTGCCCAGCAGTTGGTGTCCGGTAGGAATGCGTTGGGCACAGGACCGCAGAACTAGGCTCCAACACTCAACAATAACAAAACAGTCTGAAAGAAATGTGGTAAGAAACTAGAGAGGGGATTTGATTGCGCTCGCTGTCTGAACGGGACAGAGTCCGAGCCTCAGTGGTGGCAGGCAGAGGTGGGTGTCCCCTTTGCTCCACGCAGGGACAGGGAAGTAGCTCTGGTGCTGCTCACCTCCCTGTAGAGACAGAGGTTTCTACTCCATTTGAAGGGGTTTGATACCTCAAACCAGGACGTTAGCAAAGAGGTTTTGACAGGTACTGAACTTGAACAGCTTTCTTGCTTTGTTCCTAGTTTGGAGCGCTGCCCCTTCTGGGATCAGGCCACGGAGCAGGAGAACAAAGAACTGCCAAGAAAAAATAAGGAGCTGTTTGAATGAATCTTTCCCTGGCTCTGGGTGGAAAAAGGTCTCTGTACTTTCTTCTTCCTGCTCCCGAGTGCAGCAGCGTATGGTTGCCACCGCTCTTTCAGTACTTTGGATCCGATACAGGGAAGGAAGTGCTTGATCTCTCTGCAGAGGGTCCTCTTTACACTTTTCTCCTGAGGTTTCCAGTCGGGTATGACAGAAATTTACAGGAGCTTTGTCACTGAATGTGACAGAAACAGCTCTGGACCATCTGCAGGCTCAGTAGATGTTAAAACTCTTGAGTACAGGTCCACAGTGGCTGAAGTTGCGAGCAATAGTGATTATGCCTGCCTCTTTTTTGTTTGTTTGTTTGTTTTTGGTTTTTTGTTGAGTTTTGTCTTGTTTGGGCCAGTGAAGAACTGCTGCTTGTTGCTACATTAGTCATTACCCTGAGGACAAGTGAAAGCAGCTTACTGTTCAGGTTTGAGCTCCGGACTTTCACTGTCTGGAGACATTGGTTTCTGCCTTCTACCCATGCAGGCAGATTCAGTGGAATGGCTTTTTGATTCTTTGCTTAGTCAAAGTCCTTTTAGGAGCATCATTATCTCTGAAGGCAATTTAATTTACAGGAAATACATTCAGCTTCTTGCAGTGTGTGCATCAAGAACATTTAAGTCGATAATTAATCCGAGGAACTGGAAATTAATTGGGAGGGAAATTATTGCTTTAAAGATGTGCTAAATAATCACCATTTTACTATATTTAGCTGTCTGTTGGAGTAATATGAGATATAGAGAAGATGAACCTCTGTAGCCTGGTACTCCTTATTTTGGAGGGACAACACAATACAAATGGCCAGATACTTCTTCCTTTAACTCCTTGGCCTTTTGTAAGTGCAGAAAGCTAGCTGTCAGCTGTCAAGAAGGTTTGGGAGCTACTGGATGCCTGGCTTGTTGTAATGTGCTTTTGAAAATTTCAGCTTGCTTTATAGTTTTCCAGAGCTGGAAGTCATCCACGTGAGTACGTAAGTACTTCATAGCAGTGGGGCCTGGAGGCTCTGCGGTTCCTCGGATTCAGTGATGATGTCTGAGGAACGACCATGGGAGTAGTGTGACCCTTCAGGAGAGTCGGTTCCCATCTCCTGCTGAGCTCTTTGGGAAGCAAACGAAGCAGTAGCAGTGGCAGGGTATCTCTGGGCTCTCTTAAGGGGTAAAACAGAATGATGAAGCACGTGAAGAAGCGTTTCTTCAGTTTTCTTCTGGACTTTGCAGTAGATACCCAGTGGTAACCACCACTATTTGGTATGCTTTGAAGTCACCACTGAGTGGAAAAGGTGATGTCAGAAGCATGCTAGGGACATGGTAATGCTGTTTAGGGGCTTTTGAGGAAATTCCTTTTGCTTGATGTTGCACTATCTTTACTCTCTGAAAGGCTTTGGAGGTGGCTTGAACACTACAAACCGCCAGACTAGATCCAGGCTCTGTGTTGTCTTTGGGGTGTTTTGCTTTGGGGGCCAGGGAGTTGCTACCAAAATGAGAGCAGGAGACTGAAAAAGGAGGGTGTTGATGGCAGAGCAAGTTATTTTTGCGGGTGCCGAGTTGAACTTTCAGCTGTCTGGTGATGGCTCTTGAATTCAGTCTTTCCTTGTTAGAGAAGTTTAATTGAAATGTGATGAATGAAGATTGTGCGCAGTGTATCAGTTACACTTTTGCGTCTGACAACAGCGAGGATCAATTTAGTGAGAAGCACATTAGAGCATACTGTGGCTACTGATGTAGAATGTAATTGAGGACCTTTTTTGTCATGAAGCGGCTGTGAATGTCAACATATAATAATATGGGGCGATGTGTCAATACCGTGGAGACAGCCTATTAGAAATTACATGGCATTAATTCTAGAAAACAGTGGTGTAAAGGTTAAGCAAGAACAGAGGTGTGACAGAGAGCAGGTATTTGCTATAGTATTAAGAATATATTGCAGATCCAAAGACGATACATGAGAACGTGCCTCCTAACCCGCAGTTGGGACCATGTGGTTCGAGGTGCCTGGCAAAGAGGGTTGGTTTGCGGGATGTGAACCTCAGAAGGCTGTGCTCTAAGTAAGTCAGGTCACATATCCAGGGAGTGGAGAGGGTTTGTAATGATGATTGATGAAGAGCTGGATTTTAAAGAGCTTTTTAAAAGAGAGATTGTGGGATGTGTGTTTGCATGCTTTGGCTTCTTAAAGCAATCATGTTAGCAGGATCGCAGTAGTCTGAAGATGGTGCGGAGACAGCTCTGCCGGGCCATCCGGTGCAGCTGGGGAGAGTGGAGACGAGAAAGAACGGGCAGGCTTTAAGGACATTGCCGCTTTCCTGGTCAGCGGCTAAGGATAACTTTGAAAGATCTGTCTGCTGTTTCACCCAAGGGAATGAATTCTGGAGGGATTGTCAGCGCTTTGTTACTGAGCTAAAGGTGATCGTGTTACAGTTCCTGGATGCTGTGCTCTGCAATGAGGAAATAAGAGAATGTAACTTTGGGGTTATCTGAGGGAAAACCTGAGTACTTCTGGCTTTTGAGAAATCTGACTTTCAGACCATACCTGAAAGTATATAGAAAGAGCAGAGATATGCTTTAAACTGTGTGGAAGAAATATTCAAGCGAATTTCTTGTTTTAATCTGTATCACTTCAGATTACAGCATATTAACTTAATTATTTGGACAGACATGGATTGAGTAGATACCTGGAAGACAGACTGTTCTAAAGTGTTCCAGTCTTATTTTTGTTATTTGAATTTGCCTGTCTGATGAGCAAAAGGAAACTCATGGTCTTTTGTGTCGCAGTAAGAAAGCAGTGCTGACTGAGGTCTGTTTATTTAGCCCCAAGTAAAGATGATAATTGCTATGTGTGCATTTATAGCTCCTGCGGATTTGAATGTGGGGGAGGCAATTCAGAAAGGCTTTGAAGTGTTTTTTTTCCTCCTGTTGACTTGCTTTAGGTGGGGAGTGTCTACAGAGGAACTGGAATGCAGATTTATAATTTCAAAAACAGTAGGATGTATTTTGGTGGCTAAAACGGAACAACAGAATTGCCAAATGGTTGAGGCTGGCAGGGACCTCTGGAAGTCATCTGGTCCAAGCCCCTGCTCAAGCAGAGCCACCTCCTGCTGGTTGCCCAGGACCACGTCCAGACGGCTTTTGCATATCTCCAAGGTTGGAGACTCTGCAACCTCCCTGGATGATCTGTGCCAGTGCTCTGTCACCCTCGCAGTGAAAAAGTGTTTGCTGATGTGTTTCAGTTTGTGCCCACTGCCTCCGGTCCTGTCACTGGGCACCACTAGAAAGAGCCTGGCTCCGTTGTCTCTGCACCCTTCCTGCAGGTGTTTATTTGCATTGATAAGATTCCCCTCGATCCTTCTCCAGGCTGGCTCACATTCCTGTTGGTGTCCACCAGGACGCCCCGTCCTTTTCTGCCGAGCTGCTTTCCCACAGGGTGGCCCCCAGCACGTGCTGGTGCCTGGGGTTGTTCCCCCCCCCCAGCCAGGGCAGGTCTTTGCACTTCCCCTCATTGAACTGGAAGTGAAACTTCTTGAAGTAAAAACACTTTGGCATATCTTTAGATACTGTTTTTAAACAGTAGCCATTGATCTGAAACATTGGAAAACAATACTGTGAGCATGCCAAAATGCTGAAAAATTCCAGGCATAGTCTATTTTTAAAAAAAATTTAAAAAAATCTGCGCACACCATAAGCTCAGATGATGGTGGTAAAACCAATCAGCTGATTTAGAAGGATGTGTGTTTATTTCATGCAGCTTGGAGCAACCAGAATACTGATTTTTGATAGTATTTTGTTTGTTTCCAGAACGACTCTCTTGAAGTGACCAGCTCAAAGGAGAAGGGTTGCAAGACATATCCACTTTAGCATTTAGGAGATGTTACAGTTCAGTGCTGCCTGTTGTCTCTTCAAGTAGACTGCTTATGGTTTCCATTTGAATTCTGTTTGTTCAGGGAAATCTAATGTAAATAAATAGATTGTGAAATGTGATTAGGTTTTTGTTCTGTAGTTCTCTTTACGCAATTACAAGGGTCTTCCAGAGAAACTGCAAACAACCTTACTTTTAGCACATCCGCTTTGAGAATCATAAAAAGGCCTTCATTTCTGCACTTTGGAACTACTTCAGTTAGAGGAAGGGACTCCAAGTTTGAACCCTATGTATAAAAAGAAATGTGGACGGCTGGGGCTCAAATCACTGAACTCAGAACCCATGAACAACAGGTAGGTGTTTTGTGTCTGTTGGGAAGCCTTGAGGGGCTTCTTAATTAGCAGAAAGGAATAAGCACCTCCGGGGGCTAATTCATCTCTCTCTTCTGAGGCTCTGTGCACCCCAAAGGCTTGCCATTGCTGGAAGGGGCAAGCCTGCTTCTGCGTCTGAGCTGCACATCTCATGCAACTCCACGAGGCAAAATAGCCCTGGTGGTGCTTCTTTTTTTTTCTTACTCGCATAGTACAAGCGGGGAGAAAATACAACTAATTCAGGGGCACATGAAACCTTAATAACTTTTTGTAGGTGTGTGGAAGAGCAGCAAGGTAGGACGACTAAATTACTAAACTGGAAAAACTGCAGGAGATACATTTTAGTTTCTTGTAGAATGTTGAAATGTCTTTCTAGTCCAGCAGAATAAGAAACGGATGCTTTGAATGCTTTGAACTTCCAGGAAAAAGGTGTGAAACGGAGCCATCCTCCTCATATTTCACTTCCTTTCATCTAGATAGCAAATAAAATAAAGCTGCATCCTTGATAAGGCTTATGCTCCACTCTTGATCAGCAAGTTTAATCATGGAGTGACTTCTCTTCTGCAAAGTTCGATGTCATCGGTACCTTAAAATCTAACATGGAATAATTTATTTTTTTTCCTTGAATATGTATAACCAGCACATGCCCATGTCAGGATTCCCTCCTCCCAAATTAAAATTGAATGTTTTACATACTCTTTTAGAGAATGATAAAAAGAATTTTCAGTCTGGATTCATTTCTACCAAAGCAGACTGGAAAACAGAGCTGTGAGGTGTAGCTGGAAGCAAAGACAGAAAATTCAAGCTAAGTCCTCCTTTTATTTTTAGTGACAGTAAGAATTAAGAGATTAGTCTTGAGTTTTCAGCTCTGAAGTAGTGTTACTGAGGTAAGGACCTTGATTTAAATCCATGAGAGCTATGATTTAAGGCCAGATGCTGGGGGTTTTGTTCTTGTTCAATGACAGTGTATCCTCATCATAGGATAAAACATTGCGTTGTACCTGTCTGGTAGGATATCTGTTAGACTTTTTAAGTGAGAAAAGGATGGTGGTTGTTTTAACCAAAAAGTTCCCAAGTCACATTTTTCATTGCATCTTTAATGGTTTTGGACATCGATCCTGTTGAGCCTGTTTTGTCCTCACCAGGCTGTTCCATGGCCCATCTCCCAGCAGGTTTAATGGGTTCCCAGTGAAGTATGGGGCCCATCAGGGCAGCGTGGGTGCTTTCACCAGGCGGTCAGTACAAGTTCAGCTGGAAACCCTTAACTCTGTGTGAAGGATCAGTCTTCCTTTCTGTTCAGAAATGTCTCAATTTAATTAACTAAAGCTGAAATTGGATCAGAATTGCTGTACACTTACAGAGGCAGGATGCAGCTCTCTTGTCATTAGTACTCTTTTTGTTTTTGTTTAGAGATAACAGGAAGGTGGAAGGGAATAGCATCAAGATCTTTTGAAATAATCTGGAATTGTGATAATGATAAAATACAAGAGTTTGGTAGCGGCAGGAAAATGGAAGACATCTCTTCTTCTGTAGTGGCTGCACTGTCTGTGGTAGCTGCATAGCTTAATATCTCGAAATAGTTGACTCTTCTTCCTTTGCCTGCCTCTTCCAAAGTCCTACTCCATGCTCTTCCCAGAATAAGCATGTTTTGTGAGCCTCCTGAACTGCGAGTGGGAGCAATGACTTGCAGAGCACTGTAGAGAAGGCTGAGCATATTTGTGTACCGTTATTTTGCCATATGTGATCTGCATGTTGGATGCAAACTTTATGTGTGGTTGTGACCCTCCCTCCTCTTCTGAGTTACCTATTTCTGCATTTTTATGCTGTGAATTTTACTGAAGATGAAGCCTCAGCTAATGGTAATGTCTGCTCTAGCAGATCGGAGTGTGGGAGATGAAGACAGGTGGCAGTTGTACCAGAAGGACATAAATTAAGTTCCTTGGATCTACTTTTATTTAATAAAAGATAGCTGGAGTGATAGGAGAGCCTTGAAGACAGGTTTAAAAAGCTTTTGTGAGTAAGAGAGCTAAATTGATTGTACTATATTTAGAAAAACTTCACTGTTTTGGTTCAGAAATACAACTATTGCAAACCTCCAAACCTGACTATTGCCAATGGGAGAATGCGGTGCTGGAGGGGTGTTTTTGCAGGGGGAGTTGTTGTACAGTAATTGGAGGACAAATATTTGGTAGTTCAGCAGTATGGTTGAGTAGACGCCAGCTTTTAATTGTGGTATGTGGATCCTGCTGATGTTTCCAGAGGCATTTGGAACGGCAGCAAACTAGTTCGCCACGTGTAGGAGGATCATTGCTGGGGAAATGCTCACTGTGAAATTTCCAGACTTTAAGGGAATGGAATTTGAGGTTTTTTGTCTTCCTTTAAATGTGACAGATGCCAATTAAGTGGAGAAATGTTAAGACTTTTTTTTTTTTAATTGTTCCTGGAATTGATGGGAGATTTCCAGAGGTTTTGAATAATTCCATCTCCATGTTTCTCATCTGCTATGAAGAGGATATAGCATGATGTTGATGTAACAGTGATGTACCTTAACTGCACTGTGGCTTTTTGGACTGTGGTCACTGGCATTGTTACCATCTGGGTTAATGTCTTTATTTTTCTTTCTTGCACTTGGAAGGTCCACAAAGAACATTGAGAACCTCCTGTGCCATAAGGCTCCCTGGTTTTATTTATTTTTCTAGAGAAAGAATCTGAAAAAAGAATCATGGGCTGTCTCATTTGTTCTCCCTCTCTCCACCTTCCATGTTGCATGGCTTGTTTCTATTAGATTGAAAAAATTAGTTAAAAAGTTCGCACATAGTTAAGGCTATAGAGCTCCTTTCACTGCTGAGAGTCACTACAAGCTCCGAGAGCCCATCATCAGGCTGAAGAAGAGTTTGGTACCGGTTCATGTCTTGGGGAGCCCTGCTCTGGTGTGTTACTTAGAGAAAAGTGTGCTAGCACAGCTGTGGGGAACTAATTTGGCATCCTGTGTGTTTGCTGACTACCTCTGTGAGAAGAGAATGTCAGGAAAAAGTTACTCTGAAGTTTGGAATGAGTTAACCAAAGATTGTTCTCTCTTTCCCAGTGAGTGACATGATTTTCAAGACTTCCGTGTGCGAAATCTGAGATGATACAAGTACTAAGTCTGCCAATTTGAATCCTAGATAACATTCTATAGTTAGTTAACATTCTTAGATAACACAAAGTAGCAATACAAAGAGAAAAGGTATGTTTGGACATCGTGTAATGTCTTGCTCTGTTCAGGGATCTAGACCAGGAGAGGTGTGCCCCCTGTTCACTCCCCCTTCTTGTTATCTCTAAGAGCTCAGGGTATTTGCTTCTGCTGGAATCTCTTCAGCTGGGCATGTTCCTCACTGAGCAGAGAGGGGAAGGAGCTATAGGAGTTTCTTGGTCTTTCTTTATAATGATTAATTTGTGTCCCCTTTCCCTGTAGGAAGGCAATTGGACAGTCCTTGGGCAGGTTAAATGTCTCTGAACATTTTGGTAAAGTAAATAATACCTGCCCCATGTGAACTTAGATGAAAGCAGGCGACGTGCCAGGGAAACGTGTGGCTCTGGGGCTGAAGATTGGATCTTTAGCTGTATCTTTGTTGCCAGCAACAGTGATGCTTCCAGATGCTTATCCCTGTGTATTCACTAGGTGGTAAGAGGCATGGCAAGTGAAACAAACGTAGTAAACATCATCCACAAAGTACAGATGTAAGGAGTTTTTGCGCATACATAGGGCGTCTGATCTGTTTCTGCTGGATAGTAAAAAAAAAAAAATGAGAGAGAAGTTTGTAGATAAATGTGTGATGCTTCTGTGCAGCAAGGCCTCCTACCTGCTCCAAATCCATCTCTCCCTGGCAGATTAAAAAAAAAAAAAAAAATCCTCAACCATCAGAGCTCCCTCATTCCCCTCAGAATTATTCTTCCTCTGTCTTTTGGCTGCTCCTTGTTCTGCTCCTCCTTCATCTGTTCTTCCCCCAGACTTCTGCTTCTTCCCCAGGTTGCCCGTGTACAGGCTGGGTCTCGAGCATTGCCGTGTCTTTGGCTGGGCTCATTGGTTACCCTTCCCAGCTTTCCTCGTCTTCCTCCCTGGGCATAAGAAGGCTCCATGATTACTCATTGGAGTAAAGAGAGGGTGAATCTTGTTTACTGCTACTAATTACATTGGTAATCATCAAAAAGCCTGGACACTTAGGGGGAAGTAGGGAAAGGGGACACGCTCCAAAGCTGGAAGTTAGGCTGGCCTTCAAAGGAGGTTCCACAGTCCCTCCCCAGCAGGGTGGCAGGAGGCACACTGTCTTGTGTGAAAGTTTTTGAGAGCAAACCTTCTTTGTAAGCTGCTGTTTTATCACCTGAATGCTGGTGAAAACTTAAGAATTTGCCCTTGTGACTGGTTCCTGGACAGTGTCTTAAAGAAGCTTGTCGGAGATGGTGTCAGATTGTTGTCCTGACTGCTACTGGTTAGGTTTTTTGTTTGAAAGATCTTGCTTGAATACTGTGGCACCTCTGTCCTCTCTCTATTTTTCTAGTTTATTTGGTATTATGCATACATCACAGTGCTAATGTAGCTTTGTTTGCACAAGCAGATGTAGCCGTGTTAGGTCTTCGGTTACCTGAAAGGTACAGTTTGGAAGGGGAGGCAGAAGCATGAATGCTGTAGCAATTGTAGGTACATCAGCTAACCCTGCAAGTGGATCCTGACAGCTCTGCTTTGGTTGCCAGGGAGCTTTTGCAGGCGACCTCCTCTGTTCCCAGGCTAATGGGAACCACCTTCTCCCTGGAGCAGTTACTTCCCTTGTCAGGGTCTTTCGTGGGTCTCAACCTTCCTTCTCTGCTGACTGACAGGGAAAACGTGACCGCCTATGACTTGTTGAGGGAACTGGTCTGTAGAGAGGGTACTGACGGAGAGGTTTCTCATCTTGAACAGATTCTTGCCCCTACGCTCTTTGTCACTAAAAACCCATTAGCAGCCCCTTAATGAAAGAGGGTAATCTGCTGGTGCTGCTTAGTTTGATTAATGCAAGACATCTTTTTGGGGGGCTGTCTCAAGGTTGTGTGATAGAGTGATGTTTCTGAAAGTCTTGAGAAAGGTAGAGTTATTTGAATAGAAGCTCTCTATAAATCCTCTGAAGTTGCGTTAAACTTACTGATTGGTGCATCTCAAGCTTCCGTTGGTCTTCTCTATGTGCCTGGTGTTCTAAAGAAGGAAGATAAAAATGTGTGCAAGTTTAGGCAGCATTTTGCGTCTGAACTGCTCACTGTCAAATTTGCACCATGTCCTATCAATTTTCCTGTTCGGCAGTGCCGTGAGAGGAGGCCGCACCAAGAAGAGAGTCATTACTTGCCTGCAAATCTCTTCTAAAACTTCACAACCCAGAAAGCCCCCCGCATCCTGGGCTGCATCCCCAGCAGCGTGGCCAGCAGGGCGAGGGAGGGGATTCTGCCCCTCTGCTCCACTCTGGGGAGACCCCCCCTGCAGTGCTGCCTGCAGCCCTGAGGACACCAACATCAGAAGGACAGGGACCTGTTGGCGCGGGGCCAGAGGAGGCCACGGAGATGATGGGAGGGCTGGAGCCCCTCTGCTGGGATGACAGGCTGGGAGAGTTGGGGTTGTTCAGCCTGGAGAAGAGAAGGGAGACCTTAGAGCCCCTTCCAGTGCCTAAAGGGGCTCCAGGAAAGTTGGGGAGGGACTCTGGATCAGGGAGTGGAGCCATAGGACAAGGGGAAACAGTTTTAGACTGAAAGAGGGAGATTTAGATTAGGTATTAGGAAGAAATTCTTTATTGTGAGGGTGGTGAGACCCTGGTCCAGGTTGCCCAGAGAAGCTGTGGCTGCCCCATCCCTGGAGGTGTTCAAGGCCAGGTTGGACGGGGCTTTGGGCAACCTGGTCTAGTGGGAGGTGTCCCTGCCCATGGCAGGGGGGTTGGAACAAAGTGATCTTTAAGGTCCCTTCCAACCCAAACCATTCTGTGATTTGTTAACTGGAAGGGTTACTCTTAAAAAAAGAGGGGGAGCGGAGGAGAGAGGAATGCTTACCAAATGCTCTCAGCTTGTTGCAAACAGAAGGCATTATTTACTTTATATAAGCCTCTTTTCTGTCTATTGCATAATTTCTGTCATAATTTTTGTTTACTTATTTTAAAAAAAAAGGGGGGGGCAAAAATAACTTAGCCTGAAAAGAAGGTGGCTTTAGTGAATAATTTTCTCCCAGTGATGGTATTCTAGATTACTTCAAAGATGTGTCCTCAATATTGGATTTTGGGTCTGTATAATAAATTTCATTGATTGTTTGAAATGGATTGGTTAGGGTGCTGTTTGCTGGGTAACAGCATGTCAGCTTAATACATATTCTAATGCTCTTGGCGAGGACTGAATGGAAGTTATTCGAGTGAGAATTTCCCAATGACACTAGAGCCTGAAAACTGGCATTGTGCAATATGCGTGGTTACAATGAAGCAGCTTTACTGGAATACAACAAAAAGACTATGTTCTTAGTTTAAAAAAGAAAAAAAAAAGGCAGATTTGGTTGTTTTACATAGGTGATTCAGAAACTTGAACTTCTTTTACATAAAGGCTATTAAAGTATCCTTTTGAAATCGTTGTAATGAGTAATTCTTACACTGCATTAATAGTTATCCCAATGAGCACGCACAAACTAAAACCACATTTTTAAAATTCCTGGATCAGTGCTATTTCTGCAGTAATGAGAAAGCCTGGATTTGCTGGAATGGACAGACTTCATCAGTACAAAAGATAAATGGCTACCAAAGAAAAAGCTAGGAAGAACTTTTAATAAGATCAAGACACAGGAAGAAATAATGAAAAGATTTCTGGAAAAGGATCTTGCCTGTTTTGTAATAACAACTGTGTAGGATAATAGCAGGAACAAGCAAATCAGGTTCCCAAGACAATGCAACAGTTGGGATGGAGTGTTTTGGTTCAAGACAAAAATTGAAAGAAATGGGAATTCTTCATGGGAGCTAAATCCAGTGAGTATAAACTACTACTTCTCCATGTAACCTGAGGGCAAAGAGAGGTAATTCGATAACCAGTCTGTGGTGCTTGGCCCCATGGTACTTGGTAGGGCTAGCAGGTTATGGACTCCGGGTCTAGACCCCCATTAATTGTCTCCGACTCCTAGTTTTGCTGGCTTTTATTATTTTTACGTGATCTTGAGAAATATTTGCTTCCTTCATTGACTTTTAAATATCTTTCTCTGGCATTATAGTTATTTGCAGACTTTAAATAACTTGGATATTTAGTTTAAGACTAAAGACATAAAGTCACAATTCCCAGAAAGACTGGATGACTTTAAAAGGCAACTGGGAAGCTTTCTTGTTCATCAAGATTGTCAGATATTTAGAAAACTCAGCATTCTTTTGTCACATCATTTCCATATGCCTGTGATTTTTGGGCAGGGAACAAACCCCAAAAAACCAACCGCAGACTTGTAGTTGAGAGAGGTAGCTTTATGTAGCCTTTGAATTTCTGGGCTGAGTTTTTGTCATTCTGTGAGATGACGTGACGATGCCAGTCATTGCTGCTGTGAAGATGAACTCTGAGCAGAAAACCAGGCCAGAGAAGGTGTGACAAATACCTGAACCTTGTCTGTCTCTGAGCAGGCTTTGCTATTGCCTTACACCTCTGTGCATCTCCGAAGGCAGGTAGCAGTATTTATGCAGTCAGCTGTAGCATTTGTACCTCTTTAGGATCACCTTGAGTAGATGTAAATGGCTGTTCCAGGGGCAGTGGTGTTGAGAATTGGGAGAAGTCTGAAAGGATCTTTGTGTATAATAGTTTCTCACAGATGCTAAGAAGAAAACATTAAATCCTTATAAAGGTCCAAAGTGCTGATTAGCATCAGTGCTGCATTCTAGTTTTAATCTTTGTATGTGAGAATCAGGTGGTATGTAGAATCCTGTAATTTATTCGCATCAAAATGCTCCGATTGTGTCTTTATAGATGACGTGCCTATAAATTTCTTGTAATCTTTAGAGAGGAAAGAAGCCATAAATAGCTCGAGTTTTATTTTGAAGTATATGTATCTAGTTTGCAAGGGAATTGCTCTTTGGGAGCAGTAGTAAAATATGTCACAAGGGAGTAAATTATCCACAGGTTTTTTGGTTTCTTTGTTTGTTTTGTGGGGTTTTTTAGTGTAGTGAAGAGCTGTGTGTCTGTCTTGGCTTCGGTGAGTTGCTGCCAGGCCCTTCATGTTTCTGATTATATTAATTTTTTTGTGTATGGCTTAATTTGGTTTTGTCTTGACATGCTGATTGATTCCTGTGTTTTCCTGCAAATGGCTCTGATTACTGAGTAGGCACAAATGATAGCAGGGTTCCCTGCTGTCAACAGGCTTTCTTCTAACAAGCTTCTGTTTTCTGGAGCAAATGCCTCTTCGCTGGGTCAGGAAGAGTTTTGCAAGACCTGTTCTGCTGCTTCATGACCAGCTGCTGCTGCTGCAAGCTGGAAACTAGCCACTGATCACATGAGCATTACACAGTGTTTTTGTTAATTACATGCCACTATGAAGTTGTGTCCTGGAATTGGTGATCCATCAGAAATCGTGTGTTCAGGGGAACGTTATTTTCATTAGCCTGATTGTTTGGTGTTTGCTTCACTTACATACGGGCTTTGTTCTTGATCTCCCTGTCCAGTTAGAGTCACTCTGGTTTGGGCTGGCAAAAAAGTGCTGCATTTTCTAAGCCCTGTAGGACTGTCTAAAAACAGCTCTTCACTCCACTGGACTGCAGGAGAAAGTCCTCTGACAGTTGTGTTAGGGATGGGAAACTTCCAGGGGAAAAGCATGTGTTTATTTCCAAACACATGGTCGGTATCCTTAAGGCTGAAGCCAGGTATCCTATTTTGTTGGAGCAGCAGCAGGTTTACCACCCTTGTACTAGAGGGCCAAGGCTCTCTTCATTTTGCCACTTTTACAGCTGAGCTGCACATCTCCAGTCATGGCAGTGCCGAATGTGGTACAAATTCCCTTAGCAAAGGCTTACACAAATACTTACTCCCTGCTCCTGAGACTTCTCATAAATGGGTAGGACCCACTTCTGTTAAATTCTTTAGCTTTTAAACATGTTTTTATTCCTCCTTGCCTTCTGTCTTCTTCCCCAGAGGTGGCCCAAGTGTTTTAGAAACAACATAGTCAACTGGAGCTCATTGAATAATTCAACTGTTGCCTGAAGTGATAGTAAAAAGAGGACGACCCATTTAATAAATCAACCAGAGCTAAAAGCTCTGTGGTTTGTAAAAATGTTCATCTGCCCTCCCTTTGAACTACCCGAATTTCTCTTCCGAAACACGTTTTTTCTCCTCTCGGTTGGATTTCCCTGCTCTGGAAGGGTGCCTGATCTACCTCCAGGTTATTCTTGCAAGTTGTTTCTGTTAAGTGGATCTTTTGCAGAGAATACTGGGGTTGTTGCTTCAGCAACATGGGATGTTGTGAACCACTCTCTACATCCACGTGGTCTTCCTGGCTAGCTGTCCTCCCTCGTGGTCACTTCTTAGTATTCCCTGCTAAGGGCTTCTGAGATGCTCTGGCAGAGCCACTGCAGCAGCAGGGACTTCCCAAGACCTACCAGTGTCACCTCTGGCGGACCTTGACCATTTTTAACCTAAGAAATAAAGATATTTTGGGGGCTACTGCAGCATGCCTTCTGAAGCAATGAAAAGTGACCTATCCTTTTCATATATGCTTTTGCTTTTCTTAAAATAGATAATTCTCTAAGTGTACTTTATTTCTTATTTGTGTGTTGTGCCTCTGTTATCTAAAATGGATCTAAATGCAAAATACCATCTTTAAGAGACATTGCATAGAAGTGTGACTGTCTAGGGAAGTTCATAAACCTTTTGCTAAAGACATTCTTCTGTCTATAGTCTGTGTCAGACTTTTATTTAATCCCTTTGGATAGGCACTTGCTAGTACACAGTGTGTTACTGTATAAATTGCTTTTTCATTGTTGCTGTAATTGTAACGTAATCCCTCTATTATACCCACCCAACGATCACTGCATTATCTTTCTGCTGAGCTGCAACATTTCTTGATGCCTGGTGGGGTCCTGCCTGTTGAAATGAGAGGTATTTATTAAATTGGCTTTTCGGTTGTGACTCAGTTGAAAAACTGACGTAGTGATCAGTAGGAGAGACTTGCTACATGCGTTGAAACATCATCATCTCCCACGTAGTTTATTGCATGGTTTTGTGTTTGTTTGTGTTTTGTTTTTGTTTTTTTTCTCAAATGGGCCCTACTCCAACCTGCGTCTCCAGGCTCATGCTAGCCATAGTAGGTTCTGAGCTTTGTGTTTCAGAGGCTGCTGGGGGGTGGATGGGTGAACACTGCTGCGTATAAATAAATGAGTGTAGGTTTAAAATCAAGGTCTGGAGAGAAACGATCCATTTTCTTCTCTTGCCTGTTTTGGCTGGAGAGTTGAATTAGCAGCTAAAATGTGTGCCGTGGTGCGTTAAATGGCATTGGATAGGAGGCTGCAACGATAATCCTCTGGGGCCAGGCCACTGAGGTTGGCACCCTTCAGCACTGAACCCAGAGCAGGCTCTGCTGTTCTGTTGTCAATGCCGAGGCAGTGGCTTTTTCAGTAAGATTTTGTACCTTTGAAGTATCCCAAACCTCTTCCTTAATCAAGAGGTAGAGTGCAAGGTAACGCTATGCTTGATCGTTTTCAGGAGCTTTTGGCTATATTTGTTTTCTGCTGTGCTTAATTTTTTGTAAATGATTGGACTGCCTTCTCTCTAGCTGTAAAGCAAAAACCTTCCCGTTGCAACATGAGGCTTCCCCAGCCCCTTCTCCCAAGTGTATTTAAAATAAATTAAAAAAAAAAAGCCACTGGACGTTCTAGTTTTTCTCTTGAAACACGGTCAAATTCAGATGATTTATTCCAGACATAAGCTAGAAAGACTGAGCAACGTGTCTGGATTTTCTTGTGCCCTTGTCTTCTCTCCAGATTGGGATCTGCTTGTGTGTGCTGGTTGGTGTGCTGTGCCAGCAGCCTGGGGTTCAGAAATGACCCAAGTCCGGAAGAGAAGTTGACCTAAGTTTGAAGAGTTAAAAAAGCACAAAGAAATTAAAGCATCTCATGTCTGTTTGTATACTTTCTGCACTTGAGCCTTGAGACAACTTAAGGTTTGGGTTTTGAAGCTCTTCCATAGAACCAGCAGAGTTACAAGTAATTCAAGTGAGTACGGAGCTTCCTGAAGAGGCGCAGATAACTTTTCAGTGGCAGCTAGTGTCATGGTCCCTTGCCGTGCAAAGCCATCATTGCAGAAGTCACGGTGGGAAAGTTGCCGGCATCCTGGCTGTGTGATGGGGAAGGACTGGGGAAAAGAGGGATTGTTGCGTGATAGAAAACCAGAGATCATGGATCCGTGCTTTACAGACGACTCTTGGCTTAAACCACCCCCACCACCCCCAGTAAATTAATATCTCCCCCGTCACCCCAAAACAAAATACTGGGACTTTGCTCAAGAGGGAGGTAATAAATAAGGCAGAGTCAAACTGACATAGGAAGGACATGAAATACCAGGCTTCTTTCAGTTAATAGTTCTGAGCACTTCTGTCCCCGAAGCTTCCACTGGCCATGTTTACCTGTAGGAGGAAAGGGCAGGTGACTAGCCTTGACCTGCTCTGCTCATGTCTAGCATCAGGAATGGTTTGGAGCCCACTTCTGGTTTAAGAAACTACTTTAGAGGAAATATGGCAAATTTGGAGGTGTTTAAGAGTTAAGAGAGGTCAGAGATTTTTTGCTTTGTTTTGGTTTTAAGTTCCATTTAAAGTAAGCCTGCCAGTTTCCACAGATGAGTATTAATTTTATTTTCCCCATGTGCCATACCAACAGCAAGATATGTTATCAAATGTATGACCAGGCCAAGTCAATAAATTCTAAATGCATCCTAAATTATTTTCTGTCTGCCTTGCACATTTTTATGAGGCTATTGAAAGGCTCACTTCATGCGCGTTCAGATGGGCAGGGGAAATTAAACTGTTTTCCCCTTTCCTTCCTCTTCCTTCCCCATGACAGACTGATATGCTTGAGCTTGAAAGTACAAAATGTCCTTCAAAGGTCTCTGAAGTAGACAACAGTATTGGTTGCAACTGTCCTCTCTCAAAAGAATAGCTATAAATGCTTTTTTTTTTTTTATTCAGAAACTGAAAAACATTTCCCCCACCCCCACCCCCCTTGAAATCATACTGTACTAGAGAAAGACTGCCCTTGTCCTGATGGAAAATACTTTGTGTTACTATAGGACAAAACATCCAGGGTATATGATTTTTTTCATACTGTATCATCTTGATGCAACCGTGTTAAGGTAATTGTCCTCTGTTGCCATGTTGAGGAACGTGGCCCCTGCGGGACTGAGAGCATCAGAAGATGGTGATGTGTTTTAGGAAGTGGATTGCTGTCGGAGGTGTCCACACGGAAGCTGGCTGAAGCACAAGCCATTCTTAGGCTCGCACTGCTGGGTGCCAGCCACACATTGGCTTGTGCGTACAAGTCGCTGTAGGTGCTGCTGTGGAAGCCAGTACTAAAATGCTTTGCTCCATCTTTTATGGCCTCCTTAGACCACGGTTGCCCTATTCATGCTTTCCTGTGCATGGGAGATGAAATCTCTCCTTACCTGAAGTTTTCTTTGTTTGCTTATTACAAGCAAAATAATATTTTTGTAGTGTAAAGGATTGCATTCCTTCCAGATGCATGTCTGCCTACACTGGTGGGAGGAATACTGCGTGTCAGCAGAACTTGTGTGCTTTTGAAAATGTTGCCCAATAAACTAGAAAGAAGAAATATTTTAGGCTTGGAAAAAAACAAGCCAGTAAAACTAGGGCTGCCTAGTGACTTCTTTCATCTGCATCACCTCAAAGTTTTATAGATATCGTTCAACCAGTACGTAACTTATTTGCAAAGCCACCTTTTTGACCAACAAAACAGCTCTTTGCCATAGACAACTGGTATGGGCCTGTTAGTCTGTCAGACGGACTGCTGTTCTGTGCTTGGCTTTCCGACAGCATGGGGAAATATTCGGGCAGGTTTCTGTATGCAACCACTGACATCCTTCAAACTCAAAAACGTTTTCTTTCAGTGCTTGGGATGTATCTTCACGCTAACGTAGTAGAGTGATTTGGATGGCTCAGTTGGAGAACAATTGCTCTGTTTTTGTGGGAGAAGGAGGTGGTATTTTTAACGGAGACGGATGATGATATTGTTAGGCCAGCAGCTATTTGGCTGCCCGCCTTGCAGCCTGCCAGCGCATCCTCTTGCAGAAGCCAGCCTCACCAGCGCAGCAGATGGTGAGACCAGTGCCGTGGTGAGCCGTGTAGTAACAAGGAATGATTGCTTGTAGTGAACCACATCTTTGATTAATTAACACAGAAATCAGCAGCAAGGATGCAAAGAAGAAAAAAATAGTTTTACCCAGAAGGATCACTATAAAGTAAAAGCAGGAGCGAGCTGGTAAGCTACAAAAGAGCTAAAGAGCCTTCACAAGAGAAGCGTGTGCGTGCCTGTACAACAGGCAGTGGAAATTGGCGGTAAGACTAGGAGATCTACAGAGCGATGCTGTGCTTTCCAACTGTTCGTCTAAGCAGGATTCATGGGAGAATTCTTTAGGCTTTGTACTTGTTACGACAGCCACGCTTTTCTTCATGTCAATGTAAAGAAATAGCAGGGTTTGAGATTTGACCTATGGGTGTATGTAGAGCTGGCTTCAGTTGGGAGGCTAGAGGAGAACTTAATTTTTTGAGAAAAAGTTTTTTAAAAAGCACATGGATGATCTGCAAGAGGAGAAAATACTTGAAGAGTTCATATTAGTGTCGAGATTGAACTGCAGGACTTTAAACCAATGGAAAAGGCTTCTTTCAGTATGTAGGAATATGAAATGTGGGACAGGGAGTGTTTCTGAAATACTTGATCTACCTTTTTAGTTAAGGCATTTTCACTTGCGTGCCAACTAAAAGGTAGGAACTTCTGTAAGCTGGATTGTTGTCTCCTTTGTTGTTTGCTTTTTGCCTTACTTGTTGTTAGCCCCTATTAAAGAGTCTGAGAGATGATCATGTTGATACTTCCCAGGAGGAAAGAAGCTGCTATTAATAGAGCAACTTCTGGCAAAAATTGAGGTTAGACTTTGTGGAATTGGAACTGAGACTCTGCAAATAACCTGGACTCAAACGCTTACAGGTCATACAGCTTCTTGTAAAGAAGATAAACACGTCTATTTGCCTCTGTAGATGGATGCCATTGGGTCAGTTGCTGTACGTCCCTGTTCCCCAGGCTCTCCTTTATGCTACTGGTGGAGTCAGGTGTCCCACTTCTGCGTCCTGTTCCCTGTGTCTCTCTGAAAATGAGCAGAACACGGTGCAGAGAGGACCCAGGTACACTAAGAGTGGCTGCGGTGGACAGAAGGTTGTAGGACTACTAAAAGAGATCGTTTATTTTGGCCTGGTGCCTTAGATTGAAGGGGGCTGGTAATAAAAACTCTGAGGCACAGCTCCTGCGAATTGCATTTGATGGTTATAAAAGGTTGTTGTGAAAGGGGAGGAAGAAATGGCTCACGCTGATGTATGGGTTGAAGAGCTGGCTTTTCCGACTTACGACATGGGAGGCTAAGTACTTCAGGCATGTACTGGAGGACATGGATGTCGGGCATCAGATGCTAAAGCAGGACGAGCAACAACGAAGCAGAGAGAGAATGCTGTTTGAAAATAACAAAGGAGATTAGAACTGCTGTGGTTTGTGTACAGAAAGGGTTGCTGATGTTGAGAATTTAAGAACATTGACTAGATACTGAGGACAGGAAGTGTTTGTGGCATGGGGAAAGCTTGGGAAAAGTTTAGCGAAAACATGTGAATTGTAGCTAAATAGAAGGAAAATAGTATGAGGGAAGAAAGAGGACAAGATGAAGGAAGGCTTCGGGGCCCTACCCAGGCACGCCATGCCAGTGAATGTCAGAGGATTGCAGAGTTTTTTGCTTTGGTCATTTCACTCTTTAATGCTGGTATATTCTCATTGCCGTGAGAGGGAAATTGCAGTCAATGGTCATGGGAGTTTGCAGTTTGAAGTCCCTTGTGAAATCCTTCGTACTTGAGTCCAACGACATTTTGCATTTTAGCAGGAGCCTAAAGTGATAGACAACATCTGTGTTCAGCATTGCTGAAATTCCTGATAAATGCGTTCCAGGGCAACCTTCCATTTGTGGGACATTTCACAAAATCTGCCACACAAAAAGAATAAAGTTTATAAGCCTAAGTCTTCAGTGGCCTGCAAAGTTGAAGAACCGGAGTCCCCTCTTTGGATGATGGGAGAGACAAGAGTCTGTTTGTCAGACACTGATGCACTTGAGACTTCCTTGCCAGCGCTGACAACCAGCGTGTGCCGTAGGCTCAGCATAACAGGAGGCAGTGGAATGCTGGGGGTGAATAGCCTGTTGCTAGTCTGTGCATTGGCTGCTTCTTCTATGAAATAAGTAGTCTTTAAAATGAATGCTGGTTTTGAACTCGGGATGTAGAGAAAGGTGGTGGTTGTGACCTGTAAAATATTATTGGAAGGTGGTTGAATTATTGCAAGTTATACAATACGAATGAAAACAAGGCCTTTGTTTGGGACATCTGCAGTAGTGGAGAGGTGTTACTGTCCCTGCTTTCTAGCAAGGTCACTCTTCTCAATCCCATCCAGATGTGTATCCTCAGGGTTTGTCTAAACATGGTTTTCACTGCATGGTGTTAATAGCTCTTACGCTGGCTCCCAGCGGGGTCCCACCCTTGTGCTTTCACCTCCGTGTTTATCCACTTTTGCTACCCTCCCACTGCTTTCTGGTTTTTTTTCTCTGTTTAGCTGTCTTGATTCAGCAATTGTGGGGGAATAAATCTTGCCTCCTCTCCAAGAGAAAAATAAAAAACAAAAAAGGAGGGACTAGAAAGCCCATTACAGAGAAATGGTGGACAGGAACAGACCTGAAAATTTCTACCCCTGGGACTCTTTCTAGCAGTAGAGAAACAGTGTAAATTTTGGAATAGGTAAGTGCAGGGTTAACCATTCTGGGAAGTCATCTCATATTAAGGTGCTTGTGGTATTCCAAAATTGTTTGATATAAATGGCAAGAAGCAGGAAGGTCGGGGCTCCATTCATACCCAGGGCACAGGGTAACCCAAATGGCTGTACCAGCACAGGCAAACGCGGGTGTTGCAAGAGAAGGGGGTTTGAGAGCCCACTCTTAGGTGGCATTGGTCTGCTCTGCTCCTGTTTCTGTTGGCAAGTACTGGGTGATTTTTAGTTAAGCTCAGGAGAAGGTTATGAAAGGTTTTTCCTCTTTGCTGGTGGGTGAAGGAGGGGCGCTGTGCATGTGCAAACGCGAAGGGATGAAACCAAGCACATCCTCTTTAAAATGTGGAACATGATAGTGTCATTGCTCACGGCGTTTAGCACTGAAGTGGGTGTAGGAGATAACTGCTTCAAGCCAGCATGGCCATAATCCAATCAAAACTTCATTTTTTGCCTGATTGTGTTGTCCTGAGCAAGTCAAATGTTACCCAATTTTCTGACCCAGTTCTGTTTTATGCCTCCAGGACAAACTCTGTTATATGCTTCTGTCTTCTAAAATATGTGTTTTTGAATGTGTTTGTGTGAGTTCCTGAACCACTTCATGTGTGGGAGAGACTAGTATAACACTCCAGAAAAAACAATGAAAGCTTTCAGTTGGATTCCCTCCCCCCCAC
>VFFE01006943.1:1399810-1430921 GCA_008921705.1 Burhinus oedicnemus | reverse complement strand
CTTCTGATGGCTTTATCCTCGCAGGAGCAACGTGTTCCTTCACTTGTTCTGTTGTGATGACATGGATTTCACAGAGCTGTGCCTTAGCTGTGCTGGCATAGGTGGCTGCTAAATGAGGCTTCCTGATGGCAGATGTCCTGCATCACTAAGCTTTCTGCTCAGGTTGGGCTTTTCATTGTAGGGGAGCTGCTGTTGTGTTGGGCTGTTTGAGGTTGCTCAAAGATCTTTTAAATGAGATGTTAAGAAATAGACTGAAAGGAAATCACATGAGTTTGTGAAAACTCAGTTTTTGGAAAGGTAAGAATGGTTCCCGGGGTACAGGAGTGGGTCAAGTGGGAAGAGCTCAATTCTCACGTCTGCTGCTGCCTAGCATTCAGCGTGCGGCTGCCCATCTGCAAGTGGGAAGTGACCACTTTTTTTTCAGTTTTGTGAAGTGGCTGAGACTCTATGGCTTAACTGTGATGGAGCTGTAGTTCAAAGATGCCCCTTGTCACTGTGGTTTATTTATCCTGGTTTATAACATTCAGTTGAGAAATTTCTCTTCCTTCCAACATTTTGCTTGCCTGATATTTAATTGTGCATTGGCTGCATGAGCCAGACTTGGCTCTTGACTTAAATGAAGCCATGTTCATGTGACAGTTATGCTGTAGATGAATTCTCCTCTCCGTGCTGAATCTGGGACACTAGTGAAGTAGGTTCTGCTGGCCTAAACATACACTAAGTCCTTCACTGCAAGGTCAAAGGTCTGCACAGAATTGTGTGTGTGTGCATGAGAGCTTTTTTTTTAATAACACAGCTGCTCTAAATAATGTGCCTACACAGCAGCTGGGAGGCAAAAATTTACAGATCAAGATGGTTTTATTTAATATTTTTAGTTGGCATTTGGTGTGCTGTGTAAATTTGCCCTGGCTGTCCTAACAGTATTTGGCCAGATTTAAGTTTTTTCACTTACACCCAAATTACTGTAATTTCTCAGAAGGGCATATTGTTTTATGTAAAGCTTGCATACATTGTACAGTTATGTTTTTGTGGCTATATTACAATATCGGGTTTTGCCTTCTGTGTAAATCTTCAGGTTAACATCCCAGGTGCCTGCTGGATGTAATGATCTGCATCATTTCAGGTGCTCAGTAAACACTCAAGAGTGAACTGTTTGGCAGTTCCTCTACTACTGCTAAATGGAAAATCAGTTTCACTGCTTTTTAATGGTTTAATCCATTAGTAGCTTGAGAAGCTTTTATTTCAGAAATGGAGAGATTGGTGTTAGTAACTGTGCTATAATTGCAGTTGCAATGGTACATCTTCACCCCTTCTCGGAGCATGAGTGATTCCATGGCTAAAATCTGCTACGGGAGGAAGGACAATTAGAAGGAGTTATTTAAATAAACAGTTTGTACTGAAGGCTTTGACTCCCCACACCCACCCACCCTGACCGCTGTTTGGAAATACTTGAGGAGAACACCACTCCCTTAGTAGGAACTCAAGCCTGGCTGGAGCTTTGCGTTGATTTGTTCCAGTTGTGTTTGGCCACTTGGAGTGAAGTTGTCGTGGGCTTGTCCACCAAGTAAAAGGCTCCCAGTCACTTCCCCGTTTTCAGTTTTCTCCAAGGCTCCAGCTGTTGCACTCTACCTGAAGATTAGATCCCTCCTCAGGAGTGGAAGAGAACAGTGTTTGAACTGCTGGTACAACCTCTCAGGCCAGTATGTGTGCTAACTTCAATTACCGTGTCCAAGAAAGGTGCAGGTACCCCAGTTTGAGGTGCACTTAATCATATGTTAGAAACGCCAGAAAAGGTGTAGCTATCTTCTGAGCTATGTAAATGCTAAACTGAAACGAAGCATAGAAAGGTCAAACGCACTTTGTCTTTTTCTTAAGGAAATCACAAGTGCTGTGCCTTTTTGAGAGGGAGGATGTGATGGAGGGCGTGTGGGAGGTGCAACTGCAATTCCTCATGCCTTGTCAAAGGTGCGTTTCCCAAGTAAGCACTACTATGTATTTATAGAAATCCTGATTTTCACAGGAACAGTTGTTGTTGCAGCTGTATGCAAAATAATGAATTCAAAAGCAGCAGGTGAGGAAAGGGAAAGTGGATTAATAACATAGCAATTCACATGTTCTCTCCCTTGGGGAAAGTTGTCCTTGTCCATGCTGGAAGGCGACCTTTTTTCCTGAAATAAAATTGGAAAATCTGAGCTAACCATCCCAAAAGTCGACGCACAGGCTATAGAGGAACTGATGTTAGAAGAGACGGAGGAAGTTTTCATAGTGCTGTGCTGAGCTGTGGAATGATGGAACAGTCTCAAGGGCGTCAGAAACCCAATAAAGCTGCAGGGGACAGACCCACAATAAGCAGAAGGTGTCTTCAACGCCTCTGATCTCAGCTTATGCTGAATGAGCTTATTATTTAGATGCTCATAATGAATTAGATAAACAGTGAAATGATTAACGAAGTAGGCAATTAAATGGTTATTGCAGGTTTTAGAGCTGACTTTATTTAGATGAATGAGGTAGTTCGTTCTACCATTAGCTGCGCCCTAGCAAAAAGGATTTTTTTTTTCCCCTTTCTTTTTAATGAATAAACACCACAAACAGGAAATGTAGCATGACTTTCGGTGGAAAGACAGCACAATCATCTGCTTCCTTTAGAGGGAGGGCATCAGAGACTGACTCACATGCGACTTCTGAAAATACTTTCTTGGTTTTCTTAAATGTCAAAAAAAATCTCAGGTTCTTTGATAACAGTAGTAGAGATCATCAATTCATCAAATGTTGATATATGATGTACTGTCTAATTAGATTATGTTTGTAACATTGTTTTCCAGGTGCTGTTAGAGTACATGTAGAAGTCAGTCTATGTTTTTGCCATTCTCTGAGTTGCTGTTTCTTTTCCCTCAACTAGTTTTTAGGCCTGAGCTATCAGTCAGCAGAGTTGCTTACACAGGGATGCTCATGGATTCTTCCTGTACCCTCGGTCAGCTCTAGGACCCCAAATACTTCACACCTGGTGGCTGGATCCTAAACTGGAAATCTTTCATGCTGGGACTTCTGGCTGTCTTCCAATGTCTTTTCCTGATCAGTGTATGTTGGCTTAACCGAACCTAATAGTCTCTTTATGTGTTGCATGGCTTTTCTGATTCTTATTCAGTACAGATAATTTAGCAAGACTTTCAAGCTGTTTGCTTTAGCTTTCTTTTACACGCACTGTGTGTAGCCCACTGCCTCTCCCAATGAAAAAGAATAGCAGTTAGCAGTGGTGAAAACCCTTGACCTCAATTCTGCAGGTTTTCTCTTTATCTGTTGCAATACAGCATCCTATCTGCGCAAGACTCTTGTATTTTGTGAGAAAATGCAAGGAGTGATTCAGATTACTGCAAAAGCTGACTGAGTTTCTGTCACAGATGCGATCTTTCCCTTCTTTTTTTAAAGAACAAAGGAAAAAAGATTTAGGGAGTTGACTGTGACTGCATAGACCAGTACTGGGAGCGGATGCTGCTGTATGTACTCTACACATGGTTTGGGTTTCTGTTTAAAGGTGTTACCAGAGATACAAAATGCAGCTGTCATGCGAAGCCTATCTTGGGAGGACACTATTAGTAAATCCCTAGCTGTGAATTGTTTTTTCAGCAGTGTTAAATCAGATCAATCAAGGCAATTTTATTTCCCTGTCTTTTTTGCATGCTATGTGTACATGTTTGTCTGGCCTTTCCTTATTAAAAACAGTCTGTCTGTTTGGTACTTTGCATTCCCTAGTCATCCAGCTATTTTTTTTTGCTAAGACTCTTACCTCCCGCTGTTCCCAGAACATCTTGGAGATCTAGAATGGCAACTGGGTGGGAAAAACACTTTTGTCATTTGTCATTGTGGATTGCTCTATCAGGAGGCAAATTTCAGGCAGGAAACAAAGCATTTAAGCACACCCCATAAAGCTGCTTTTTTTTCTTTGTACTTTGATATATACAATACACAAAATAACAAGCTGTCAAAGATTCTCCTATATATTCTCCTGAATGCCTATTGCAAGTCTTTATACTAAGGAAAAAATCCTGTGAATTTGGGCCCAGACAGACGTGTTAGGATAGCTATGCTGGTCTGTGTAGTCTATTCCAGTGTAAATTTTATACGTTACAGATGTTCTTGCGTGGATTTTATTATTATTATCATTAAAAGTGGCTTCACTCCAGAGTAATTGCTCTGCTTTACCAGTGGTTTAATTTTATTTCAAAAGAGCATTGTTTTTCCTTCGGGACAGAGTACTTGCATCAGGAGTTACTCTGAGAAGCTGTAGCTGTGTTTTCCTACAGTCAGCCTCCAGGTAATGTACAACTACAAAAGACATCAAGAACTCATCTGACAACCTGTACTGTGAGAGCAGAAGTTGGAGTCAGAAACTTTTTGAGAGTTTTTTGGTATATTTATATCTTGCAAGAAGTCACTAGCACTTTTTGTCTAGGGAGATCTTTGCAGGAAGTTCCTTTTAACTCTGCCTTGAAAAACCTGAACAATATTTTCCCTTTCGAGAGCAGAGAGGCTGATAGGTGAGGTGAAGCTAAATCAAACGGCTTGGTTCCACTGTCTGCATAAACCGTGGATTTACAGATAAATGAAAATGTAGCTGTGGCTTTTTCCTTTTTCACTAATCCCTAATTGGCATTTTCCCCCTCCCTTTGTCAGATGCTTTCACGTTCCTGCAGTTAAGATGCGTTAGCTTCTTGTGGCCTGCTGGGGTTCGCCCCTCAGAGATACCTTTAGAGCAAGAGCTTGGCTGTAGGGCTGCGAAGCGCGTGCGTGTTGCTTCTGTTGTCGGTTGCCTTTTGGGCTGTGTTTAGCCATTCCCAGAGCTGCACTGCAGACATGAAGGAATGACCATGACATCTTTCAAAGGACTGGGCGGGGAGTCCTGGTGGGGTAATCTCTCACCACCAGCTGAACTGGCTCTGCACACATGGAACTTGTACAAGCCCTCACTCGCTCCTTGGCGTCTGTGCTCCTAGGGGTGAAGCTGGCAGTACAAATCACATCTTCACATCTTTGACCTAGTCAAATATATAAATCCCGGTTAAAATAATGCTTGCAAATTAATCCACTGTATAATGGTTACCTTGTATGACGGAAGACAAGATTTGATCTGGCAGGCACTTCACGTGCTTGAAATCATTTCTCCTAATCCATGGTTTTGATTAAAACCTTTGATTCCCCAGCTATTGTGCTGAGGCTGAAAAATACTGCAATTTTTTAATATCTGTAGCTGGATTTTACATTATGTTTCTGTTCTTTTTTCTTTAAAGAAAGCAATGAAGAAACAGAGGAAAGCCCAAGAGCTATCTATATTTGATTTGCTTGGAAATTAATCATTAATGTCTTCCAGGTGGACAGCAAATGTCTTAAGAAGTCTTCCATATCTGCATGCAGGCTAGTGAACCAAAACAAAGTAAAGTGCATGGAAAAGATCCCCTCAAGCCTGAATCCTTGGAGGGCAAATAGGTGCTTGGTCTGTACACAAGGGGGTTACTGAGGTTATGTTGACATGATGTGGTGGGTAGTGTGGTTACTGCTTCTTCAAATCCTTTGTGTAGGCTTATGCTCGATCAAAGTGGCTGGAAACCGAACATTTATCATTTTTGTTGTTGTATGCTTTTTACTAGCATCTGGAAGAAAAATACCTCCTGCTAAACGAAATGTCAAAGGATTTAATCATCAGATGGGGCAGATATTCTGAATTAAAGAGGAGTGGTTTGTAGCTTTAAGTGAGATCTACCATCTCTCAGAAAGATGAAGTGCTGTACCAGTTCCATGTGGCACGTTGCAAATCTTTCAGAAACAACTCTCCCAGGCAGGTGGAGTCTTCCCACCTTTTTCATTTGCTGCATTCCTAACCACTACTTTGTGTGCTAATGTTTCATACTGATCACTCAGTCTGGCTTGTCATATGCCCGGTACAAAATGAAAATGTGTTTGCAGCAGGTAGTGTAGATCCTGCTGACTCTCATTTGCCGGCTGCTTCACAGCAAACATTATTCTCTGACAGTAGCTTTATTTTTTTTTCTAGTTGTTACGTACTTGTAAAGAAACAGTTATTAGCAAGGCCTCTGATTTAGGAATGGGATATTAACCCTCTCTACAGCCCTTTCTGTTTCTTACAGCATGACCTTGGAGGCATCTTCCTCTGTAGCAAGCTAGTTTGGAACACATTACAATCACAACTGTGTACATTAATAAATTTTTTATTTATGGCGTGCTTTAACCATTTCTTGCAGCAGAATCCTCTTGGTGAAGTTCTACAGCTAGGCTGTTTCCATTTTCTTGAGGTCTTAAGTATGGTATTGTGGCTGCACCCAAGACCTTTCTGATGCTGCAAGAGCAGTTTCTGTCTGAACAACGGTTGAATGTCTGGTCCTCGGGCCTGGTCAGCTCGCAGCAGACAGCGTGGTGGTGTACTGGTGCTACAGTAGTAAAACCTTGGAACGCAGTCCTTTCATTTAGCTGGGACAGTGCTTTTCTACTATAGATGTTGACTTCAGAATCTTTCTGAGAGGGGTCCGGGGCAGCCAGCTTCGTCTGCGTCATGGGTGCTGTTGCTGCAGTCTGGGTTCACCACTGGGTGCGGTAATTACAGCTCTTGGTGTTCAAGTTTCTAAGTTGCGTACGTGAGGGAATGCTGAAATTGGAGAACTGGACTAAATAAACATCAAAGGCCTTTGAATGTCCTAGAGAGCCTGCTGTAATGCGTGCTGACCCCTCCCTTCAGCTGACAGAGGGTTCTGCTGGCCGGTGTAGGTGCATCCAGGGGGTCGGGAGAGGTGGCATCGCAGTGCAGGAGGAATGTCTTGGTGAGTAATTTGTCCTTATGGATGAGAAGGCATAACCTGTGCTAGCACATGTGTACAAGAGGATGGCTGTAGGACGGCTCTCCCTCCTCTGCTGCTGCAGCCTGAGCTGGCGCAGACAGGCTGGTGGGGGATGACTGCACCAGGAATGGCCGGGCCTGTGGACCCTGCCAGCTGACACTGACGTGTGATGAATAAAGTCTCTCAATGAGATTGATAACATTGGAAAAATGATGTCACTGTACAGACTTGTGCCAGATGCAGTCAGAATCCAAAAATACCTCTCCTGCACTGATGAAAGGGAGTCGGAGGAGAGGACATGGTGGATGTAAAGATTAGTTTGGTAGTAGTGGCACCAGCTACTAGGAACAGTTGGGTGTAAGGAGTGTAACGGTAAGTGTGGAAAAGGAGCACTGGTGTTACTGCAGGTAATGGGCCAGTAGATGAGCCAGTGGCCTCCGATCATCATCTTCCTTCTGTTTTTCTGCTATGTGCCACACTTATGTCTGAATTAGGAGCATGTGTCAGCTTTTTTTTGTGAAGTGATTCTGGGTTGGAGATTTTAAATGCATTTTCCGTGACTTCTGCATAGATGGGCACACTTAGAATTTGGCAAAAAGAAAAAAGTGAATTAGGTTTTTGGATTAACCAGTGTGTCTTGATGAACTTCCTGGGTAGTCACCACACCCGACACCTTTCAGTAATATTGGTAGGGCTGCAGTGTTAGAATCATGGCAGAGCATATGGGGAATCAATTAATTCTGTAGATTATAATTAATAAACACTTTTCCTCTGGGGAAAACCTTTTAGCATATCCGCTGTTTGGCCCAAGCTTACGTGCATGCTTGAATGGATAGTGAACGTGCTTTCCTGAATTGTCACTTGTGATTTCTCTTGATAGGCTGGGGACTGCCTCCTCTAGACTACTGCTGCCAGGCTTTTAGAAAAGCAGACTGCAGTTAATGCTGAAGCTGTCTCTCAGCCACCAGCGTTGTTACATGTAACGGATGTCAACACATGCTGGTTTTCACCGTTGCCCTGTAGACTGCTTAGCTGAGCCTGGCCGGCTCCCAGCAGCCTGTGGTCTCTTTGCGTGGAGAAGCACGCTTCGTCGGTGGTGTGCAGGAGGAATTACCGGCTCTGAATATAGCTATTTAATGTGTTGAGGCATAGACATACACTTGCGAAAAAAGAGCTGTTGCATGAATGGGTAGTGTGTTGTCAGCGCCTTCCTCTTAATATCGTACAGCTTTGTTTGCACCCGTATGTGGTGCTGCACTGACTCGAGCACTGTAGATGGAATAGTTAATAGACACTGCAGGGCAATTCAGCTGAATTACGAACCTCCATTTAATTTATCTTCTTTTAGAAAAAAGTCCATTGGTCTGTCAGCAAGATCATATAGACTCCAAGAGAGAGAACAGTAAACTAATGCTTGTGTTGTTGGATGGTGATTGATGGTGCAGAATTTAAAATCTCTCCACCTGGTCCTGACAACAAGTTAGTTCTCTTGTGAATCTTTTTTAGTAGTAACAGTATAAATGGTTTGCAAAAGCGATTTGCTACTGACCATTTGAACTTGCTTGACTGCTGAATCTGCAAAATGTTGCATAATGCTGTAAGCAATGGATTTCACTGATTTCTTCTGCTCTGGTGTTGCTGCAGGTGTGAAGGTAATGTTCTTGAAGCAATTCACTCAGTGATTTGTTCTGAAGTTTTGTTTGGTTTTTTTTTTTACCTGTGTAAAATTACATTTAACTAATTATATGAATTTGTATTGATATTTGCTTACTTCCTGTTGTATAAAGGTATGGAATGCAAATACCCTACAATGGAAAATCCACCTTCATTGCAAAATACAGCAGTGCTTCAGAATTGCCAGTAAGCTGGGATATGACCTTACTGGTAGAGGATTGAGCCAGAAATGCTTGAGTTAGTCTCCCTTTATGGTTTCTCTTGGGTTCTTCTTGTTACATAAAATACTCTCCTCTTCATTAAAAAATGGTCTTATTTCTTGTAGTATGTGTGCAACTATTGTGAAAAAGAGGAGGAATTTCTTCATTAAAGTCTGCAAAGAATACAGGGGCTTATCTGATGATCTCACTTCCTCTCGGAGAAGTTACGGGTATAAAATGCATTTATGATGACAAAGTAATTTTATCAATTATTTAAAAAGCAGTAAGATTTCCAAAAGACCTGAAATTTAAATACCCTATTTGAACTTCACGAAAGAAATAGTGAAGTGCCTCTTCAGTGCTTGTTTGCTGTATGCATTTATATGGCTTTTACTGTCAGCTTTTCTTTGGTGATTTTAAGAACCTCGTTAGTATGGGACAACTTGACCTTCTCTTCCAGATAAAATTAATTGTGAATCTGACTGTTTTCCTGTATCGTAAATGACTGGCAGAGGCAGTTGGGCTGGGCACAAATGCTGTATGCAGAGGTCTGTTTCCCGGTAGTAGCCTTATATCGTGCTCCGCCAGCGTACCCTCGGAAGGTGAGCCACTTGGGTACAGTCACTCTGCTCACCGTGGTCGGAGAGAGCAGACAACTCTGAGTTTAGATGTCTCATCTAACGAGCAGCAGGAATCTGGATTAGAGAAGGACTTACTTCAGCAGCTTGTCAAAAAGTTGGAGATTTTTGAAATTAATTAGTTGAGAACAAAGCATCTTTTATTATTGAATATCTGTGGTCATGTATAAATCACTATGATAGAACAGCTGCCACATGCTGTTTCCCTTTTTCAAGGAAAAACTCTCTGACTACACCTATAAATAGTGAATAGTAAATAAATAAGAAATCATTTGGGTATTTCAGAACACGAGTCAATGTTCTAAGCAGTGCTGTGCAGTATTCGGTGACTTCTGGGTTGTTTATGTGCCTTTCCCTTTTTAATGAAAGACCCTGTTTTTCATTAGTACAGTTTATACTTAATGTCTTTATGGGGGTAGTTAAATATCACCTATCAAAATGTCACCAGTCCTTTTCAGACACATGTATAACCTTTTCTTACTTAGTACTTGCAGCCTATATCCTTAGCAGGGAAAATTATTAATCCCTGATGAGTGCAACTGAAATGATACGTGAAGTCAGCAGAAATCTTTCTACCCAGTGAGCTGGCGGGGCATGTTTATAAGCCAGCAAACTGCAGTGCTTTGCAAAATATTATGGATCCAAAAGCACAATGCATTATGTCTACAAGGTTTACAAAGCTAGGATTAAGAATCGCTGTAACATCTGCTGCTGAGGTTATTCAAAGCACGTTATCTGGTATATTTTCTGGGTTTCCAAACACATTTTAGGTGTATACTAAGAGCCTGTTAAAATATGTTGGGTGGCTTTTTAAGTGAATGATACAGTTATCCTTAGGTTTCCTTTAATTTTCTAAATGGAGCTGTAATCAGTTTAAACTTCTGGGTTTTTTTGTCTGTGATCAGTCGCTGATGATTCCTTATTCAGAAGTTGATTTAGTTTCTGCAGGTGTGGACTGATAAATGGTGGGAAGCTGTAAATACTGATGTGTTTGGTCACTGTTGAAATGGATAATTGAATTAAGTGTAGAATCAGGCCAGTTTTCTGCCTGTGGTATGTGAAGTGTTGGTGTTTGACAGAATTTGCTGTTCAGGATGGATATCTTTGTCTTCCACCTGAAGAGCTAGATGGTTACATTTGCTCTTCCTGACTTGCTAACTGTCATCCTTTGAAGCAAGATTTATTAATTTGGCTGCATCGTTGTGCTGTGTTGTTCTTGCACTTCCCAGTATCCGTGGCTCGGGGCAGTGCTCCTGCCCAATGCTGAGCTCCTGCGTGGGGTGCCATGAGCTGTGCTGGGAGGCTGGACCTGAGCTTCTGCTGTGGGAGGTGGGTCAGGGCACATCTGGAGTTGTCCTCGCTGGGAGGGTCTCAGAAAGACCCTTTCTGTCCTTTCCTAGAGGAATTGCTCAGACGGTGGGATGGAACAGTTCAGGCACAACCAGTTCATCCTGAGCGTCTGTGGAAGGATCAGCGAGCCCCAAGCAAGGAGTTGTACTGTTGCTTGTGAGTGTTCGCTTGTGTAAAATGGAATGCTGGGCTTGTGTTCAGGTTTCTTGTGCTTTATAATCTCTTCCCTGTCAGTAAGTACCTGTACATGATATACGCATCTAATGAGAGCTTAGCAGCAAACGTAGTCTAGGCAAACCACATAAAAAGCCAAAGAATGACATTGTGTTGTTTGAAAAAGAATCTTAATATATTGCTGTGTGTGTGGAGGGAGCTACTATTCGTCAAAAGATTTATGTGGTGAACTAAAGCAGTGTTAACATGATGAAATTAAAGACTGAAATATTTCTCTCATACTTGCCACCCTCCTCCCCTTTTCCTACCCCCCCCCTTTTTTTTTTACGTGAAAGCAACTGATTTGGCTTTCACATGACACGTACTCTTCCCATTTATGGACTCTGTCTTTTCTCATTTTCTTCTGTTCTCCCCCTCCTCTTTCCCTGCCATGCTTTATTGTTTTGTTTTTCCGCTCCCTGGACAGACATTTTGTAATGCTTTTCTCCTCTGCCCACCTTTTCCTGGTGTGCTTCTGGCTCCCAGCATTGCTTTTGCATCTCCTTTCTGCCAGACTTACTCTCTTCTCTGCTTATGTCTGTTGATCACTATTGTTCTCCCTGATTTAACAAGTTGAGCTGTGGAGTGTCATGGATTTCTGTCAGGCTGTTCTTGAGGATATCTTCGTTTGTGAAGAATATCATTATGAATAATGGGTTAGTCCAGATCAGCAAACCTGACTCATGGGTTCAGCAGCACCTTTTTGGAGATATTTTTGTGCTGCTGGGGGCTCTGGGAAGGGACTAAAAGGCACCCTTCTCCTCTTAGAAACAGGGTAAACGCGCAAGCTGAAAACCAAAGCAGAATGAACCCTGCTAGTGTGTATTTCTGCGGACGTTCCCAGTGCTGTGCTGAGGGTGAGTGCTGGAGGCAGAAGCAGTGTTTATCGTGGCAGTGGGCTCACTGCTGATAAATTTGTACAACTTGAGTCTGTACAACTGTGTTAAAAAAAAAAAAAAAAAAAAAAGGTGGTGGGATGACTGGCTGTTTATTCTTTGGGAAGAGTGGGAAGAAAAATAAAAGTACTTCATTTGAGGTCTGAGAAAGACAGCTGTGTGTATAGATGATACAAGGGCTGCCAATGCTTTACGGAGAACTTTGTTCCTCTAATGCACTTATAGGAGTTTCACTGTAAGAATCAGTTTATTGCTGCCAAAATTGTAGGAGTGGCGGTGGGTCTTATGGAAGCAGTTCCTTTTATTTAAAGGAGAGAAGGCAAGGCTGGGTACTTGGATGCCGCGTATTCTGCCACAACAGACGACAATGGCATATCCTGTTAGAATCCTAAATAACAAAGGGAGACTAACCCAGGAGGCTGGTTTGCACGAAAGCAGGGTAGACACTGCTGCCGGTGTGTACGTGGGGAATAAAGCACTCTGAAGAGCTCTGGCCGGGGTATGAGCAAGCTGGCTAGAAGTTTACTAACACACCGTATCCTATTTGCAACCTCAGCTTGGCAGGGCTCCTCTGGAAAAACTAAAGATTCCCTTTCCTGGCATAAAACAACACCAAGGAGTGGGAGTAGAAACGCAGCTGTCTTATCCCTGGGTTGGAACAGCGATCTTGCAGATTGTCTTGCCAACTGTAGGGAAATACAGCATTTGGAGCATGAATCTAGTTTTCTGACTGATGCTCGTTAATAGCAAGTCCTTAATTTCATCCTGTATGATCGCTTCTTGTTATCTGTGTGTGTTTAATTGAGGAATGGATCTCTGAAAAGCCCTCTGAGAGCCTGTTTGAAAGTGACTTAGATTGCTGGTTCTCGGTCTGCATCTTGTCTTAATCTTTATCATATTTGAATTCCATTGTGAAGTGCCAAACAAAAGCACATCAGAAATAATAAAAAAGATACCATGTAAATAATTGGGTAGTTAGCAAATGCGATTGGATTTTACAATTCAAATGTTTTAATCCAGGAATGCTAACTGTATACGGAGTGCGAGTAGGAGTGGTCACAGAAAGATGCACGTTTCCAGCCAGCTTGTGGAACACTTAGACACAGCTGATGTAAAATGAAAAAAAGCCAAGCACATTTAACCAAGAAATTGAGAGCTCTTTTACTTTACTAGTGAAGATATCTACCTCTGGGCAAATGACTTCCACCTTAGCTTAAATGACTTTTCCTGTCTGAGGTTCACATTCATCACGCACTAATAGCAGTCCATGCTAAATCGCCTGGCTGTCGGTGTTTAGCATTCTTATTATACCCTGAATGGACTCAGTGATTTCCTGTGAATTTTCTAGGTGACAGTGCCTGTATAAATGGTCCTCATATCTTCCTTTTTCCCCTTTCCTTCAGTCATTGGTTCCTACTATTATGCAGCCACCTCAGTTTTGCTGGCACAAGAGGTTTTGGGAGCTGTGTTGTAGATAGCAAAGGTTGAGGGGTGGGACAGACGGTCACTCCTTGGTGATGGTGGTTTCTCAGTTGAGTTGACACAATGCTCTGGTTTGCAACTTGGCCTTACTTGAAGTACTGCTGGTGCAGCTGAGGTGGGGAGTCACCATGGGTCACTGGTGGGAGGAGAGCGAACTCCTTGAGCCAAAACTATTGCTGAATGGGGAACCTTCGTTAGCTCCTTCCCTGGTTGACAAAAATCTCTTTATTGTATTTAAGTATAATTTGCTGGGGGGAGTTCTTCACAAGCTTTAAATAATGTGTTCTTTGACTGAAAAATCTTCAGAGCGGCATAGCAGTCAAGTAGGAGTATTTGTGTGCATGCACGTGAGCACCTCTCTGTTATCAAGTTTCTGATTAAATAGGAACATGTTTCTTAAAAATAATTAAGTCCAACCTGTTAAGTGGTTAGCAAAATTTTAGCATGTAAGTTTTTCTTACTTGCACCACTCATACTTACTGTCTAAAAATTAAAACAAAATGCGTGTGTCTTGTCAGCCCTCATCTTCCTGATGTTGGGACTAGTTAAACCTTTGATCCGTGAGGCTGAAGGGTTCACTGTCAACTTTCCATTACAGCTTCAGGCGCTTGAACTGTAATCACATCGCCCCTTCACCTTGTCTTTGAGGTGAATAGCTTTGACCTTCAAGCTGGATGAGGGACCTTCCTCTATTCTGTTAGTTGTGCTCTGAGCCCACTGCAGTGTGCCTGCATCCCTCCCCACCTGTGGACAGGAGAGCTGGACAGGGTGTCTTGGTAGTGACCATGCAGGTGCCAAATAGAGATGATGAAATGTCCTTATGCAGCATTTCCCTAATATCCAAGTACTCTCTTTCATATTTCCTGCCCCCCCCCCCTTTCTGCTGTTTGTTGCTAGTTTAAGGCTGGCTTAACAAGTCATGCTGCTGTCTTTCCAGTCTGCTTGAGGACTGTCCATGTACAAGTAGGGGTTGTAAGCTCAGTCTTACGAAATGAACAGAGAATGTGTGAAGTAAACGGACTACTGGAAAAAAAAAAAGCCATTGGTGAACTCTCTTGGCTAGTTGAAATAGCATAGTAACTGCATCGCACTTGGGAAAATTGTCTTTCTGCTGGAATCTCTTCCATTTGGAAGACTTACAGCAGATGAAGCGGCCTCTGGCTTTGTTGGCTTGCTTGTGTCTTTTGGTGTTCAAATGGACTTGTAGTCATCTAGAGACCTCCCGCACAGTTTCTTCCTGCTGTCACATTTTTGCTCTCTGGGGTTAGATAATATTGAGAGCTGGGCCTGGGTTAGAGGCTGTTCACACGTTTCCTGCAACGTTTTGTTTGGATGCTGGCTTTTGGGGGGAGGGGGGGCGAGATACAGAGGGAAGAAGTAGAATGCGATTTAACGTGGGTAATCTCTTGGGGAGCTGTTTGGACTGAAGCAGTCTTGCTGTCTTGGTGCCAAGCAAACCTGCTTTGGTGCTTAATAATGGGAGACATTGGCAAGCGCATTTCTTTTGAGACGGGTGATTAGATTTATTGTCAATCACTTTGTATTCCCTAGAATGAGAAATAATTTATTTAAGAAACTGCTTTCTTGGAATGCAGACTTAAAAATTCATCAGGGCTGCGTTTGTTCTGCCTCCCTCAAGATTATAAAAGCACTTTTTTTTTTTTTGCTTTTTGTGTTGTGGCGGTGTGTTTTGCCACAAAAAGCGTTTTTGTTCTGTAGTTCAGATCTACAGGCAAGATTGTGGATGGGTGAGGAGATTAGTTAAATTTCACACTGATCTGATATGGCTGCTAAGACACCCAAAGAATGTTCCAGTCTTGGTTATAATTTAAAGAATGCAGAGATGTTTACATTTGCCTTGAAGTTAAAAGCAATTCTCTAAGGTAGTTTTGTAGCAGTGTGAGTAGGCGTGCCGTGCATGTGTTTGCCAGACTCAGCCTGTCTGTTTTAGGCTGATTTTGGTTTGACGCGGTAGTGAGGCGTTCAAGTGGCTGGGGTAGAGCCTGGGACACGGACTGCATAAAGAAACTTGCTGCTGTATTCTGCCAAACTGATGGTTCTGTTTTTTGTTTTAGATGAAAGACCTAGTTTGTACTTCTGATGCTATGTGCATGTAAGTTTCTGGACTTGACATCTAGTAATACATGCATCAGTTTAATTTATGACCCAAACTCTGTGGGGCTAAGAAGAAATGAAGGCTGAATGCCTGTCTAGCAGAAAGGAATGTACAAATGAGTCATCTCACACCACCCTTAATGCCAGCATTGTAGAGGCAGCAGGTGGAGATGAAGGAAAAAAGCTTGCTGGAAAATTGTAATCCATGATGTAACCTCATCCCACTAAAAATCTCCCTGATTTAGCCTTGGTTAGTTCATCTGAAAGACTCCAGAGAGGAAGCAAGTCAGATCTGTTCTGGGTTTGGTCAAAGATTAGACATGCAGATTTGCCTTGTGTTTGTCTTTGGGAGGTAGCTTGGCAAATCACAATGAACCCTCTCTACAAATCTTGGTGAGAAACAGTCATTTCCTGCTCATTTAGTATGGTTTCCTAGTGGGCAAACATTCCAGATAAACACTAGCCATGCTGTTGACACCTAAGAGAAATAGGACTAGCCCTAAAACTGTATGTGCCAGGTGTTGTTTCTTTTTTTTTGCCTTTATCATTTTCATATTAAAAATAATGGTTTATGCCTCTATTTTACTACTTGATCTCGCTGAACCACTGGAGGAGAAAAAGGGCTTGTGACTAAGGGACTGAAAGATGAACTTTGATACCCTCATCTGGTTCTGGGTTCTACCACAGACTTCTTAACATCAGGACTCTGAGTCCTGGGTTCAGCCCCCAGTTTTAATGCTTTCTTGAACTGCTTGATGTCATTTCCCTGCAGAATTGGTGGCAAGAACTGGATGTATCCAAGGAGGTGTTTTAGTCTGTGCAAGATCCGAACTGTTCTCTGAAGCTCCTATTCTTCTTTTTGACTAAAGAGGAAGAATTAAGTTATTGTGTGTTTGGATACCTCTCTACACTGCCTGAAGATAGGTGCTGTGAATTTGAACATATTACGCTTCCACTTCCCTAGTTGGAAGATGTGTGTCCTCACTCTCCCTCCTTGGAGCTGTTTAGGTCAGCAGACGGCTGTATCACATTGCGGCAGTATTGCCCTTTTGCAGTACAAAAGCTACTAGTGATTGTTTTGTTCTGAAAATTAATGGGCATGCGTGATTTGCTGAGCGTTACCTTTAGTGTAGTGGGATTGATTAACACTTCAGTTTTAAGCATATATTGTCACATCTGTTGAAGTTGACTGAGATGTAATGTCTTGACATCTTTGGTTAACACCCAGTCAATCTGAAAAGCAGGGCAAGAGCCCTGAGTGACGTCTTACTTGTCAAAGTGACAAATTGCCCTTTCTGATTCAAAGGACCAGCTTGCATGGCAGAGCTAAGTAGCTACTGGAGAAAGGGGACGAGAGCATGGGAAAATACCCTATTTGTTTAGGCCTTCCCTGTATTTTTTGTTGTTTGTTGCTCTGAGTTGAAGCTCTTTGTTTTCCTTCATCTGAAACAACAGCAAGTTGAGAGGAGCAAAGCCTCTGGGATTCTGCCTCTCCCACTTCTCGTTCTTATAAACTGTTTACAATCTCCTTCAGTTTTTTAGCTTTGTATGGAAAAGTTCAGTGGGTCAGCTTTCCCTTTAGCTTCATCCATCATTCCAGTCAATTAGAAATAGTCGAGGGCCAATTGCCCGGTCTTCCATTAACTGAGACACTTCAGATTGTTTAAAATAGCATAAAAGCCCTCTTTGTTGACCGTTGGGCAAGCACTGTAGATTTCCCTGATGATGGGCAGTTACCGCGTGGCTGAACAGAACCCCAGTGTGTCTCGCAGTACTTGAGGGATGAATATTACTGCTACGGGCCTTGTCTGGGTTTTGATTCCTTCTCCTTCACCTCCGCCTCTTGCTTTCCCTGAAAGGTGTGATGCCTTCAGATGGTGATTACTGTGCCTGCTTGCAAAAAAAGCTGCTCTTTGTGGCTTTTCAAAACTTCTGTGGTTGAGGGTTTTTTTCAATTGCTGAAATGTTCCTTTTTAACCTTGGTGCTTTAAAAGCTCTTGGCATTATTTGTTAGTTGCTTGTCGTGTGTGTTTCTAAAGGACAAAGGAAGTGTGTAAGTGTTCAGGAAACAGCTAGTGCATTGTGGTGTGTGGCTGAGTTCATTCTGGTGCCCCATGCCAGGACCGCCCGCTTTCATTGCGGGCTAGCACTTCCCTTGTGTTCTGACCTGACCAGCCTTCGGGTGGGAGCGATAACAGAGAGCTCGAAGCGCGGCATAGGTTCATGTGTTTGAAGTGAGCTGAATCCATTGTATACATACATAGATATATATTTATATATATAAAAAACACATGACATTTAACCAGAGAAGTAGGCTTACTATGTGTGGAGATCAGTTTATCTGTGGCAAACTAGATATTTACGTATTCCCATCTTAAAATTATTGTCTATCTTGCAAACTTTCTTTCCAGTGTTACACACTCCCTAGGTTTCGGTATGGGCTAGCCCATGTGCTTTTTGGTGTCGCAGTGCCATTTTGCCTGAATAATGTGTTATCATTGCAGCAGCATTTCCCCTGATTGTGACGAGTTTGCATAGGTGTGACTGAGCACGAGGGCTTGGTGCTGCAGACCTGGACTGTGCTGCATTTTTTTGAACTGGAGGAGCGCAGCGTATGGCAGTCCTTGAACATAAGGCCTCCGTGTTCTTCCGGAAGGTTCCCTGCCTCACACGCAGTGCAGGCACTGCTATATACGAGGGCTTATCCGTTTCTCTGTTCCTGAAGCACAATCTAAAAAGGGTGAGACAGTCTCCCCTACAGCTGCCACTCAGATGATGCAGGCCCAGTGATGTACATGTGCTGGTCAGCTTGGATCCCAGCTGTTCCACTACTGAGATGCACAAAAAGCTCTCTGCACAAATCCAGGGCACAGAGCACAGCAGGGATCTTCAGGCTGTGGTGTGAAAAGAAAGGGAGGTCTGACAAGGCAGGAGAATAGGGTAGTAATCAGATTTGAGTGTCTTCAGCTGCTGAGGAGCTGGATCTTTTATTGGAGAAAGGTCTGCCACAAATACATCACGTTCAACAAACTCCACCAGTGACTTTCTTCCTCTTGATGTCCTTTGGGATACCAGTCTGATGCAGACCTCAAGATAGATTTGTTGGATTGATGTGGTCCTGCAGACTTGCCTTTTTTTTTTTTCTTTTTTCTTCTTTCTTCCTTTTCTCCTCCACATGCCCTCAAAAAATAACAAGCTTGAGTCCATGACGGAGCTGGAAGTGCAGACCTAAGTTGGAAGGAGAGCAGTGGGGCAGAACGTCAGCATGAGACTTGACTGACAAAACCGGTATTTGCCTGCTTTGCACTTAGAATAATCTCGTGTTTCACAGAGATTGCAGCTTTAGTAAGTAATTTAAAGAGTATTAGGAGGGGGGAGAATCCATATTTAATTCAATTAGCATTGTTGCCCAATGCCGTTAATTACTCCCAGACTTGTAATGTGTTTCACAGGAGTTTGATATACTTGAGCTTTGTCTGTGCTGGGGTCAACTGAGGACAAGTATGTCCACTGGTGTAGAATCCAGCCTTTGTGCTTTGCAAAAACCTTCAAATTTGGTATCCAACAGTAGCCTGGAGTAAGCAGTAGCCTGAATAGCCTGCATTGCACTCTGCTGAACAAAGGGTATCTCTGGGAGAATGAGGATTCGATGTATGTGTCTTCAGTGTTTTGTGAAGAGGTATGGTTTTAGTGGAAGTAATCATCTCCTGCAATTTTATATTATTTCCAGACTGTTTTAAATTGTTTCATAGGCAGAGAATAAAGAACTTTGTTTACTGTTTTAAAGTAGAATGTCTGATTCTCCTGGGGGAGGTTATTCTTTTATTAAAAAAAGATATAAAATAGCTGCTTTGATGGAAATACAACTCTAGGAATTGAAATGGTGATGATTATAGAAGCTGTAGTATTCTAATGCAAAACAAGCCCTAGGAGATATGTGCCCTAAATGGTAAATCACTCTGTTTTTTAACAAAACGAAAATTACTGTTATTTTATGGTTCTTTCTTATTTTACAAGGTCTTTAGCTGTTTCATCTGCACTTAACTTTTACAGGCTGGGGATAAATTGATTGTTGTTTTGCTTTTTAAATAGCTTGGCTTTTTAAAAGCATGGTGGAGATGCAAGCACAGATCAACAGGATAGGATTCATTGGTACTCAAAAAAGCAGGGCGAAAAGCCATGACTACTGACACCATATGCAATAACTGTATTGGAATCTGTTTTCATAGTTGGTGCTGTTTTGTAATCTTCTTGGAAGGAGACGAAGATTATTATTTGAAAGGGACCTCATGGATAATGCTTAGCAATTGGGGGGGGAGGGGAGGATATCACCTTGAAATGGGTGTGTTTATTGCAAGAGAACTCCTGCTGCCATTTTAGAGGGGCTGTGCAGATCCCTCGGGGCCCTGAGGGCACTGACAGACCTCAGTGGGCCTGACCAGCTGCACGCGGTGTTTCCACCCACATTCCCAGTCCAGAGACCTGGGAGCTTTATTTAAGCTCAGCCGTGGGCGGTGCTGGAGGGAGTACCAGTCTCCAGCTGAGCCATAGTCATGCCTGGCCCTGGAGCCCATTGATCCAGACCCCGACCTGCAGACGGACTTCCCAGCCCGACTTCAGACGGGCCTTGTCACTGAGGGCCGGCCTGCCTGCCTGTCACTGGGCCCCATCCTCACCCTGCCCTGCAGATTGGCGTCCCAGGTTGGCCTTGAGCCTCCCTCACCACTGGGCTGTTGCCTCTCGGTTGGGCCTGGCTGCCATCTCAGGTCTGTCCTGCTCTCCTGGCTGGGTTCTGTGGAAGTGGACAGCTGATGGCAGTGACGGCTGTGGCATGGCAGATCCCTCCTGTGCTGGGGAGCAGCACCCTCTGGTTTGACAGTACGGGAAGGACCATGGGGCCCTGGCCAGCATGGTAGCAAAAGAGGAACTGTCTGCTTACTTCTGCTTTGAAAGTCCTCAGCAAGGTAAACGAAGGAGCGTGTGTTGTTCTAAACTGGAATTACCTACCTCTAGTAGGCAGGGAACTACTGGTAGGGTTATTCATTAGGGGTGTCATGTTCCAGCGCTGTCTGGCAACTTGTGTTTCATTTTGAACAGTTAAGCTTACCTGCCAATGTTTGGAATCTGAGATGCTGAAAAGTATTGAGCAAAAGGGCATCCTAAATACTGCCTTAGAAGCTGAGCACAGAGGAAGGTGGTTGAAAGGGGTAATGTGTCCCAGTTTCTGCAATTTGTGATGACCTAAAATTCTTAATGATGGGAACTAAAAACAGGTAACAAACCATTTGCATCTTTTCTATGTTGATGTTAGCTCATGACAACTACAAGTTAGCAATGTGGAGGAAGGGCTGGTTTTGGAGGTAGAAGAACCACGTCCTTAAACTAATTTCGGTAAGAGAGAACTGGATGATGTGCTGTCCTCTTTGCTCACGTGCTGTCCTCAGTAGCTCCCATAATAAGAAGGAAGACACAAGAAGATGCAGTCTGGTTAGTTGGGTTATCTACCTCGAACTTCACAAGCTTTTATTCTTTCTGACGCTTAGGACAGTCTCTTGCTAACAATAGTTTTCTTTTGTAGGAATGCAGATCTGTACCCTATCTCCCCGAATCTTCATTTAGAATCAGCCAGAGGATAAAAACTAGCGCAGTGCTCATTTAAAGTCAATATGCTCTAGTTTGCAATTTGCTCATGTTTAAGTGCCCAGCTTTAAAGGTTTCCTTTGCCCACAGGCAGTCTGAATACAAAGGGAGACTTTATTTTTTTTCATCAAGAAAAAGTTTTGCAAAAGCTCAAAGAGCAAAATGTTTCTTTCCACCTTCTGTCTCCTGAGGTTTATTATCACAAAGCAGAGTTTGCCTCTGAAGAATTTGGAGGGGAACAGAGACACATAAATTCATGCAGTCACCTCAAGATGCAACTAGAAATGAGGATGATATGTACACATACACACGTACATACATACATGTATGTGAGAGGAGTGAGAAGGTCCCACCTTGAAGCAGTTTCGGCATTCGATGCCTTGGTGGTGACGAGGAGGTTTACAGGGACAAGGTGTAATGGAAAAAATCTCTACGTGTAACTGATTTCTTTGGTGTTGGCACAGCTGGGGTTGCACGAAGATGAATAGTTCTGAGCCTTTACTGTATTGCAGTATTGTGTAAATTCTTCTGTTTAGAGGGAAGCTTTACTGTGGGGTGGGGAAAAGGGAGTTGGAGTTAGAATATGGTATCCTCAAGAAAAATGTGAAGGGACTAACATATTTGTCCCAGGAGCTAGTTTCCCTTCTTGAAGCTGTGGGCAGAAGACACAATCTGACATCTGAACCCTACCATAAAGGATGCAGTATGTATCATAAGTTACTGACCATAATGATTAAGTACTGCAGACTGGGAAAAGTGATTTTCTTTAGGATTTCAGAAGCCTTATTCTCATTGATTGATTCTGTAGCCCGAGTTATTCTGTGGTTTCAATGGAAATAGAAGTAGTACCTGCTTGTATCACCTCTGGTGGTCCAGCATGTGTTATCTTTGAAGGCTGTCCACGTTGCATTTTGACTGAGATGATTGCCTGAGGCTTATTGTTGTGGTCTCGGTTAATACTAGTGCTTAACCTGAAAATGAAAGCGGCTTCCTTACTGAAGTCCCAGAATGTCAGAATACAGCTGTAAATAACGGAAACTGAACAGGGGCATCTTGGCTTGTTTCAGAGCAAATTACAGATCATGGGAGGATTAAATGACACTTTTTCCTGTGGAGTTTAATGAGACCTCAGTACCCCGCTCCTGCTCAGCAGCATGAAGTCACTCAGAAGGATACTATCCTTCAGGGCTTGCACCACACATGGCACAGCAAAGGGGGCAATCCACAGTTCGTTGTTGGGATGAAATGCAATTTTTCTAAACAAAATGTTACAAAATAAAATGCTGTAGTTACCTGTAAGCAGCTTCATCACCAGGTATAGAATGTTTAAACCTTGATGTAATTAGAGTCAACAGCTGCATGGCAACAGTTTTATCCCAGTCATTCTGTATTCCTGTGATGTGAAAAGATATACTGAATTTCTCCATGACGTTTGCTTTAGGGAAAGAGGGTTTGCTTTGCAGTTTAGGGTCCTGTGTCATTCCTTTCCTTTTTTTTTTTTTTTAATGGAAAAAAAAAAATGTGTCTGTGTGTGTATATTCCTTAATAAACGATGTCCTTTGTGTGTGCCTGTTTGACAAGATGTGCAAATAGAAGCCCTGCTTTGGCTTTGAGGCCTGTGTAGCCCGATACCTTCAGGGCATATAATGAAATGAACAGTCTGTCACTTCGTTTTACGCAGTTGAGGATTTGTAATGCTGGGGAAAAGTCTTATTTCTCAGTATGTAAGCCAGTTCTCTATTGGCCACTTGCTGTGAAACTTATGAAATACATTCATCTACCAAAGGGGAGCTTCTCTGATTTCTGTGCTGAGACACACAATTGCATAAGAAAAAGGAAAGTTCAGGCATTAGTGCTGGCAAGAGGCAGAAGCGTTTTCTTTGGGCAGTATCCCTGCAAGAACCAGCCTTTGATCTACTTTCTGTTTAGTGTTTCTTTATGTTGTCTATCTGTTATAAATTTTAAATAAGCTTATAGTCAGTTAGATCTTATGGACTTAGTGAAGAGAAGATGTTGGAAGGGGTAGCATTTCACATAATTCAGCTATTAATCTCTAGCTATCCATTTTTTAAAATTATCGTTGTTTTGGGCAGTTTGACAAAGGTGTTAGTTTAACAGTAGGTCTTGATGTTTTTATAGCCTTTTGTAGTCTGCAACTGAGTGTATTTTATCAAGTGGAAATAAACTTTTAATGGTGTGTAAGATTAACTGCTCTGAAAGCCAATGGTCCTGTTCACTGTGGAATAGAATTAATGTTTTTACAGGCAAAAATTCCACTCCTCCTACACTGGGCACTGGAGACAAAGCTTAAAGCAGGTTTAAATATAAGGTAGTAAGTAGTCTGCTAGGCTGTAGTAGGTTGCCTATAAATATGAAGTGCTTGATAGATGCTTTACATGATTTCCATTTACTTAGCTGAGTTCAGCTATACCAATGTAGCTGCAGCACGCTTTTTTGAGACAGCAAATACTTCTTTCTCTGAATCTCAACTTGCAAGCTGTTGGGTAAAATGTGTTGGGGTTTTTGGTGGGTTTTTTGTGTGTTGTTTTTTTCTTTTTCCTCAATTGGGAAAGCTGAAATCAATAGAGTAGTTATACCACGATGACAGAACTGAAAAGTTAATTTTTTTTGTTGTTGTTCATTTTTACCTGCTTCTTTAGGAACAAAGCCCCAGTAACCAGACATCAATAGCAATGATGCAAGAGCCTCAAGAAATGGTGGAAGAGACAGTTACTGTGGAGGAAGACCCGGGCACTCCCACTTCCCATGTGTCTATTGTCACTTCTGAAGATGGAACCACAAGGAGAACTGAAACCAAGGTGAGAGGTTAATAACCAATGAGAAAAATGGCAAAATACCACCTAATCACAAAACAAAAATAGCAGGGAGTAGCATGAGTGTTGACAATCGTGCTGTTGTGATCCTCAGTGATTTGGAATGTTCTGTTTGCCAGCAAAGCTGAGTTCAGGGCTTTTCCAGTTTCACCTCTATGTCTAATTTGCTCCCTATCAGCTGTGCTGATACCGCTGTTCATGGAGCTGTGAACTGAACATTAGAAACTATCCAGGTTAAGCAAACAAAAACACTAGAACCCCTTCCCAGACTGTTTATTCTTTTGAGATTCACTTTATTTTACTGAAATAGTTCACAGTGTTGCCTTGCAAACACATATAGTGCTACAAGAATTAGATGAGTTGGTAGGGCTTGGAGTAAATTACTTTTTGCAGCTGAGGAAAATGTGCTTCAAAATATGTCTTCAAATTAGTTACTATCTGTAATAACAATATGCGATTATGCATTTGTCCTTTAGAACAAGAAACCTCCTATTTAAATTACACCATAGCATTTAAATTCTGCAACAGTCTTGTGAATGGAATTTTACTCCTTGTGCATGGGGAAAGCTGGGTGTGTTCTCAAATGACCTGTACCTCAGGTTCGGTTGGGTTACAGGTGTTGCATGTGTTCTAATTTTCCTGATGTCTTTTTGTTCCCTTGTGTAAGATAATTTTACAGTCTTCATTGAGCAGGTGCTGTATGTTCATGGCTGCCTCGCATGCCTTCGGGTACCACTGGAACATTAATACGCCTTGTTATTTGGGTCTTGGAAGTTGAGCTGAAATCTTTGGTTGGTATCTTTGGTTGGTTTTGGTCATGTGAAAGATTAAGGGTGATTCCCTTTTTAAAAACTTCTAAACACCACTGATTTTTAAAAAAAAAAAAAAAAAAAAGATACTGTCCAACTGCTTTCTCTGTTAAAAGGACTTTGAACAGAGATGACTGCATAAATCAGTGTTTATTTTTACTGGCATTCCAGAATTGCAGTCCTGTAAGATACCTATTCAGGACATCAGATTCTCAGGTTGGAGGAAATGAACATTGATTTCCTGAGTCAGTGGGCCCACGCACATTCCTATAAACTGAGTATCTGGTTTAATATTTATTGCCATTAAAAGATAAATATAACTGGCCTATTTTCTAATTGTTGGAAGGAGATGAAGGTCTTAAAATAAAACAAACAAAACCCCCCACATTTTGATTAGCTCTACAATAATCTAATCTATTTAGTTTGTGACTTATTTGAAAAAAATGTTGTTTTCTCTCTAGTGGCAGCAACAACTGTTATTTACAGGAAGGAAGTGATAAAATTACAGTGGTGATGGACACCTTTTTATATGCACTAACAGTAGCGCATAGTTTTAGGAGACTGTAAGTGCGGCTGTGCAAGAGAATGAAATGATAGCTACAACTGTAAAAATAGAGGAGAGGCCATGCAGTGGTACCTAGATAACGGGACCACATGGAGTGAAATAGTTTGTCTGAAATAGTCATGGCACTGATAAAGCTGCATGTTTGTCATAGCGTAAAAGGTGCGATTTTCTCCTATGTGTGGTGTACTTGCTATTTTTCCATCTTCCCACAGAAAAGGACAGTGGCAGCTCCAAAACAGGCATTGTGTCTGCATATGGGAAAAGAAAATTGGAAAAACAGCAACCCCAGAGCTAGTGTTCCATTTGAAAGAGGAAGGCTTTCTCCTGTTCCTGTAGTTCATTCCAGGCACCGAAGTGTGTCCGCAATGGAGGAGGGTGCATAGCTGTCTTGGTGTGCATTTTTGCTGTTTCAAATAATGCCACTGACTTCAACTTGCATACTATCTGGAGGTGTTTCCTAGTATTTCATTGCTAAAAAGACCAACTGTTTAAAAAATAATTAAAAAAAAAAAAAAACAACGCAGTTGCTGAGAAAAGTAATTCTGAAATGTCAAAACACAGATGGGGCTGGCTCAGCCCTAACTGTCAGAAGAGGTGCTGTGACTTTGCTGAGGTGGTGGTTGTCTCTGAAATGGTTTTGTTTTGACTTTTCCTTGCTGTGATAATATGGCATAGGTTTAACAGCTGTTAGATATGAATCTGAGGTCAAATTAAATTTTTTTTTTTTTTCTCAGTCGCGTTGGTCTTCAACTTGCTTTTTGTTTTGGTAGGGAATGTGAAAATGAAAACTGTTGTCACTGGGGTTTAGTAGCATCAGTTAAGTGTCCTGAAGTTAATTGGCATTGACTTACTATCACTTCTAATAGATATCAACATAGTGCTTTTATAGGTCATACTATTACATGTGAGAGCCTTACGGAGAAAATGAAGTTTGCTGGTATCTCTGTGCAGTGGGAAAATTCTAACATTGCCGCTCAGCTGAGGACGGTGAAGGAAAGCATTTCTCTGGGATGAGAGATGCAAACACATGCCTGCTGGGCATGCAACGTGCAATAGTAGGATCTTTGTTGAGCTCAGAAACTGCTGTTCTGTGTCCCTGCCTGTTCCCTCCCAGATTTAAAAAAAAAAAAAAAAAAAAGGGGGGGGGGGTGGAATCCCCAAACCATCAGTCTGGCCTTGCTTTAGTGTGCCTGTACTTCTTATCCTTGTAAAGGAGCAACATTTCCTGTGGCAGGAATCCCCACATCTATTTTCAGTAATATCTAATCTGTTACTTCATAAGGGTAATGTTTAAAGTTGAGATAGCCACACTGTATTCATTAAATGTTGGAAGGGTTAGGTTTATCCTCAGATTTTTTTTTTTTTTTAACTTAGAGCGATCATTTAAGGTAGTTAGCACAACATACAAATAAAAGTTTTTATGTTCCACATTATTGTGCTTGCTCTAGACTTTGAGGAAGGCTTGAGAACGTGTCTTTATTACCTCTGTGACTAGAAGGCTCTGCTGGACAGTGCCAGACACAATCTCCAGCATATTTGGCTTGCAAAGAAAGTGGCAGCACAAGATGCCTCTTCTGACAGATTAAATAACGCAGGTCATGGGGGTTTTTAGGAGCCAAAGAGACTACAGGTGTTTTTTCAAATGTATACTTTCTTTGCTGGGTAGCTTACATGGGGATTACTCAACCAAATTCCATTTAGTATGCATTTTTGGATTCTTCAATATAAAATTGTCAGCTCCTGTATGCTGCTGTGCCTTTATTCCCCCCTGCCCTTTGTTTCAAACCCATGATTTATAGAGGTTATTCTCTTCAATAGTGTATTAAGTAAACAACCTTAATCCAGAAGCATTGGCAGTTTTGCTATGCTTTTCCCCACATCTTTGAAGATGCCTGTAGCAGTGAAGCAGGAAGAAGGCATAATAGAATTTAATATTTGACATATTTTACATAGAGAACATCTGCCTTTTCAAAATGAGGTATTTCTGAGTAATTTTCCCAAAGTGTTTTTCTCTTAGTGCTATACTAAGTCCCTATATAACACTCGCTGCACAAAAGATGTAGCAGATAATATTTCATTTCAACTTTATAATCTCTCTGGAAGCCAAATACCTATCACGCTAAAGCAGTGAAAGTCACCTTGGGGAGAGACACCGCTTCTTGTCTGTGGGCTGGCACACTGCTGTGTGTTAAAGGGAGCCTGTTCGTAAGTGGCTCAAGAGAACCCAGTAAAGCAAATTAGATGTGTGTGTGCTTGTGTTAATGTTTCCTTTTTTCTTTCTTCAGGCACCTTTTCTTTTTATCTTTGAAATTCTAAAAGATTAGAGAGATTTAGGTCACTTTTATTCATTGAAAATTATGTTTTATGATAACAAACTGTGACATCAGTCTGTATGCAAAGTTGTTTAATTTCCAGTCCATCTATTTGCCTTGTGCTTTCTAATACTCAGTAAGGCCAGCTCTTTCCCAGCAGCGAGTAAGTGCTGCTCCTGCTTCCTCCACCAGCAATGGGAAAGTGCTTGTGACTGAAACTCCTCGGTTGTGGTGGTGCCAGGTACCCTGAGATGCCGTTCTTCAAAACTTTGCAGAAAATTCAAGGGAGTTAGGTAATAGAGCAGGAATGGATTTCAGCCGAAGTTGAGGGCCCTTTGAAAATGTGAAACGTTAAGCTGAAAATTGAAAGAGAGAAATTTGAGCTGTTGTTTAAAAAACCTACGGGGCAAGTTCTTACACAGCATTTAATAGAAAGGTAGTAGCTTTAGCCTGTTTGGGCTGATTAATTTTTACAGTCCATAGTTCAAAAATAAGCTCTGAGAAATGTCAGAGTGCTTTTATCCTTGCACGTTCCTTCTCATCTGTTTTTTGGTTTATGACATAGTTCCAACAAAATTTTTAGCACTGTCAGTACTGTCTTTCCTCCTCTCAATACTGTGCACTTTGAGGGATCTGCTTGTGCCATCTGCACATGCATCCAGCAAGTCCAGCCACTGGACATTTTCATGTTTGGTTCTCCCATCCTTCAGGACAAATAGAAGGATGAGGAACAGAAAAAGACAGAAGCTGCTTCAAATGTGGGAATATTTCCTTTGTGTTCTGTTCACAAATGTGTTTCCAGAAACAGAATTAGTGAAAACATTATCATGGGGCCTGTAGGGGAATTATTTAAGAAGATAATTGCTGTCTGAGGGGGAGAGCAATGGTAAGGTCAGTAAACCTGAAATGTAGTGAGAGGGAAACAGCAATGAAAGCACCAACTTGCAGTCTCATAGGATTTTGGTTGCAGAGGGACTGAATAAGTTGGTATATTGGAACTTTTGCTTTTTTTTACGGTGGTTGAAACCTTAATATGTTCCCTTAAAGGGAATAACAAATTGCAAATTCATTTTAAGCATACTCAAGAAGAACTCTTCATAGGGAAGTAATCTGAAGCTTTCATCTGGTACTCTGAGATTGTAGCATTGAAACAATTGAGCACCTCAGATTTGTGATCGGGCTAAAAAAACCTCTTTAAACAGGTTTCTTTAGAGATGGAAAATAAACAGAGGAAGTCAAATTACACTTTCTCAAAGTAACTTGTATCTCTGGATTTTTCATTAGAGCATCTTTTGTTGTGAGGAGTTCATGCTAAGAAATCTTTCTCATGATTGGGTGCATCGTGGAGGATCAGGTGTCTCAGATAAGACAGTGTGATGGGACTCCAGTTTGGAATAGCTTTGTTCTCCCTGGCTAGTGCATCAGTATTAAGGAAACGACAAAAATGTTGGGAGAGAAGATTACTGTGCTATCAGCAGCTCAAGGCTGCCTGTGTTCTTTTAAGAAATATAAATGAAACATTCCCTTGAGCTGGATTTCCTGAAATAAAGACGTTTGGGTTGTTGGTTGGGGTTTTTATTGCTTGGAAACCTAATAAATGGACCTTCCTCTGTGTGCTGGCTAATTGCTTCTAAAAAGCTTCCCTTTATTGTCCTGTAGGCAACAAAGTCTGTTTATCACATGATAAATCTTCTGTCTCGGTGCCTGCCCCTGACAAATGAGGCATGAGTGCAAATACTCCCTCTCTCTCAAAATATAAAAAGACTTGGTTTGATTCCCCTGCCTTAACACCTTTAGCATTATTGAATGCTTTTATGCTGTGAGAAATGTGTACTTTAGTGCTTGGGTGAAATGTTCCTTTTTATGTGTCTGACGAGGGGGTTTTGATTGTCCTGATTCTTTCCACTCGTTAATAGGGGCAGCATTCAGAAAATGATGGAGGTAAAGCTGTGCTGACATTGTAAACTTGTTCTTACATGTGCTGGCTGACGCGAAGTGTCTCTCTTTGACTAGCCACAGCCATTGAAAACTTGTCTATACTAGTCTCACAGACAGAAAATAAGGCAAACTGGGAAAAAATTGCAAATTAATCTCCTGCATTCTGTGTTGGTCATATAAAAAAAAAAATAAAAATCTGTAAAGTACCTGAGCATGATGAAAAACTTATTAAGTGTAACTGCTAAGTCACAAATTGTATAGGAATTGATTTTCAAAGCGTTCTAAAATTCTGCTTTGTCTTTTCTGTGTATGTGTAGTGAATATTTGTACACAGTTGTCCTTGCCATAACACTTCTGTGTTGCGGTCACTCATTCTATTTGACAATAACAGCGATTCTCCAAAAAAAACCTAGCAGTCAGAAATGAGCAAGAGCCCAGAACTGGCAGTAGGAATGCTGGGGAGGACTGACAGTGGCAATGCCTCCACTGCAAAGCCTTTGTCCAAGGATCCTGCAGGTTAAAGGTTGTTCCTTCTTCTGGGCTATTGCTGCAGCCACACGTGGTTTATTAGGTATCTTGCATTGTCTGGTCTTGAGAACATTATGAAAAATTACATGTGACAAGCTCTGCATGCATGACAACATGTGTCTTGAAAAGCAAGGCTTGGCATTAGATTTAAAATATCCATCTGTTGAACAGTGCTGAAAGAAAGGGCTTTGTGAGGTTATGCGAGCGCTCTTCTTGGCATCTAGAAAGCTGCCTCTTTGTTCCTTCTTGGGCAAAAAAAAAGTATCAATTTCTGATTCATCAAGTTATTGAAATGCTACCTACCTTCCTGTTATTCCCGTTACAAATTCAAGAACACAAAGGCCTGGCACTTTGCTTCCAGTTTTGTCACTGTTTTGCAAAACTCGCATATTTCAGGCCTGAGAAATGTTGCTTTTTCTACTCTTAGAGGAACACTTACGAACGTAGTACTTTGAATAAAAGTTCTGGTTTGGACTTCAGTAGGGGAATACTGAGCTGTGTTGCCTTGTGTATATCCACTTTACAAAGAGCTACTGTAAGCTACGCCAGCTCTTTTTCTTCTCTAAATTATAGTGAGATGGGAGCTGGTCTCTTCCCCAAGTAACTAGCGATAGGACAAGAGGAAACGGGTTCAAGTTGCACCAGGGAAGGTTTAGGCTGGACATTAGGAAAAAATTTTTCACTGAAAGAGTTACCGAACATTGGAACAGGCTGCCCAGGGAGATCGTTGAGTCACCATCCCTAGATGTGTCTAAAAGTCGTGTAGATGTGGTGCTTAGAGACATGGTTTAGTGGCAGACCTGGTAGACTAGGGTCAGTGGTTGGACGGGATGATCTTACAGGTCTTTTCCAACCTAAACGATTCTATGAAATGCTGTCCAGTTTCATAAATGCCATGACAGCAGTCATGCTGATAACTTGGTGGAAAGTAGAAGTATTGTGCGGAGGTCATAAGCAAAAACCACTGTGGGATTCTATGACATGAAATAAATGTGTAGTTTCTAGTTTCCTTTCCTCTAGGTATTAAAATGTGTGCTTTTTAAAAAAAAAAAAAAAAAAAAAAAAAAAAAAC
>VFFE01006943.1:1157753-1399790 GCA_008921705.1 Burhinus oedicnemus | reverse complement strand
AAAAGATTTGGAGGCATGGAAGCTAGCATCTTTCCTGACATTTACTTGTTAAGGAAATCCCTTTGGGCTGAAGAGGGGAAATCCTTTCAGCTCTGGCCCAAATTAGATACTAAGGTCGTGTTGGTACCTGGCTGTACTTTATTCAGTATCATGATGCTGTTTAACTGCACTGTTGGTGGAGAGTCAGTTGTGCTGCTTTCAGTCTTGCAGGATTTCATTACTGCATTAGGCTGAAGTATCATTTGCTCACAGATGTCTCTAGGAAAAGAAATGCTGTTTGGGTGAATTTCTTGTATTTGGAGTTTCTGTGTGAAAACATCTGGCTAGAGGACATGTCTGGAGCCATTTCAAGAGATGTACTCTAATTATTTTGTTTTAGCAGCAGCTTGGCTAATCTAGTGCCAATCTAAATGTTTAAATCAGAGGCTATAGGTCAAAATATTTATTTGGACTTCAGAGCCATTGAGCAATCCAGGAATACATGGTATAGTTACAGTTTCTCTTGATGTACACATTTCATTCCACGGCTTACATGGAGAAAACTGTCACTTACTGTTGCTTATTCACCTCTGTAATACTTTAGAAACTGAGAAGTTCTGTTGATTTTTTTTGTTCCTCCCCTCCCTGTGTGTAATGCTCTCTGGGACTGATTCTCCCTCATTTTTGTGGGTGTAGTGTTTTGTTATTTGGTTGGGGTTTTTTTCAAAGGGCTGAAAGTCAGCGTTTACTTGGGTTAGGGTAACGCTTATAGGTTAAAGTAACGTGACTAGGGTTAGGGTAAGCAAGGATAGGTTGGCTTCTGCTGGACTTCATGTTCTTCCAAAACCAGCTTATGCTGGTCACTCTGGAAGACAGTACAGAAGTTGATGGACCCCAGATACCAACCAAAACAGAAGTTTCTTTGCTAGTTTGTGAATAGTAGTGGCTTTTGTCCGGCACTGTCTTACGCAGATTGCCAGACCTTTCCCATGAAGGCAGAATGTTCTTGGAAAATCTTGAGGAGTCTTTGTTCTTACCCTTTAGCAGGAAACCCTGAACGCAAGAGCCATCTGCACACTTACCATTTCCAGTTTTTGTCAGTTATGTGAAATAGTCTAATTCTATCTATGTTGAAATGAAATGCATTTATAGGAAGAAAAGATAAAGATGTATTTGTGTGCAGATTTTTCTTTAACATTTTGAACAAGCTTGTCTAGCCCAGTTTGTTTAGGGTACTTGCAAAAGCTGTGTGGCATTAATGTTCATTATTGCAACTTTGTTAGTCACCAAAATAATGGACTAACACTACCTACTTGTTGGGCTTGTATGATGATGGTCAGATGTAAGCGTATCTTAAAAGAGAAAGTAGTTGTGCTGTCTAAAAGCTAGAAGCCCAAAACTTTTCTATTTGAGATCATGGTTTCTTAAATATTACTGCCAAATTTGAGCTCCATCAAGTTACACAGTGGTACAAACTTAATCCAGATAAGGCAGGAGCATATAACTGTATTTCTGTCAAACCAGAGAATGTGAAGTGATATTATGCTAATTGTGGGAGGACAGGCTGTGGCTCCTTAAAATTGTAAAGTCTGCTCTAGGCAAGATGCCTCCTGGAAACATTTTGGCCAAATTCAAACTGGTGTGATGACTTTGCAGTGCTTCTACACGCTGTCACGTGGCTGCAGTGGTTTTTATTTGGTAGTAAGAGCATCAGAGTGCGCTTAACGCTGGCTCTATGACCTGTCTCTTCAGCTTTCTATAGAAGTATTTTCCCGCTATTAAATCCTAAACCTAATGAGTACACCAGTGCTTCCATTCAACAGGCATGTCACTGTAGTATGTTTTGTGATGCTCTCTCCCCATTTTACTGTTCTAGCTCCCCGTATGTGTCATCACATTGTGCAGCGAGGAGAAATTTAACATATTTATTCACTACATCTTCACAGGTTACCAAAATGGTCAAAACAGTCACCACCAGGACAGTGCGTCAGGTGCCACTTGGGCCTGATGGCCTGCCATCAATGGATGGCTCATCTCCCATGGGCAGCTACACAGATTCAATAGACCGAAGGTACATGAAGAATGGAGAGCGGTACATCACACCACAAGCGTCATCCACATTAACCAGATCTTACAACAGCTACAACGATTCTTACCCTGAAAGCCACGAAGGCCAGTATCGCCCTTATGTTGGTCACGATGGTTATGGAGATCTATCTGATAACTACGGCAGCTTGTCTCGTGGAGTCAACTACCGTCCTCGCTATGCCTACATGCCAGGAAACAGTTACCGGCCAGATGAAGGTAGCTTCACTTTGCCAAGCAGAAGGGATAACTATGGTCCTGTTGCCCAGCCTCAGGTGCCAGTGGGTAGCAACGTTGATTTGAACCGTTCCCAGCCAGAACGCTTCCAGCCAGAGCCCTATGGACTGGAAGATGATAACCGGAGCCTTGGAGTAGATGATGAAGGATATGAACTGGATCCTGATTACTCCACTGTGAACCGGAGGACGTCTGCAGGTGTGCCAGAGAGAGGAAGACCTCACAAAGGAAGGTAAGACCCATTTGTTTTTTTTACAATGCTATGTGCAGCTGTTTTCCTTAGTTGAACGTGTACATTTGAACTCTTAATAGTGTGGTAAGTTCTGGAATTACTTGACAGAAAAACAGGTAGAACCCATCATTTTATTAGCCCATAAATTAACTGCAAAACGCACATGAAATACAGAAGGGAGTGAGGGTAGTGCTCAAGAACCCTTTCACTGTGTTTCTGGGCTGCTTAGTTTAGGTTGAATTTAGAAAGAAAGAGGTAATCTCGTAGAAGAGGGCTAAGTTACTTATTTTCCTCTTCCTAAAAAAGAGTTTTGACTACATTGTGTGTGGCAGAACTATCCCACACTAGCAAGGTGAAAAAAGGGATTTGTAATCTGTGTGGCTTCTGACAAGTCTGATTATGTGCACATCTGCCAAACAAGAACTTTGAGCAGCTGGTTGGGGTTGCAGAGGAGCTGATACCTGGTGGTGAGGGGCTTCCTTGTTCTACGAAAGCTGTCTCGTGAGGTGTTTGACAGCCTCGGCTCCTGGTCCTGTGCTAACTGCACACCCTCGGCTGAGTGGCCAGGCTGTGCTGAACCTCACTGAAGTGCTTCAACATTTTGTAAGACCAGATCATTATTTTGTTCTGTGGGGAGATAAGAGCACCTGTGTTGTACTTAATGTAACTGAAGTGTCCAGTCACAAATTACTTCTGGTTCAGTCTCCTTTCTAAGGGATGTTCTGTTTTATGCCATATTTTCTGATACTAGTTGTTGTTGGGCTCGCACCTATTGGCTCCTGCATTTGGAGAATAAAAAAAAAAAAAAGCTTGGGAAGAGAGTCTCATTACTCAGCTGAAAGTCATCTTCTGAGTATGAACCTTAAAAACCTGTGTACTTTGTTTTCCCAGCAGTCTACAAACTTTCGCATGTGCCTGCATGAAGTCATATCCTCATGGTTCATGTTTTGATAGGGATTTAGTTCTCATTGTTTTCCTTTTAATTTAGAGTAGTTTCCAGAGCTGTAAAGACAGTCTGAAACCCACCTACCTCTGTGTGTGTAGGTGGTCTTTAGACTTTAATGCTTCTGACCGAAGGCTTCACTTCATCAGCAGTAGCTGTTGGTGGGATTTAGGTAGGCCTTTTTGCTCTCTTGTCTTGGAGCGCTCCTACTTGGAGATGTTGTGTCACTCATGGGTTGCGTTCATGCTTTCGTATCTCTGTCTTCCTTCACATTTCTGGAAGTTCGTTTTAAAGTTAAATGTAATCGAGCACCTGCAAATAGTCATCTATATTTAAAAAAAAAAGGAAATAAAAAGATATCAGGGCATATCTCCCAGAATCCCCATTAAAGTCCCTTGTGACGTCTTTGATCTTGCAAGCTTACCAACCAGTGGAACCACATCAATGTTTTATGGGGCTAAAGGGAATACCTGCAGCCAGTGGGTGCCAAAATACTGATCAATCTATCAAATTTTAATTGGTGCTCCCCTGCATCTAAGCAAGTTTACAGTTCTCATTAAAAACAGTCAGGCAGCAGTGCTTTTAAATTTTTATTAACGTTTTTCAAATTGTATGCGTGATGAATAATTGAATGTATTCTTAGAACCTGTTCATTTGCATTTTTAAAGTTGTTTGGGTTTTTTTTTAAACATCCCTTTGATTTATTGTTCCTTGCAGTTTGGATATGACCAATTCACAAATTCCGTTCTTTTGCTGTGAGTTTTTTCCATATTTAGTACGATCAAGAGGTTTTGACAAGTAATTAGCCTGATTGTGGCAGCAAACTTTAGCTGGTGAGAACGTAAGAAGATTGTATGAGGGCCTCTTCGTAAGTAGTTACTTTTTGACATTTCAAAGAAATACTTGAACAATTCAATAAACCTGTGTTTCAGATAAGCTGCTGATCTGCAAGAAACTAAAGACTACAAATAGTGCTTTGTACTAGAGGAGGGTAATTACTACTTGATTATTCCTTTCTAGGTTTTTTTTAAAATCAGTTTTTCCTTGTGAAAATAATTAAATGACTGTGGTGAATTGATGGCACTTTTGATTTCAGAAAGTTTGTATGTGTAGAGTAGGTATAGTAACAACACTGTTAGAAGTTTTTCTACATCACACTGACTTTTCAGCTTGGCTATCTTCATCCTGTCATGAACAGAATTCTTCTCTTGGCTAACTTGCTGCAGGAACTTCAGTTATTCTCTCACTTTCTTCCCAGTAAGTGCTGCCCTCATTTGTTAATAACAAGGATCCTTACTTGTCCGTTACTAGTTTTGATGCTGTTCTGTCTGAGAGGACTGAATGGAGGTTCCTCATCTGAATCTGTGGTGGAGTCACCCCCTATGTGATCAGGAGGCAGCCCAGCTGTGTCTGTAGGGGGATCCTTGTCAAGGGGAATACAAGTAGAGATGGTTCTTTCCGTCCCTTGCCTGGTCCATTTGATCACAGAGATTAATACCTATTGTGCTTTCCTTCTGCCATGACCAGCCTTATCTTAAGCTACTTAAATTTCATTTTAAATTGCAGAAAAACGTGCCTCCACACAAACATCTACAAATCCAGATAAGCACACAAAGGCAAATATTCCCTCTTGGCTCTTCAGTGCTTGTGGCTGGGTTTGTTTCTTGTTTTCTTTTATAACTCAGTCTCTGCTGTAAGATATTTTATTTTCTGCAAGAAGAATACATGGCACAATGTTCTTTTCCTCAGCATGTGCTCTGGTTTGGTTTAAGTCAGATTGCATAATAAATCGGGGTGAGAGAAAGGCGTTTGGGGTGTATAATACTGATACTACTCAAATTTACTTGTGAACGTATTTACATATCTTTGGCTTTTTGCCATTTTTTTTTCATTTGGTAGGTTGCCTTTATTAAACGAGGAGGATTTTTATTATAGTCTTTAAAAACATAGTCTTATGGTGTTACTCGGTGTTTTATATACAGTCCTTTTCAAAAGAGAAGCACAAAGTACTGGGTATTTTTCATTCACAAAAAACATGACTACTATTATTTGATTTTTTTTTTTAAATCATTAAATTGAAGTTAACATAAATGAGCAGGAAAAAAAGGCAAGTCATAGTTCATTTTATTTTTTTAAATTATCTTCTGTTGAACTTCTCATCTCTTGCCTCTGTGGTAGTTTCTTTCCAGAGTGGATCACAACAGTTTGCACTTGTACTAGCATACGTGGGACTTCTTTATCCCTAAAAACTCTGGAGCAGCTATTGCCAGTGTTACTATTCCAGACTAGACAGGACATGAATTTTTAATGTTGACTAAATCAACAACAAATGTTTCCTGCTGTTAAATTTTCTATGGCAGGGAAGCCTGATTTAAGAGACTGAGACTGTGTTTGGTGGTCATTTCATGGTCCAAATTATTATTACCAGGAAATGAACCAGATTTTAGACTAAGTATCTGTAATGCTAGGTCTCTCTTGCTTCTGTTATGTATGGACAGTGTGAGAATATGGGTATCACATGTGTGTTACTCATGTTCTACTTCTGGTGTCTTTTTTCAGTCTAGAATATAAAGGCTTATATTTGTGGATAAACTTCCAGTTAGCACTCCTGCCCTAACTTCACCCATTCCTGGTGTGGTCTCACAGCAGCACTTGTGCAGGCATCTTCAAAGCCGGAGGAGTTCTCTCTCACTGTAGATTGGCCTCTTTGGTTCGATGACCAACTCTAAGTGTGATCCCAGGATGCAGGCAGCATTGGGATGTTGTCCAGTTTGGGGCAGGAGTATATGGACGCACTGGGGCAGAATGGGGTGAAGCAAAAAAATGCGGTCAGTTTGGAAAAGATTTGTTTTTTTCTGGCGCTGCCTTTTAGAGTGAGTTTGATCTGAGTTTGTGGGTCTGGATGCAGGCAGCAGAAGACCAGTGTATGGCTGGGTTTTGTGTGGCAGGCTGCAACCTGAGTTGGCTCATCCATTAGCAACTTTTAGGCAGTTCCAGTCAAGGTGATTTCCGTGTTTTAACTGTGTGGCGAATAACTCAGACATGTCTCAGCAGAGGATTCCGTCTGGTTTTGAATCCTCTTGTGCGTTCTCCTGTCAGGGAACAGAGGCTGGCAAAAGTAGGACCTCCTTCTGCAAAGTCTTTAGATTTCCTCTCCAATGTCTGACACAAAGTTCCCTACTGAAATCCCAAGCCTTTCTAGTCTTTTATCCTAAGCAGACACGAGACGCCAGCTGCAAACTGTGATGAATGCAACACTTGTATAGATTGTTGAGGATTAAATGTGTAAATCCTTCACCTGTTTACTCAAATGTGCTTGTGTTGAGGCCATAAGGAAGATGATAAATCCACAAACTCTCTCCCAGTTTTTATCTATGCTAGAATGTGTTTTGATCAATTCCCTGAGACAGGTGATTAGTGAGACCCACAGCATCCTGAACATTCAGCTGCCTTGCTACAGGCAGATGGAAGACAAGATGCTTGTCGTCAGCAGCTCTGGCACACAACCAGATCTCTTCAGTCCCCAGAGTAAAGAGCTCTTGGCCTCCTGAGTACAGATGACTGTGTCTGCTGAAGCTCTCATCAGTCCTCCTTCTGTGTCAAGGGGCTGGCCTTTCCAATGTAGCTGCTCTGCTGGTGTGAAAGTGAAAAATTACATTTGGCCCCCACCAGTCCCACTCAGAAAGATGATTTCTTTATTCTGTGTGTGTGTTGCTGATTTTACTCATTTGTCTTCAGAAACTGGGTGCGTTCAACTCCCTGATAGATGCTTGCTTTTGACTTCTTCACTCGTTGCCTGGTCTGCACCTCTCTGGGCCCCAAGCCCCTGTTCAAGGAGGAGAGATGGGGCTTGACCTGCGCTGGGCCATCCCCGCCAGCCCCGGGGGGGGGCTCTGACTGCCAGAGGCCTTGGGTTAGTTCTGCATTGCGTAGGATCAGTTGTTTTGCTCCGTTGCAGGTGATCGGTTTTGGTAAACTGCTTCCCTTCAATGCTGTAAAGCAATGGCAGAGCTGATATTTAGAGCTTCCCCTGTAAAATATTTCAGGACTCTTTTCCTTTAATTATGGTGTGGGGTTTTTTGGGGTTGTTTTTTGTTTGTTTGTTTTTTTAACCTTCTCCAGGCTCAATCACTGTATTTAGTCATGTGAATCTGAATTGGTGTGATACTTGCCTCTGCTGAGCTTTTTTTATACAGCTCTTAAGATCACACCAGGATCTCAGAGTTTCTAGATAATTACTCAGGGTCTTGAAGGGTCAAGTGTCCAGGTGTTATCTTTGCTGCCAGGTAAAGCCACTGGTTTTTGTTTCTGGTGTGTTAACCAGTGGCTGACTGTTGTCGCTGTTTCATCCTGAAGGAGGTATGTTGGATCTGACCTTTGTGGGCTTATTTCAGCAAAAGCGCTCCTGGTGTTCATCCTTTCTCTGTCTTGAGAGACACTGTCTTGTTTCAGAGTAGCTGTCTTTGTGCACTAAAATGGGCGTGTTAGACTTGCAGTCCTATTTTTTTTACTAAGGAGATGGTCCAGCAGGAACAGAGTTAGAAGTGAACAGTTCATGTAAGAGTGCGACTGTATGAAAATGGTAACGTTTGTTAAAAGTCACTTATGGTTCAGGGTCTCTTTCCTTGAGGATGTTTTGCTTCGGCCATGGGGATGGGGCCAGCAGCATGGTCTGTGGTCACCACTCCACCACGGAGCAGTAGCTGGTGGGTTCCAAGCAATGCTGCCCTCCCCACCACTACCTGTGTGATTCATCCTAAACCATCCACAGCTTTCCATACCCACAGCACTCAGGAACGCAACTGCTTCCCCGCAGCGTGACACGCTCCACATCTTCCCATGGCCTGCTCTAGCCCAGCTCTATGTCTGGAGGATTTTGCCAGAGAGCGACCATCAAAAGCGAGGGTCACCAAAGCCTATTGGATGTCTTTGGTGCATCAGTAGCTTTTGCATCGGAACAATGGAAGAAAAAAACCTTTTTTAAAAAAAACTTTGTTAGAATAAGTAGCAAGTTCGGATGTGATCTTTTTTCTGTTAATGACTCAATCTTTACTTTCAGGTATTTACATTCATATTTAACAACTAATGATTGACAATTAAAAAACATTAGTATTGTTGGTACAAGAGTTATGGGGTACTCTCCCTTGTCATGACAGTGTTGCAGTTTAAAGTCCTAACTCTGAAGTTTTATTTTGAGGAAATGTGATGAGACCAAGGAGCTTTGTGTGGCACAGAGGAGAGGGTACAGCATGAGGAAGATGGGCCCGCCTGTGTGGTTCTGTTTGGAAGGCTTTGTGGAACTAATGCAAACAAACTCCATCCCAAGACAATAATTATCTTTGTGTGTTTGCATGGATGAGAAGGAGAGAGACTTAAATTGTGCAGGTGTAATTGAGGTGGTGTACAGTTATCTCATGGGCAGCTCATAGGACTGAGATGTGCTGACTTGCTGGTTACCAAGTCAAGCAAGCAACAGCTGTGCAGAGGGCAATTGTTCAGATTAGTCTCCTGCTACTTTTCTTTTATGCAGTCAGTAAGAATTTAACATGAGGATGAGTTTGAGAAATGAGTTTTTGTTGTAGTTTTAATGCTGGTTGTTCCAAACTTGCATATGTAAAACCAGAATTTCGCTTGAGGAGTGGTTAAGGAGTTTTGTTATTACTTCTGCCCTGTGTATGTGCACAAAAGTAAATCTTTTCAACGTTGTTAGTTTCTTCTTGGAATGATGGAAACAGCTTTGTTCTCTAACAGAAAGTATAACGGCTGTCCAGACATTGTAAATTACCATGTAGAGCAAATACTGAATTATACATAGGCAAATAACTGCATCGATAAAAGGATTTCTTCAGATTTGTTCTGAGTTTTGGATACTGGCCCATTTTTATCTTTTCATTCAGTTTATGGTTTAGAACAGCAATTAGAGCAACTTAAAGTCAGTAGAGACGCTTTTAACATTAAAAGCGTTAATTGTACCAAGGCTAAATTCAGTCTCTATCTCTGGTGCTCTTCTCCCCGGAGTCTAGTTTAATTAGCAGTCCCTTTAGGATAACAGCAAGCTCCGTCTTCTTTCTGAGTTCTAATGGTCTATACTTCCTTCAGCATGACATCAGAAATTGTCCAGTAACATCAGTCAGTGCTTAAAATGAAAGTTTTTAGGAATCATTTTGTGGCAGATAAAACTACTTGCTTGACTGAGATAACTACAATGCTGAGATAATAGCTAATCTGTCTAGGAAATAACAGTAAGGGAAAATCCTGCAGCTGTTTAAAAAAAAAAAAATTACATCTATATATAAGAAGTCAGTTTATGTTAATATCTATTCAGAATAGTATTAGATGGAAGGGAGGATGAAGAAGAAAAATCTTCTCAGCTTGAAGTTTAAAACAGTGGGATTAATTGGAGATTAATTGGGTCACCTCAGCTCCTCATCCCTCTCGGCCGGGCCAGCGAGCTGGAGGAGCCTTTGGGCTGAGCCTGCCAGCGAATAGGTTGCAAAGTTGGAAGTGTTTGTGGAGTTCGTAACTGCTAGGTGCAAGTCGCCTTATTGCCCTGTGGGCTTATTCACATACAAAACTGAAGAATTTGTGAGCAGTGGGTCACTGCACAAGCTTTAGGTTTCCTTGTGTACCTCTCCTAAAGACTACAGGATTACCTCGCAGATGGAGCTCCCTGCACGAGCTCCGCGTGTTCTGAAGGGTGAAAGGCATCCCTTTGAGTAAGGGCTGCAGTGTATCAGTGAATCTCAAACACAAATTCTGAGGTTGTAGGTGCCTTTCCTTACAAATCTCCTGCAGAAATGTTCTCTTTAGCAGCTACTTGTGAGAAGTGATCGGAGGGGGACATTTTTTTCTGATGGTTAGAGATTATAGTTGCAGCAGTGGTTGTTAAAGAAGAAGAAATATTTGTCAAATACTGATTTTTAAATTTTTAAAGAATATGGTATTTGTAGTGCAAGAATGTACTGTGTTAGAGTACCTTTAGCTGCGTTGGCTGTAACTTTGCCCTCTGTGTGAACTGGGCCAGTAATATCTAAATAGGCATGTTAGCTGGTTGCGACTGACCTTACTTCAGTTACACCCAGCGAATTACTGCACAAGGTGGGTGCCACTCATTCTAATGCTGTAAATGGTCCTAGGAGTGTCTAACATTCAGGTTAGTTGCTGGTCTGGGGAGGAAAGCTCAGAGTACAGGACTTGTTTTGGATGTCCAGCAGATTACGCCGGTGTTAAAAGTTGGAGCCAGGTCTCTTGACTGTCAGCCTCTTACCTGTATTCCAGTGATTCTGTACAAAAGAGACACTAACTAGATGCTTGGATTCAGCACATAGGTTTTCCATCATCTTTGACATTGTTATGTATATTGATGAGTTCAGGATACTTGTGTGAACATCAAAATGGAAATGCAGTGGAACTTCTCAGACTTGCTGAAAAGTGTCTGTGGTCTCTGCCCAGGCCTTGAATGCCTTTAATTAAAGTTTTGGTTTGTTGCAGAAGTAGTGGCATTAATGAAGCTCAGTGTTTCCTACCAAATGTAATCCAGCTCTACCGTAATTGTTTTGCTAAGTGACCAAAATGAAAGCAATCCATTTGATGACTTACAGTTCCTGTCAACATTTCATTGCTAGCCAACCAAATACTGTGCTGTAGGCCCATCGCTGCCAAGTACTCAGCTATGGTTAATTTTCAAGTTACTACAAATAAATTATTTCAAAGTGTAAATATGTTGTCCCTAATGATGTTTGTGATATTAAAGGATTTGCTCGTGGCTGAAATCTCCATACTGACTCAGAGGTGCAGAGTGTTTAAATGTGGTTTTTGTTTTGTTTTTTCCCTTTCTTTCTCTTGGGACTGTTGCTTCTTACAGAGGCTACGATGACCCCATTGAGACAGAGATGGTTGAAGAAAGGATACCTTACCTTCATGGTGGCTACGCAGCACCGCTGGCACAGCCAGAGAGAGGAAGTATGGCTAGTATTGACCGTCTGGGGAAGCGCTCCCCCTCCATTGACAGCATCCGTAAAGACCCCAGGTGGAGGGACCCTGACCTCCCTGAAGTAATTGCCATGCTCAGCCACCCTATTGACCCAGTCAAGTCCAACGCCGCAGCCTACTTGCAGCATTTGTGCTACGAGAATGATAAAATCAAAAAGGATGTGAGGCACCTTAAAGGGATACCTATCTTGGTGGGTCTGCTGGATCATCCAAAGCCAGAGGTCCATCGTAAAGCCTGTGGGGCTCTCAGAAACATCTCCTATGGGAAGGATAATGAAAACAAGGTGGCTATAAAGAACTGTGATGGGATCCCTGCATTGATCAGACTATTGCGAAAAACAAATGACATGGAAGTCAGAGAGCTAATTACAGGTCAGTGTCTGTAGTTTCTTTGATGAATTATTCTTTAAGAGGAGTCCTTTCAGCTTCAGAAACAAGAATTTCTGGAGATCAGAGCTCTGAAGGAGAATTTAGATTGCTGGCTGCAGCTGTTTCTTTAGCTGCGCCACACTTGTGGTGTGAGAAAGCCTAAGGCAAACATGCCCTTCAGGAGGAAATGGAGATCATCTGTGTCTGTAGCACACTCGGCTTTCGCTGGCTGCTGAGAGATGGATGATGCTTCTTGGATGTAGCATGCAACTGCATGTGGTTGAGTTACTGAAGCTTAAATGAGTTATAGCAACTTCATTGACAGGTGATTTGTAGTGCGCTTGCCCTCAGCGTGTTATAATCATGAGGTAAAATATGCTAATCCAAAACTTTCCTTGTTAATCTCTTATAAAACAGTCCTGCTGCCATGTCCCCACTACTTCATATTGATAGAACAGTTGGTCTCTTCAGGAACACTTCCAGCCCCCAGTGTTGGGGATGCTGAGGCTGTATATAAAGTTACAGCCCTTCTGGGCTGGAAAACTCAGATTTTTAAGGTGTGTAGAGTCTGCCATTGAGATGCTCTGGACACGGGGTTTGCCTGTTGCAATAATCAGAAAAGGGAGAATTACATTTTGAAGTTACTGAGTTCATGCACACTTTGCAGGGAGTCTTCAATCACTTATAACTCCGTTTTTCAACCTGGTTTTTATTTGAACTTAGTCTTGGACATTGTCCAAAAAGAGTAATAAAGTATATGCCAAGTTTCAAAGTTCAGCCATTAAGCGGAAGAGGGTGGAAAAGTATGTCAGCTCTTAAACTAAGGAGAAATATATTGTTCTTCAGTCTCCCATAACTCATGAGGAGTGAAATGGATTTCCCTTTCTCTTCTCAGAAGCAGCAGGGGATGTTTGGATGGAGACCAGGGCAGTTGCAATGAATTTCAGTGCCAGAACAGAATTTTTCATGAAGTTTTGTGAGTGTGAAAATGGGTCCAGGGCTGAAACTGCTTAGCTACCTTACTGGTCTTGGATTCTCCAGGCAGACCCTATTGCAAACATGGATTAAGCCATTAGAAGTAAACATCATAATTCTATACTCGCCTCAAAAAAATTCATAGCAGCTCACCAAGTTTTTACTGGTGATCATAATTCTCCGAGATGAACAGTGACCTTGGGTGTTCCAACTGTTCTTCCCCAGCCATTATAGTGTATTTAGTAAACTAGGTCTAAATATACAGCGTAGAAACTAGCAGGGATAATTTTCCAGTCCTTTTCTGGCGGGCTGGCAAAGGAGAGCTGTCTGTTTTGTCAGAGAACCTCTAAGTAGCATGTGTTGGTTGTGCTTTGATTGCTGTCTGTGCTTTGCCTCTTACCATGGAAACTCTGTAGGTAGTATTTATATTCCATTTGTTGTGCTTATTTAGTATGATGGCTGACTTTATTTTAAAAAAATAGTAAATTTAAGAACATCTGTTTATCTACTGTTCTAGTTTACTCAAAACTCATTTCTGGAGTGCTGAGAAGGAATAAATTTTATTTCTTTAGATTCAAGAAAGGAGAAGCCAGTCTATAATTTACTCTGAAGGAATATCATTATAATGCTGAGTGGTAATCAGTCACTTTTGAGACAGCAAAAACAAACTGGATGTTTTCCCTTTTCACTCTAAATGGCGATTGCTTTGATTTCCAGTTGATTAATTAGTTTTACAGTTCAAATGCATTTTATTTGACAGTAGCTTCTGCTAATTAAATGTAGTATTTTTTATTCCACTTTGGTTTTTGCTATTTAAAGCTCTTCATTTCCCCTTACTGAGAAACACCAGGAATACTGAGGGCATTAACCTAAACAGATGTCCAGCAACAGATGATGTGCATTTAATCTCCACCTAACCAGGAATAATTTCATTCCACTTCTAAAATGATATCACCAGATCCGGTGTGAGACATTCAAGTATCAGTATAGAGGAGAAGAGTATTCCAGCAATGCCTCTGTGCCTGGTGCTGGTGTACTTGCAGTCCGCATTCAAAGCCTCGGCTGATAATGTGGAATTGTCCATTCGAAAAATGAGCTGCAGAAGCCGGCAGAGAGAAACAAGAGCCAACTTGGAAGTGCAAAGGGAGCATTCAGCCAAGGCTGCTGCAAAAGGACTGTGTTTTGCAGCCTCAAAAATTCAGATCGCAATTCTCATGTTCTCATGGTAGAAATCTTGACTTCCTATCTGGGTGCTTTTTCCCTAGTGATAAACCAAAGTCTGCCTTTGCCATGGAAGTTTTTATTCTCTCTGGAGCGAAATCTCTGAGGGCTTCTGCAGCAATGCAAAGAAAAAAAAAAAAGGAGACAAGACAATAGCATACAGGATTTGCTTGTTTATTTCTTTTAACAGGCTGCAAATTAAAGTTTGGTGTGACACATTGACTTTTCTGTGGTTTAATATTTCTTTAACTCAATGCTGGCTGCTTTTCGGAACCTAGTAGTAATCATCAGCTGGTCATCCCAGACATGGACAAATGAAAACATAATTTTCAATGAGATTTAAATAATTTAAAGAAATTTGAATAAATTAGATGTCCGAATTCAAGACCCCTTCCAGTCTTGAAGTTTTACGTGTCTGGGTGTGGGAGCCTGCCTACAGGACAGGAGGTATCTGGGAGCATATAATAAGACATGTTATTTGCAGCTGGAGAGGGTCCTTTCTGGCAAACGAGAGCATCATTCTCATCTAATTTGTGAGTCAGTCCTTGGCTTTAGTACAGCTCCATGGCCTCTCATTAACTCGGTGATCTCCTGCAGCAGCCACAGCTGTCCGGAAGAGTAGGAATCAGACCAACCAGCTGGGTCTGGTCAGTGGTTAATGGACTGAGGGAAAAGCCTCACCAATATGTTAAAAACACAAAGGCGGTGGGTGCGGTGGCGAGGGAGCATGAGGGAGGAGTCGGGTGCATGATGCTCAGTGCTGAGTAAGACCTCATGTGTCCGAAGTGTGTTCACTTGACCACTTCCCCGAGTATGTGTTTTGGAGAATGCAAGTTAGACAAAACGTATTGGTGTGCAATTCTGGAAGCAGGTTGAGAAATGTAACCGATACAACGCTACTGCCAGATTAAGCAAGTCTGCAGGTTTTTTCTTTCAGATGGCACCGGTTTTAGCAGAATTTGAAAACCTTCTCTGGGTTAATGCCATCTGTGTTTTACCAGATGTTCTTGATACATGTGCAAATGACACTAAAACATGATGTCCCTCAAGGTAAGACAGGTATTTGAAGCCTGTAAAGTATACCTTCAAAACTCAAGATACATTCATAAAATACCACAGATCTCCCTTTTCTTTAAAAAGAAATGTGGAGTTACGAAATGTTTCCCATCTACTGCACTGAGAAAAGCTTGATTTAACTGTTAGAGTGTCCGTAAGTAAATCATGAGTGGAGTTGTAATGAGAAATATTCCACAGAATTCTTCCTTGCATCCCTTTCTAGTCTTGGAACTCTGCTGCTGAACTTTCAGTGGATCATTTTCATGAGCAACAGAGAGAAATGAGGATTAAGCTGATAAGGAAATTAAATCTGTTCTGATTGGAAAGACTGCAAAAGTTTTATCTTGAGTGATAAGGGTTTTTTGTGGAGGAAATGTTCCCATCAGATATGCAAGACCAAAATTCTATTACATTCTTTGAAAAGCAATCAGAAGTTGGTAGTTTTAATGAATAGTTTTGTTCTTTGTGAGAACATTGAAAGTAATTTTATTGTTTAACAACATTGCAGTGATTTTAGGTGGTGCGGAACATGATTTTCCTGATGCTGTATGTTGCCAAACTGGTTTTAATTGAAAAATGATTGACCTTCAAAATGCTCTGCAGAGGAAATATTTTGGTCTAATACCATAATAGGTACTTGCAGATTGATCACCTTGCTCGGAATTCACACCTTCTGGGCATTTGTGTATGCCGAGATCCTGTCAGCTGATCAGACACAAACTTCTCTTTGAAGTACCATGCTGTCTTGAACTTTCTGGTTACAGATGAGCTTAGTCCTTTCACTTTCTATAAGAAGGCCTGCCAGAATAAGGTCCCTTTTCTCGGTGTCTTCTGTGACACAGTAGTTCATGTTGAGGTTCTCAGCTTGAGCACTACTTAACTTGAAGAAGCACAGCTCCAATCGTCAGGACTTAGAATGACACAACCAAGTCTGTCAAACAAATGCACGCAGGAGTAGCATGCAACAAAAAGTCCTCGATGAGTGTAACGCAGAGCGCTTTATTTTTTCCAAATGGTAAATGACCACAGACAAAGAATTAAACAGCTGCTTCTAATTTCTTGGTGACATTGGATTTTTGCAAATAAACAAGCACAGCAGGAAAAGATTTCCCTGGGATTTCAGAGATAATAGCACGTGTGTATTCTGCCACAAGTTCTTCAGAAATCTTTCCACAGCTCCAAGGAGATGGAGATTTAGGAAATTATGGCTGTGGCCCTAATCACTTCTAATATTACATAAATTACGTAGCTATGTTTATAGCTTATAGTAATTTTTAATATTTTTACAATAATCGGTACTTTTGAAATAAAAACTTGCAGCTCTCATTCTCGCTTAACACGCTGAAAGAGTAGAGGTAATGGTTGTAGTTAGAAATATGTATTACAAATAGTATTTATTAATAAAATAAAGATTGATCATGATTGTGATCATCTTCTGAAAAGCAGTAGTTCATATTCTTTCTCTAGTCATTCATGCAATCTGTGTTCAAAAAGGCCAGTACTTGCGGTGAAAGTGTGTGGAAAATCTAGATAACTTCATTTCCCTTATGCTGCTGTATTAGTGACTAGATTTCTCTTGAGTGCTAGTCATTTGAATTGATTAAACTTAGAGTTTTAAAAACTGTTTCCAGCTTCTTAGATCACTAGTGTGTTATGCTTAATAGAGTCAGGGAATGGTTTTTAAAGATGCATGTCAAATTTTACAAGGATTTTAGTATTTTTTTTTTAACTCAGATTTTCTCTCACACTGCTAAAAACCTACAGTCTGATCTGAATTTGTTAACTTTTTTTTTTAAGTTTCCATGGCTGCCACTATCAGTATCTTTTCCATGGAATTTGTTTTCTCAAGAGCTGAAAGGATGCTGGATTTAGACCTCTTTGGTTCATAATTTTGAGTAAGAAAAATGTACTCTCACTGTTTATTTTCTGTATAACTTCTTGTGGAACATTTTCCCAATGAAGTCAACCTTGAATCTGAATTTTTTTTCTCTACCTTTGGAACCACGAGGTTCCCTCATCACTGTTTACCTTGGGCTACCTTTCTGTTAAGTGCTGTGCGTTTTCCTTCACGGAATGCTGCTCAACAGAGGGATTATTTTGTTTTCCCTCATGTAGCCATCAAGGAGAATATTTGGCACTTTTTAATAATTTGAAGAGCTTTGTGCATTTTTAAATTTTTTTTATATATATATATATGTATAGTAAGACTCTCTTTTATTCTCCTTGACATTTGTTGGTGTTTTCTGTGGAACATTTTGAGAGGTGGGAGGTGGATGAGAAATTGAAAAGCTTGTAAACTTTTTTTTCTACAAAGAGGCTGGACGAAAGGCAGTCTGTTCAACTTCAGTCCCTGTTGTCGGGTAGCCACTCAACGACAGTCAAGATATGTTTGCCCTAAATGGTTTATTGCATAAATTGCATTCAGCCTCTTAATAAAAATTCCGGATGAGCACATACAAGAGATCCTTTTGTCGGGGCAGGTAGTTCTGGTGGTCTGGCTGGGCTGCTAGCACCAGCGTAGCTGACTTGCGTGTGGTAGATGGGCAGGTTAGTGCTCTTTTCAGTGTTGCAATCCAGTTAGAACACTAGTGAATCCCAGTTGCATTTAGTCTCTTGAAATAACTCTTGGTGAATGAGAATACAGAAGAGGGAATTTGGAGATGATGATTTGGTTTTACACATTAGAGTTGAAGGTACTGAAATCTAGACGCAAATCTCTGTCTTAAAACAAGCAAAAGATTTGAGCACTGGAAAAATTTTGCACAATCCTATAATATTAGAACTCTTGGAAATTTTATATGTATTTTTGGCTTTTTAAGTATATGCCTGCCAGATGCTTCTTAAGCAGTGAAATTTGCCTTTGTAGTTTCACTCTATGGCTAACACACTATGTCACTCCTCCAGGAAAGGGGAAAAGGCAGAACCTCAAATCAGGTGCAAAAGAAGTATATGCATTTAAGAAAATAGTTCAGATTTTAAAAATTAGCTCTTCCACATCCAGAAGATTTTAAATCTCCATGTTGTTTCTGGTTGCAATATTTTGCAGTTTCAAAAGAACAGAAATGCATGATCCTTATGACGGCATCCTCAGTTGATGCCGTCATCTCCTAATAGTGGGTTTGACCACTGCAAATACCAAGTGCTCCATTTGTGATCCTGTGAGGGAGCCCTGACATAACCCTCCAGTTCAGGGGTATTCGGCGCCCGCTGTTCACAGCTTGAATCTAGGTTTGCCCCAGAGGTGATTATACTGGATAATTCCCTGGGATTTATCCATCTTGTTCAGTGCTGGATGTTCAGGTTTTGCGTTTGAATTCTGAAGTACTGAGCCAGCAATGCATTTAGGGATTTAATTGTAATTATTATTTTTATATCAGTGAGTCTGATACGCTTAAGGAATTGGTGTACAATAACTAAAGAAAGACCGTCTAGTGAAGTATTTTAAAATAATTGGATAGCTTATATGTCAGTTTTTGTAGTCATCTTATAAATATTGACTGGTGTTTGTTTATTGTGTGATGTATATTTTTGAGCCAATTTGTTATGAGAAGTAAAGACTTCCAGGACAAAATGGGGCTGACTAGCATTTTCCGCTTTGTTTTGTTTTTTTTTTCTTATTGTCCGTTTTTTGGTGTTTTGCAGTGACAAAGGGTGATTTACTGTAATAGGTACAAAGAGGAAGTTAATTCATATTTCACCTATATGATCTTGTTTGAAAGCCAAAAAAAGTAGGTTATGAAAATCTCATACAGCGTGTTGTCTATGAATGGCAAGGGAAACAGGCTAAAAGAGCAATATTTTTGTATGGTTTTAGAAAAAGACTGAAAGAAACATTATAGTGTTCATTCTGTTGTCTGTCTCATAGTTTCTTTATTAATTAATATGGTCTCCTAAATCTGAACAGATGCCTGGGTTTTGTAAAGGTCACTTGGAATAGGAGACACCATAGCATTTGATTACCGAGGCACTGCTAATTGTCAGCCTTGGAGGTTATCCTAGAAGTGCCACTCGCTACTCAAATGGAGACAGAATTCCCATCCTGACCTGGTACCTGTCAGGACCCTATATGGATAATGCTCTGACATTAAAATAGGACGTTTGGCATTTGACACTTGCAGCAGTGACAGCCGGAGCGCGCAGGAGAGTTCCCAGGCGACAGCCACCTTGGCTCCTGCGTGGTGGCCCTGGGGTCCCCGGCACCTGGGAGCGTGGTGCAGCTGCAGGCTCCCTCCCTGCGGCACGCTTTCCGTTCCCACTGACAGCGTCCAGCGGGGCCATCTGTGTGTTAGGCTGTGTGACAACAGTAATAGATCCAAAGGCTTTTTCCAGTCATTTTTAAAGTTTGAAAATTGTAGGTTTTAAAACTTGGAGTGATTGAAAGGGACTGAAACAAAAGATTGCACCTTTGTTGTTCTTTTGTGTTTTTTCTTTAGACACGTATACTAAGAGGTGAGTATCTACAGTTTCCACTGTAACATGCACAAATTCGCAGTTGCAGTAACACAGGGAACCTCACATTTATATTGTATACACTTAGGAAAGATTTCCTATGTGTTCTGGGGAATCTAGCTTTCCCATTCAGTCTTCAAAATTTTGCTAGTCTTCATACTTTTCCTTGGAGATCAAAAGTGTGCATCTGGCTTCCTCCAAGTGTTGTTACTGATAGTTCTTACATGTTACCAGGCTGGGCCTGTGCAGAAATTATCTCTGAAGTGAATGTCCTGTTTTAGTCCTAACTAACCTAGTGAGCAAGAACTGTCAGGACAGTGATACAGGTCTGCTGGGAAGTTGTATCGCTTATCTAAGACGGCCTATTTTTACACTTGTAAGGCTGTTCTTCTGTTGCGTTGTTTTCATGTTTGACTTCTGTGTACTTTGGCTCATTATTGAGGTAAAAATGGAAAGACAGGAGTTTTGGTTCTCAGCTTTTTCGAGGATCGTATGCTTGTGGTACCGTGTGATCTGAATACAGATATTGCCTGGGACAGGAAAACGTGAAAGTAAATAACAGAGGAGTCTTGAATGAAATACTGTCTTGTGCAGAGGATAAGCACAAGATCAATGGTCCTCCATAAATTCATCCCTGCTTTTAAGACTTGCTCAATATACTTGTCTGCTGCACTGGCTGAATTTTTACTTTTTGAGGCGTAGCTAGACTTGAAAGTGTAACAAAATTTGTATATAGCAGAAAAAAACCTATTAATCTGCAATAGCACATCACGCTTATGTACTCTGTTGTAGGACTTGATGACTTCCAACAATATCCATGTCTTGATAGAAGTGCTTCCATGCTTTTGGAAATGATTCTGTTGCAGCGACTGTGGCATCTTCCCTAGGCTATGCGCTAGTCTGGCATCTTATCAAGTGGTTTTGGCTTTTTGTTTAGTTTTATGATTTAACCTTCCAGTGATTCTCTGTGAATCCAGTGATTCTATTTAGTCAAGATATTTTAAATAGTCATTATATTCTCTTGTTATTTAATAATCACTGTTTCTCATGCAGGCACCCTGTGGAACTTGTCCTCCTATGAGCCCCTGAAGATGGTCATCATCAACCACGGTCTGCAGACGCTCACCAATGAAGTGATTATACCCCATTCAGGTTGGGAGAGTGAGCCGAATGAGGACTCTAAGCCTCGCGATGCTGAGTGGACAACTGTCTTCAAGAACACTTCTGGTTGCTTACGGTAAGGCAGAACTGTGGAGTATTAACCTGTTTACCACGTCCTCTGTTTAGGATTTTGTTAAAATTATTTTGATTTGAAATAAAGTATCATATATCTTTCATTTGTGCAGAGATATCCCCACTTCAGTGGCCACAACAGCAATGCTTGGAGGTATTTGCCTGCCACGGACTCTCCTGTTGCAGGGCTCATCAATGTAGGCCTCTCCAGTGGGGTCAGTGTGAAGAGTAGGTCATTTATCCAGGTTAGGGGGAGGGATCTATATAGGGAGGCATATAATACAACGGAGAGTGACCCAGGTAAGGTTAACTGCCAAGTTAAGTACAGAAAAAGCATCTTGCAATGCAAACTGTGCCGTATGTACTGAGAATCACGGTTTCATTTGTCAATTGTACTGCGATCAGTGGGCTGTTTCTACAGATTTTGAGTACCTTCTTTGCTTCCCTTGATAATACTGTTTTTATTTATTTGAAAAGTGTGTTTTCACACAACTCCCTTCTTGGGTTTAGGCTTTGTCCTATCAAAAGGCATTTTTTTGGCAGATGCTGGGGAACTGGTTTCATGGAATTACACTGAGCATGAAACGCGGATCCAGGCCTAGCCAGGAAGGCTTTTGTGGACACACTCCTATCTTAAGCTAATGTGACTAAGAACCTATGGGAAATTAGTTAAGAACCTGAACTGCTGACCATTTAGGAACCGATTTCTAATACTCCTTGCAAAGGAGTCTTTTCTGGTTAGAAATTTTATTTGTATTTCTGAGAGCACCTTGAGAGTAGGGGCCATACATGGTAGAAGCTGGAGTCAGGAGGAGTCTTAATGCAGTCTGAAAAACCTAAAGGACCAATGTTCCCTAAACACAATCTTTCGCTTTGCTTTTCTTTGAGATAAAATAGTGGAGATGCCTTGTTAGATTCTTCAGCTTTATAGTGAAGTCAATTAGTTTGAACAAAACTAATAAAGATTTGGCATTGCACCTTCTGTTGCTCTGAAGTATACTTCTGTCAGATTTCTACTGATTTAATGCATCTTCAGAAGTTGGTTCATTTCTGTTTCTTGGGCTTGTGGTCTCTAAATTGCAATAACTATTCCCCTGAGTAACTTCACAAATGAAGAACGTAATGAAAAGTGTTCTGAAAGGGCCCATTACTGGAATTATTTGTAGTTCCACTGGAAACTAAGGTCCTTTAAGTAGGTTCCAGACATCATAGGTTTTTACTTACAAGTGTCTCATTTTCTAATGGTGTTCTGCAAGAGGAAATTACTCATGGTGGGGGATAAAAGGATTATCTGAATGAATGTGAGATTCTCCAGTAAGTGCAGACAATAAATTGATCATTAGTAGACTAACCTAATCCACATCATAAATTTCTATTGGTATGTGCAGTGTACTGATCCACTTGAACTTCTGCATTCCAGCATATCATTGGGTTGGGGTTTTTTTTGTTTGTTGTTTGGCTTTTTGGTGGTGGTGGGTTTTTTGTTTGTTTGTTTTTAATTTTAAAGTAAGGTACTGGTTCTACAGGACATGCAAAAGCTTGTGCCGCTTTTAACACTCCATATTCTTAAAGGCTAATGAAGAGTGATGTGGCGCGTAGCAGTCCTGAGATATGTTAGACAATTTGAACTTTTGGTATTTAAAAGTGGTCCTGATGTGCTTCAAATGCATCAGGATGGGAGCCTGTGAATGGTGACTGCTTCTGTTGAAGGGGGGAAAGGTATTTCAGTCCTTTCATGTATAGTCTCTGCTGTCACAGTCATGTGGGACTATGTGCTTCCTTGTGGAAAATTTGAAGCTTCAGTCGGAAGTGGGGCAAGGTGATTTCATGCTTGAAAGCAGTTTCTTCAGGTAAACGGAGACGTGATGGCAGGTTAGCAGGGAAAGGTAATCTGAAAAAGGGAGTTTGTCCACGTCTCTTTGTGCTGTGGAGAGAGCAACCCCTTGCACGGGGAGGCGGAGAACTGTCTTGTTGTCTCCTTACTTCTTGCAGTGAGATAAAGTGAGTCCCAGACAACAGAAATGCAGGAGTAGGCGAGGGTGTGAGCTGTCTTCCAGTTGGTTGTACTTCTTGTTACAATGTCAGTGATACTACACACCTTTTGTAGAGCACTTCCAGATCTAGCGATAAAATTGGACATATCAAAAGTAATTATCATTACTACTGTTGGAAGTAATTTTGCATTGTTTGTTGAAATCCTTTGCAGCTCATCCTTAAAAGCACCAGCAAGATAAGATAGTTAACACCAGCAGAGAATAAATTGTTGCAGCCATCTGTCTGACAGACATCAGTGTTTAAAAACCCCTCTGCCTACTCTTCTCTTGTTGACACAGTAGCTGGTCCTAGAAATTCAATTTTCCATGAATGGAGCTTATTGCAGACTACAAGCTGTTTACCAATTTAATATTTAATTGGGAGGTTAGCCCTCTTGGGTGTGCCAGCCTCCTTTGTCCCCTTTGGAAGTGAGCCTCAGGTGTGTGTTGCCTTGTCTTCCAAAACAACTGAGAGAATCTTTGAACTTCTGAGGTTACAAATGTCCTTGCGGTTTAGATATCCAAGCAGAAGATAGGCATTATGCATGCAGGACAGCATTCATTTCGGTATCATCTTTTCAGTTAATGAAGTTTATCAGCAGATGTGGGCGAGTTTGTTTCAAACTCAGTGATTCACAGCGTGAACTGCCAGTTAATTATTTGCACGCTTTTTTTTTTAACACTGCTTTCTGATCTTTACTTTGTTCTTAATCTAGGTCTCTCTTCTGATAATATGGAGCCTTGGAAACACTTATTTCAAAATAATTGGAAACAAGTAATTAAAAAAAAAAAACAAAACCAACCAAATAACCGACACTTACTTGCCTTTGTCTCTTCTTAAAATCCTGATCCATCCCATTTTCCTTTCCAGTCCTATCCTGTCTACAATACTTTTTTTTCCCTGTGTAATTCATTAGTCTCTCTCCCACTTGAGTTGGGGAGTTGAGGTGCTGGTGGATGTCCAGGTCCGAGTACGGCAGAGTGACTTGTATCCTAAGTAGTCGGCTTGGGCTGCTTGTGCCAAAGCGGGGTTTAAGGGCTGGTATTAGCAGCATAGATAGTGTAGAACTGCAGGTACACATGGGTTGGAAGGAAGCTTTAGCAGAGGGGTCAGTCATTGGGGCCAATATCTAAGCAAACATTTGTACCTGCACCAGAGTTGCTTTACTTGGGAATTAAATTTGCAAGATAAGAGTCATGATCCAAGCACTCTTTTGCCTCTTACCCAAAGATAAGATAGCTTGGCTTTGTATAGCCCTGATTTTTGCCTGCTTTCTAAAGTAACAAAAATCCATACGTGTTGCTTGCTGTTGATTTCAGTCTGTATAGCCAAAGGACTTGTGCTGAGGAATGGACCTGTCTGAGCTGCTATTTGAGGAAGTCCTGTGCATGATACTGAGTAACGTTGGACCTGGTCATTTACAAGCTGGAAATCAGAGAAACTGTGCAAAGTTTGTTATCATCAAGAATGCTATTCAAATACTATCTTTTTTACCATAAATTAAATAACTCTGGGATTACCTGTAATACTTGGTGATGCCCATCCCAAATTACCATATCTAACGGACAATGTATACATAGCCAGTAAGGGTCAAGGGAAGAAAAGACAACTGGTTAAGGTTTATATTGACTTTGGAGACCAGTGTTTATTTTAAGGGCTCCTTCTGAAGTCAAGCCTTCTCCCATGACTGTGGCCATTCTAGGGATCTTTTGAATCCTGATATCATCTGGAACATGGCGAGTGGGTTCTGTGTGCCATCCTGCTCTGTACTTGACTTTCCAAAAAACTTCCTTCAAGCAAATGTTTTGGGAGTCCTGTATTCCCCTTTGCAAAATAAAGACTGGGCAGCACAGCCAATTTGCAAATAATGATGTGGTAATGAAATTTATTGCATGCTTTTTCTTTAATCTTTACCAGGAAAGACTGAAGTTTTCAGAAACTAGTGCAGGTGATGATAGTTTTATTTTCTCCATTCTTATCCTGAGATCAGGAAAAAGACGTTTCATCTTCCATTGCTGTGTTTTGTTTATAGGGGCAGACCCAATACGATGAATGGATCTGTATGGTCTGTAATAATTTTACTACTTAAAATGGTCATGAGCCTTCTGATAGATGCTACCATGGGTGTAATTTTATAAAATAAAGTTGTTATATTCTGTTGAACCTGTCGAGAGAAATAGGAATGATGGAAGTCTGGAAAGGAACAGTAAAAAACAAAGCAGAGATTGATTTATTGAAATTAAGTGGATTTTTGGTTATGGAAAAGTAAGACTGGGGAAGAAGTAGGAAAGACATTTGCTAGGAGAATCATTAAATATGCATAGATGTTCCTTTATTTCATTTAGAGTACAAGTTTCATGTCTTCGCATCGTATTTTATTCTTTTAGGTATGTGGAGAATGTCTCTTCTAGTTACTGTCTTTTTTTTTTTTCTTTAAACCCCTAAATCCCTCCTAGGATTTGCAATCCAGAAGCATTCATTTTCAAATTGTACTCTCCTCCAGTTTAAATAATGTAATGATTTGGTGCGTCTTAAGAAGGCCATTTCATGATCCTTCCTACAGCTTTGACCCAATCGTTAGGGTGCTTTAGGAGAGGAGTACCAGCTGAATTGCTGGCGGGGTTGCTGGAGCTAAGGCTGGCTGCCGTGCACCCAGGAAGTGCCAGAGACCTTCCCTGTGCCCCGAGGTTTCTCCCCAGGAACGTCTCGGCCTTGGAGGGGAAGTGCCGCATCTGTGGGTCAGCGAGCGCTGCTGCAGTCACGTTCTCTTTTCTGTTTTCTGTGCAGATATCCACCATGACTCCTAGTTCTCTGGAAGCAGCAAAGATTTTAATGGTTTAAAAATGAAATTCATTCTGGGCTTAATTGCTGTTTTTTGCCTAATTACTTTTAATTCTCCCTTGGATTTTTTCACTTCTAAGAGGACAGAGTAGAACTTAGTTCCTAAATTGCCAACTTTCTAGCCTGATTCCTGTGCTAAACTGACCTGCTGTCAATGAATGTTAAATGAATTAATTTGCATAGCAAACAGATGCAAAGTGCTCCTTTTTCCAGGGTACCATCTGTAGTTGCAGCATTTCTTGTCAATTCTCCAAGTACACAGAAATTCGCATTCACAAATAGCCTCAGGGTTCAGAGACCTGGCCGTGGGTGTACGAACACAAACAAACTGCACCTACTTGACTTCCACTAAAAACGTGCATTCTTCAGATCGAAATTGCACAGAACAGCTTGTCCAACATCAGCTCCTGACAAAGGACAACCTGGTGGCTAGAGCTGTAATAAGAGACTTGAGAAGCATGGATTTAATTGCTGTTCTGCAATTCTGACATAATTACAGGCAAAATTAATAGCATAAACCTTTTTGTGGTCTAATTTTTAATAGCTCTATCTCCTTCTGGCTTTGGTGAGATTCAGGCTCCTAAGTGCTGAGTGGATCTGGACTTCAGTCACTGATTTTCACTTGCCTGTCTTTAATGTGGGATTGGCACCTCTGTCTTTACCTTCCCCTGAAGGTGGTTAAATACCAGTAGTTCAAGGATTTTCAAGTGGTTGATCCTAGCAACAACTGCAAATAAGCACCTCCTGTAGGTATAAATTAAGGGTCCAATCCTGTGGAATCAAAACCCAAGAGTCAGGGTAAGTGTGAGATACAGTGTTTGAAGACATGAGATAAGGACTCAGTATACTGATTCAGAGCCAAAAGCATACTCCACCAGGATGCGAATTGACATGGAAGTGTCTGCAGGCTCCTGTTAATTTTATGTACTGCATGGGAAAGAGGACTGCAGGAGCTTGATGGTAAATCGTTAATGCTTAGAATGTGCCAAACGGAGTTTTTGTATGAGAATGTTTACAGCCATTTGCTGAGGACGACAGAGAACATTTGAGGTACATGCATGGACATCTTGTCCGGCAGATCTAACTTACACTGATTCAGTCACAGGTAACGCTGCTTAATGGTAATGAACTCGTTCCTTGAGTCCTACTGTCTTTATATACTTGTGAATATGTGTATGCATGCAGACACCTACAGCACGCGCTGTTTGTAGCAGAAGTGTGTGCGTCTGTGAGGTGCATGGAGGTAAAGGTTTGTCAAACGGTATCTGTGGTCTTGTTCTGGTAGAAAAGTTCTCTCTGTACCTTGGAAATGACTGTATGAGTGTCTCGGTGATACTGGTATGTCCGTCTTTTCTTCCCATCTCTGCATGCTGAATTTGAGGAAAGAAGGGAAGAAAGGCTGTCAAAGCCAGGTGCTTATGCCCTCCTTTCTTTTTAATGATTAACGTATTACTTTTCTCTGAAGAAAGGTTCTTGGGAATTAGAGCTTTCAAAGTGAATTACCTTCAAGCTCTAACCATCTTCAAATCCTACAGGCATTGATAACAGTGTGTGGTGACAGTCACATAATGTTTGTCCTACCTGCACTCTCGTATACTTGAGGCACCCTTCATCTCCAACTGACTGGAGAAAGAAGTCTCTTAAGTGGAAATCTTTGACCTGGAAGCGCTGTCTAGTGAAGAGCAGGGCGCAGGAGGTGAAGCTGCTGCCGAGCTGCCCTTGGTGTCAGGGGAACTTTGCTTACTGAAGCATGGCAGGACAGAGAAGATACATAAATGTGAGTTTTCAGGTGCTGGCTTTTATTTTCTCTTTTTTAGTCAGCAGCAAATTAGTAATTGAGCTTCACGAGTCTAGCATTAATAGAGCCCTCCTTGCGGCAGCTGCATTTCTCCCCCACTCCAAAAACAATCCTGATAAAGTCATTTGGTTGACTCTTCCTCTCAATCGGTCTGCACCCCATCATAGTTCAAGCAGTCCTTTTGTATGCTTTTGTAGGGCAGTTGTTTAACTAAGGGGGGGGCCTGGACAGGACTTGTATAGAAAGCTTAGCACCTCCTTGTCCCACCCAGAGGAGATGAGGGCAGATGCTGCCACGTCTGCCCACCCGCTGTGCTCGGAGGCTGGTGTCCAGCCTTTGGCAGACTGCTGCTCCAGAAGCTGGAGCTAACGATTCTGTCAGTGTTTTGTCATGCAACAGGGACTTATGAACTGGGCTTTCAGCAAAGGAATAGTTTTAGAAAGAGAGAAAAACGTGCAGAAATTTGCCTGTGAATCTTCACTTCGGAGGCAGCAAGCAGCACAGAAAAGGGAGAAGCTTATCTGCCCAACCCAGACTGGAAAAAAACCAACTCAAATTAAAAATCCACACAATAGGAGTGAGCGAAGGCAGTTTCTTAATTAGCTTACTGATACTGTGCAGGATCACAGCATATGGCTGTCCTGGGGCTTATATGATGAGCAGAGTGTTTAATTCGTGCTAGTAAGGAGCTGTTAGGGTTCCTCCTGACAGTTCCTGATGTTTAGCTTGTAATATAAATAAATTATGCATAGATTTTAGCAGCGGAGACATAACCTAGTTACATGCAACCTTAATGCTTTACAATCAGATCTGAAGTATAAATTTAAAGTTGTGCGCTTGCTTATTGCCTTCTGTCATTACTTAGGAATGAATCTAGGTCCCTTCTCCCTTGGCTGTCAGTGAAGGGAATCTACAGTGACGTCTGTCGTGTGGTGGGATGAAGAGCAAGACTGAAACAAAGCTCCCTGCAGTCACTGTAATGGACGTAGTTTGCTTTGGAAGGCATGTGAGCCGTGATCCTTTATTAGATAAATACCCCCTAATTTTTGTATTTTTGAGATGCTTTTCACATTGCAGCAAGCATGCGTGATAAAGCAAGCAGAGCCCCTTAGCCTTTCCTCCAAGCAGAGACTGGAATAATTTGGAAGCAAAGTAGCTTCTGGGCATCGTGGAATTCTTGTGTAGTGTGTTTCTGCATCATTTTGCATTACAGGAGAGCAAGCTAAGGCTCTCCAAGTAGGTCACGCAGGACATAACCAGTCAGCACTTTACTGAAAAGGCATTACATGATGCTTTGAATATAGAAGAACACAAATAACAAAGGCTGGACTTGACATCTGTACCTTGTTAAACTGTACTGCTGGCTGTTGAGCCCCTGCTTCTTCCAGGGAGCTCTTAAAGACAGTGCTGATGTGAGTATGAGACGTGTGACAGTGTACTTTGTAGGTCTCTTGCTCTGTGCCACTGTTGCTGTAGCACAGACTAAACTTGCAAAGTCCTTTTTCAGGGGTGGCTTTTGGTATGTCCTCTTTTGAGCATTTGACCAACTAAACAAAACCAAACCCTTTATTCAGATAGCTTGAAGGGGTTTACAAGGAAGCAGCTCCGCTGCTTCTCTCTCAGGTCTAGCTCGTAAGTGGATTCCTATGTAGAGCAGAAATCTCCAGTGGGATCTCCTGCCCAGATCTGATGCAGCTTTTCTCAGCTGAACAGCTACTCCCTGCCTGACGTCGCCATCAGTAGAGCTCTCCTGTCTTTCTGTTCATTTCATTTGGACTTTGACTTCTTCCTATTTTCTTTGTCATATCCTCCGCTTTATTTGTGACTCAGCTGTCTGCTGCCACACTCGATTGTGTTGTACAGGCCTCTTTGACCAGTCCTGCCTGGATCAGGCTATCTTTGGGTCACAGGCTGCTTCTTTCTTTTTCTCTCTTATTTTCAGAACAATGAACTTAATACCAATTAAACCTTCTGGTATTTCATGTGAACTGAAGTATGGAATTCATTCTATTTCTGCATGAAATGATGGAGTGATTTTAAAATGCTGTATATTCCTCCTTTGGGACATTCAGTACCTAGAAATATGCTTGGAAGTAGAGTACATTTACTGCAACTATTATTTATCAATCTCCTTTGGCTGCCATCCAAATAAAAATTTCTTAATAGTGAAGCAAAGTGTGGGTGTGGAAAGTTGTTTTTATAGCAAGGGTTCTGACTGTCAGAGTAGGTGGATAGAACAATTAATATATTTAAATTAGATTTGTGAGAACCTTGTAGTATTCTATCAGCTGAAGTGTGATACTCAGTGTCTGGCCAGCGAAGCCTCAGTGGTGGTGTGAGTCAAGGTCTAGCGAGGTGTACGTACTGCCTGGCAGCTCTGCCGCAGCACTGCTGCAACTCAGCCCGCTTGGGAAACGCCGCTCACTCAGCCCGCCAGGAAACCCCAGTCGTTGGTATCCTTATCTTCTACAACAGTGCTGAGGCAGACTACGTAGGAGCCAGTGTTACTTTTTAGCCTGGAAATACAAAAAATAGCTATTAGAAGGTTGTTTACAGCAGTAAAAAGTAGGATTCATTTGGGCAGTCTGAGACCGTGCAGTGTGCACCCGAGAGGCTGTTGGGAAGAGCTCATCACTGTCTCGGCTCTCATCCACATTTCTTCCAGAGAAAGGTGGAAGTGTTACTCGGAGGATATCTTAAAAATTTCCAGTTCGGCTTTCTATTTATATAAAAAATAAAGTCTCAAACCTGTTGTCTTCGTCCCCAGCTGGGTCTCTAAAGAAAGTGCTTTTTATGCGCGCTGAACTGAAGTGGGATGGGAAGTGTTCAGCAATACTCGCACGCTGGCTTTCAGCTTCATCTGCAGCACTGTGGGGTAGCAACTGATGGCCCTTTCCAGCCAGGTGGCAGACACGGCAGTAATCTTGGAAATACTAGGTTTAATGTTCAGAGAAAAAAATGTGTGTCTCTGCTTGTATTTTCAAGTTTCTCTTTATTGTTAAAAAAACCAAACAAACAAACCTCCAAGCAAAAGCTCTCCACGTCTGCGCTCTGTCTTTCAGATTGTTAGGGAGAGCATAGGGGGGCATTGCTACATGATTTGCATTGAAATAAGTGCCATGCGTTTAATTACTTTAAAATCCTTTCTCTTGAGGATAATTTTGGTGTGTGGCACAGATAGTAGTAACTGTTCACCTATCCTAGAGGTGATGAATACCAACTCTGTTCTGCAGATGCAAATGTTACATTGACTCGCATATCGTTAAGAAGACTATTTGGTGATAATGATAACCTTATATCTAAAGCATGAACAGATTTCTCAACACGTTCCCCACCATTTTCTGAAGTCTTTAATACCGACAGACTGGATTCCTAGCCTGATGTGTTTCTATGCTGGTAGGTATTTACTTTTATTTAACATTTACTTAGTGCTCCTCTGTTTTGTTTTCCCAGGGAAAGCATATATTTGAACATGCTAACAAACCCTCTTTCGCTAGTGCTGTCTACAGTCTGGACTCCAAGAATTTGAGGTGGCTTTTTCCAGCTGAAGGCTGGGGATTTAAAATCTCTGGAATGAGATTTGTGCTTTTACTGATTTACATAAAATTGGTCATGCACTAATATGGACAGTAATTCCATGTCTTGCTCCTAGAATTGCTCTTTTGTGTGTTGTATATGTTTATGGCAAGCACACTGTGAAGATTTCTATTAGCCTTTGCAGAGTGATGTGAGAAAGATACTGTTGTTTTTAAAATACATTTTTCATTTAATGGACTCTTGGAAAAGTATTGAAAAGCAGGGAAAGTCAGGGAAAGCAGCAGAGGCCTGTCTGGGGGTGAAGAGACAAGGCAAGGGACGGAGACTTTATAGAACACCAGAGATGAACGGCAGGTATCGTTCGTCACTGTCTTGTGTAAAAGTCGTTCAGGTAGTTCCTCCTGCCCATTCCCACCCATTTGGACAGGCAGTCAACTTTATTTTCATTTATAATGGGATTTTGCCCATAATCAGTGCCTCAAAAGCCCTACAGAGTTCCTGTCTCAAGTTGTTAAAACTTTAAAAGTATCTTTGATGTCATATATAGAGGTTCTTGACATTAAAATGCCCCAGCCAGCAAGTCACTGAGATAACGTGTTTAATTCTAAAATCTTTGGGCCGTTCCAGTTGTAGCATGGCAGCGTAGCTCCTAATTAACAGAGTGATCAACCACCTCAGCTAGAGCTGTGGCTTCCTTTTCTGTTCGCTGTCTTGTATCAAACACTCCATCTACTGAAGAATTAATTTTCTTCTGATATAAAACAATGCTTGTCTAACATGTAGAAAAGTTCAGTGAAAAGCAAAACTCTCTACTTTATCCATGTCTGGATGCCATATGTTGCCCATCTACCCTGTTGCATGAGTTTCAGGAAGTTTCTGTCCTGGTGAGGCTTTGCATTCCTTCTGTGGAGTGTTGCCCTGTGTAAGATCACGGCAAATCCTCTGTTAACATCTACTGGAATCTGTCATCCATTTATTGATTTCCATCACTCTTGAAAGAAGGATGTTTAGAAATCTTGCTTTGAAAGTTCCCTTTGGAACATGATGTAGTTATGTCTTTCATTCCATAATGTGTATTAGAGCTGTAAGATGCATCAAGAACAATTCCAGTGCAGATGTGAAATTGGAAGAGATTTTTCCTGACTCTGGTCAGTGGAGTGCGATACCATTCCCTCCTGAAGACCCAAGATGTGAATTTGATGACTACCAGGTGATGTATAGAGTCTTAACACCCCAGGGCAGAGCTGCATCCTGGCATTTTCCTGGGTTGCAGAGGCTTTTGAAGGTTGCTCTGGATCATGGAAACCAACCCTGGGGGCACTTCTCTTGGGATTGCCAGATGAGAATTTACTGAAAGCGTACTGTCTTCATGTTCATCATGCTCGCCTTTGCTTAATGCTTAGGCATGTTTGGCGTACCTGTGCATGTATCTGAAACGCAAATATTCCCATGGGAACTGGGAGATCTTCACTGCCTTTTGCAGTGTTGGAGCAGCAGAAAAGCAGACTCTGTGAAGCAGGTGCTGATCTCCCTGGGCTTAGTCTTTCTGAGATCTGTGTTGCCTAGACTTCTGTGGAGAAGAATGTGAGCTGAGCTCTCCAGTAGGTCTGGGTTATAGTTACAGACAAGGAGATGGGTTTTGTTGTTCCATGTTAGATAAATCCCATGGGTTGCAGGAATCTCATTACCCAAGGAGGGAGGACTAGCAGAATCCCAAGAGTGTTGAGTATTTATAGAGCAGATGTTTCTGCATGAGATGCTCGTAAGGATACATTTTCTGATCTCTTAGTTACAACATTAAAACTGCAAAGTTTGATTTCTGGATAACTTATTCATAGCATTAATTAGCTATTAATTTGATTCTGCAGAGTTTTCATGCTTATTTATGTGTGAGATGTGGGAATTTTTTCTTGAGGCATTAATTTTCAGTAAATTTTTCTACAGTTGAAGATACAGCAAGTTATATCAGCAAGCCACACTCTTACTTGATGCACTTTTATAGTCTCTTTTTCAATTATAACCTTATCAATGTCTACCTTAATGTTAATCCTAATACAGATCAAGAAATAAGAAAGCAGGGTACAAAATACTGTGATGCTGTCCATAAGCAAAGGAGTAAAACAAATGTGCTACAAGTGTGGTAGCACAAATGGGCCATAGAAGAATCTCTTATGAATGGGCCATGGGGCAAGAAAGGTGTGAAAGGTTGCTTTTGGCAAAATTTGATTTATTTTTTGAAGTCTGCGAGTGTTCCTTACATATTGTAGCTCTCTATTTCTAAGACTTAATGAGGGAATAAGTAATGTGATACACAGCTCCAGATAAGAACATTTTTAGTGCATTTCCGTCACCCTCAAGCTCAATAAGTAATGTTGCACTTTAATAGGTGTGCTTGGAGGTGGAGCTGCTATCGTTTATTGTTATAACTCCTGAAATGTATCACAGAGAATTTGAATTCTCATTTCAGTTTCATAAAGACTTTACATTAAAATTCACGTATGGGCTTTTGAAAGGATTAGTACAACTGGAGATGGAAACACAGCATGTAGAATTCTCTCTTCCATATATCCTGTGGAATCATATTTTAATATCCACTTTACCTGCCTTGTATCAGCCGTTGCTAGAGGTGAGGCTGTGTGTTAGGATTTGGGGAAAGGACTTATGCATTTCATTTGCGTTCTTAATTGAAAGTTAATGTGCTGTTACAGCAACCGGCTCACAATTAAGTGTCTTCAGATTTTGAGAGGTCTCTGAGAAAATGCAGGTTTTTTCCAAGTCATCCAATTAACATACCAGCCTGCCTGGGTGTGGAGGGACATGGGAGGGGACCCGTGATTGATTTGTTAATTACTTGGAGATTGGAAGGCCCTCTAGTTAGTTGAAAAACTGGTTGCATGATCCTGATAGCAGAAGGTAATGATTGCGTCCTGAACTTTTGAGAGCCAACCTTACATTCGTTTGTGGAATTCAAAGACCCTGAAAGCAGAAAGGTTGGCTGTGTTGTTGTCGAATTCAGTGCGTTTCAGCTTTGAGAAAACTTTCGTTATAGGTTTTGCCAGCAAGGACTATTAAGAATCACTTTGTCACTTCATTCCCCCCAAAAAAAATGAAAAAGAAAAAAAAAGAAGGCAACGTTTGGAAAATTGACTTGAATTTCATTTATTTATTGCGTTGATGCTTATGCAAGGCTGGGGCTTCAATATGTAGTGTCCATGCTCACTGGACAAGTTCATAGCTCCTCTGTGACAATTTCTGCAGTCATGGATATGTGCAGCTTTAACAGCTCTGAGAAGCCTTCACTGCTCTCTCACATCTTCTACCTGTGCCATTCTCTTGTGCAATGTTTTGAGAAGTTTAAAGCCATATAAACATACTGACTGTTGTCTTTTACTTTCTGAATGTGGCTGTTCTGGGCTTTGTGCTGAATCTGCTGTACACAGTGTGAAAGGTGGCTTTAAATGTCAAAACGTGGGATTTAAATGGGGTGGCAGCAACTTCCAGTCAGAAAGCTGAGGATAGAGATCAGATGTGAAGAACCTTTGAGCAGTCAAGGAGACAGCAGTTGTACATGGTGACTCCCATCGAACTTATTTGGAGCAGATGGGGGCCAAAGAAAGTGAACAATTTTATCTACAGATTGATTAAAGAAAATAGAGCTTATTGTACTTCTGTATTTTAATCTTTCTCATTTTTAATTTTCTGTAGCCATGAATACTGCTGAGCATTCTTGTGATTTTGCATGTTTTTCTTAAGGTGGTGAAAGTATTTTTCAGATTAAAAGTTCTGGCTTTGAAATTAAATTTTTGATTTGCGTGTTGTTTGCTCTGAAAACTCCTGTCCAGTTTAAGGTATATCACTGGACTTGCCAGCAACTCAGAAAAATGCTTTTCTAGGCACTTCTGTGACTGTATTGCCCTTTTCATTCAGATTCAGGGAGTTGCAGATGTGCATTGCCCATGTTTTACTGAGATTTAATAGGTTTGCATCCAAATTGTTCATCCAAAGTAAGGAGTTCTTAATAATTGTTGTATAGATCAGCGCACCTTCAACTTTATGGTGAAGGTTAGAGGGCTAAATTTTCTTTTAAATCTCTCCTGTTAGGAATGTAAGTTCAGATGGCGCAGAAGCACGCAGAAGACTAAGAGAGTGCGATGGCTTGGTGGATGCCCTCCTTCATGCTCTACAGTCTGCAGTTGGCAAGAAGGATACAGACAATAAGGTGAACTTTTAAGTATTAAAACTTAATGGATGTTTTCATTAATTTAGGCTGAAGTGTTGCACTGGGATCTGACTTCTGTTTGCTAGTATCAGAAGGGGATTATGCTTGCCTCAGAAAATACAGTAATTACCTTCCTCTCTTTCTGTCACGATATGCATGGTACTACTGATGGGGTATCAGCTTGCTGCTGCTATGTTACTGTGTGTGGCTGATGAGGTGAGCAAAGATCAAGTGGTTGTGATGGGTGGAGAGAGTAGTCATTTAGTATTGTCAGTGTTGTTATTGCTATTGTTCTGCATTACTTAATTGACATTTATAGGTGTAGTCTCCAAATCAGAATTGAGTCCTATCGTATGGCGCTTTGTACTATACCAGCAAAGGAATCAGTTTCAATTTTAAAGACTTTATTCAGCACCATCTGTAAAGACTGTGGTGCTTAGACATTAAGATACGTCTTCAGACCTGCAGCACTTTCATTGTGGGGTGGTTTTTTTAGGTGCAGATTTCGATTTATCTGTTTTTATCATCATTTCATCCTGTGGTGCTTAAAAGCGTATTTATATACATAAGGAATATCATAAGTTTAACCTGTTTAACAAAGAAAGAGCATACTGTTGCTTTATAAAACAAATAAGGCTTGAAAAGTGTTGTTATTTTATGAGTCCCATCATGGGATGGACTGTACAAGGGAATTATAATGCCACTTAATCAGATAATTTTGGAAGTGGATTTTGTAACCACCTGGTGGTTTCCATTGCAACCTACAGAGCATTGCTCTTGTCAGAACCTGGTGTGCTATGGATTAGCTATTACTACAGGACAACGTGTGTTCTCATTGAAATCCTCAGAAGCCCTAGGTTCTGACCCAGAGAAAATTTAATAAAACGAGCCCCTTGGGGATTGTAAAGGTTGGAAGAATGAGAGAGAGGCTTGTATTAAAATAACATCCTTATATGACCATTTTCTACTGTGTGTTTGATCTTCTGGTGAATTGTGTTCTTTAGGTAAGATCAGGTGGTATTTTTGATTAGAGAGTTTTCATTTTGAATGGCTACTATTTATGAAGCACTTTGCTTTTGGAAGAATAAAACTGGTTTTAGAACAAGAATGAACCTTAATTTTAAGAGGTCTTGACTAAAGCTTCCTTGAAAGCTGCTTTCTTTTCCTGGGGCAGGTGGGCTTTTTTTAATTTTCCCCAAACCCTCCACTGTATAACATAATGGTTTGCAAATAAGAGGGTGCAATACTTATTATAACATAAATTTCTCTAACAGTCTGTAGAGAACTGTGTGTGCATCATGCGGAACCTTTCCTATCACGTCCACAAAGAGGTCCCTGGAGCTGATAAGTACCAAGAATTAGATGCCAGTCAGACTACAAGCATGGGAGGCTCTCAGAAGAAGAAGAAAGATGATGCTGGATGCTTTGGTGGAAAAAAAGCTAAAGGTATGTGTTGCAGAGAGCTCAGAACTGGAAATGGATTTGGGGGCAAATTTTGCTGTGTAGGCCTGCTTTTGCAAGCACATTCATTGTGCCAGTTTAGGATGATGCACTTTGCGGAGGTATGTGTTGGTAGTGTCATGGCATGTGTTCGTCTACCGTGTTGCATCACTACTAGATATTTGGGAATTTTTTCCACGATTGCTGTAGTTTTGGCTTTAAATAGGAGTAGTGCATGCTGACAGATGACGCTCCGCTGTTGGACAAAGGTGGATGTGCTCTGCCTCTCCTGCGCACTGCTGTGTTCTTGCATCTGTCACATCTGTGCGTAGTCCCCTTGTTTGGCTGTCTAGCATGAGTCACGGCCAGCATGCCTTCATCCCCATGCACGGCAGTCCTGTCTGTACATCTTCAATGCCTTCAGCCTCTCACATTTGAAAAGAAACTAAAAGCCTACCCTCCCACTAACAACCAAAACACACAACCTCCCAATTCCGTCACTCTTTCAGTAATTTAAATTGCAAACATGATTTTGTAGCTTTTAATTGTCAGTCACTTTCAGACCTGTTCTCTCCTCTGGGGCATGAGTGTTGCAAATGAGTTTCATTACAAGAGAGGATTAATAGTCTCAGTAACCCCCCCCCCTTCCATCTTTCCTTTAGAAAGAGACACTCAAATTATATCTGTTTTCTTTGTTGTTTTAGAGAAACGACTATTCTAGACTGAATTCAGAGATAATTAACTCCATTTTCTGTCTAGGTTCCATTCTCCTCATTCATGTGTACTCACATCCTGGCTTACTATTTATAGCCAGGACTAAGGAAGGTTTTGGTCCTGAAGAGCCAATATGCAATTGTTTGACCTTGACGGACTGTGTGCTGCACATTACTCTTCCTTTGATCTGACCTGTACATGTTATTAAAACGTTATGTGTTTCCATATGTGTTAGGGAAGTCATCACAGTGTGAACTTGCTTTTGCAGACTAGTCTGTCATCAACTAGATTTAAACTGTATTTAAAAATAAAATAAAATAAATTAAAAAAAACCAAACAAACAAAAAACCAAAACAAACCAAAAAACCCCACACAAAAGTAAAACTGATGGGACTCTTCAGCTTCCCCTCCAGTCATTAAAAGAAAGAATTTTACCTGCCTGGCCAGCCTGTTCTCGCAGTGAATGACTAAAACTGCAGTGTGATTGCCTTTGGAAACCTTGAACACCTGCTGACTGTTGTTCTGCTGCTTGAGAGCAGCACAGCCAGTGAAAACACTTTCAGACATAAAACCTGTGAGTGTGCGCTGTGGGAGGAAGGGAGCTGCTGATTGAGAACTGCCATGGTCCTCTGAGAGCGCTCTCGGGTGGTGGCCATCCTTTGTCAACCGTCTGCTTGTGTCCTCTGGGGCCAACCTACACATACCTTCTGTGTCTGTACGCCCTGAGAGTTTCTGTTGATCAGCCAAAGCATCTGATCTTGCCTTTTTGGACAAATTGGTCTCAAAATCATCTGACACCGAGGATGAACCCATGGATTTCAGCGAGCAGTGCAGGTGCTCATTGACAGCTTGGGTTGGCTCTGTGTGTTCAGTGGGAAATGACAATTTCCAAAGTATATTTTAACATATTTTTTCCCTCTTTTTGCAGTGCCCTTTTTAAAGTGTGCTGTTCTCTAGAGGGAAATCAACTGGTAATAATGCTGAGCTTGCAGTCGGTAGTATGTAGATCAGAAGGATAGAGGGGGACAGGCAACTGTTGTGCTTAAAACATAAAAATTAAATTCTGTTAATAAATGTGCTTTTAAAGTCGTAAAGAGAGGCTTCCTTTTATCACTATTAAATTTATGTGAATACCTGGTCTGAACCTGCCTTAATTTTCTCAGTGTAGGACCTTAAAATAGATCAATTCTCTCCCCCTCTTGTTCACTTAATCTTGCAGTGTTTCCATGTTTGTTTTATTTTATGTCACGGTCATTGATCATAGCATTTCAAACACATCTGCAAAGGACTAGTCAGCCTTCTGTCCCCTCAACTCTGTGAGCACCTTTTCATTTAATGAAAAGAGGAAGAAAACAAAAGCTGTGCAGAGAAAGATGGCTTTTTCAGTGGGAACAAAAGGGATAAAGTAGAATATCTTGTTTTGGTTTGAGTTTTTAATTGAAGAAAGTTCTGTAGTATTCTTGTAATACTCAGGTTTTGAACCTGTTCTGTGAAATTCTGCCTCTTTGTGACTGTTCTTTTGTATTTTCTTCCTTCCTGTAAATTTTTGTTTTTCTTTTGCTGCTTTTCTGGTAATTAGAGGAGTGGTTCAATCAAGGTGAGTCTCTGCAATACTTTCTTTTCATCATCTCCATAATATGCTTTGTTCGGCTTTTACATGCAAGGCTGAGAGCTGAGATCAAGGTCTTGTTCATTCACCTTCTCCTCTGCTCCCCCAGTGCATCCTCCTGTTCATGTCAGTAGGCATGGAAATCCTCTAACTGAGCGAGCACTTTCAGTTTGGTCTTCCCACTCTGAGAATAAAAAAGACAAGGTTTCATCATTTGCTGGTGTAAGTGCAGTAAGGGAATTGATCTGCAACTGGCCTGATAACCCCAGAGAGTGGGAACACCTAAGTACAGGTTGCCTCCCCAACCCTGTCGTATCAGAGTACAGCTTTGCCAGCTGGTCTGGGTGGCAGTGGCCATGAAGACTCAGCAGCTTGGATGTGTGTCCTCAGGGATCCTGGGTGTTTTGTCTGCTTGAGCATGCATCCCTGGGCTGCCGCATCCTTATTACTGGCACTCAGACTAGCTGGATGAAGCTACCCGCAGTAAATGCCCCGGGGGATGCGTCCTTAGGTCCTCATCCCAGCGCAGTAAGTGAAACTACAACTGGCATACACAAGGCTGAGGCTAAGGTTTGCCTCCCTGGCTTCCCGGCTGGGAAGTTGTTAGGCTGTGAGTGCCCTGGAGACATCCACTGTGTTACTGAGACTGATTGGGGATAAAGGCATGGTCATTTTCAGTTTGTGACACTTGCTACAGATCAATGGGTTCTGGAGGGTTGAGCTAAAGGAGAAATATTAGGGGGGGAAATGCCTGAATTGCTCTACCCAACAAATGGTGCCCAGTAGTGTTCTGCGATGCTGCTTTCAGACTGTGGAGGACGGGCATGTTGGCAAGCCAGAGCTCGGCCTTTGCTTTCTGCCGCCCTGCTGCAGTCCCCGTTCAGTGGGTGCATTGACAAGCACGGTATTGACTGGGGGGCAGGGGTGTTGTTAGGAAGAATCTCTTTCCCGTCAACTTTTTTTTTTTAACCAGAAAGAAAGCATTTGGTAATTAATCCTTCAGCAAAAAATGGTCTAGCTGAATAGCTGTTTTGATTATCCAGTAAAGCAAAACAAGATTTGAGGAAGATCAGCGACACCATTGGTGGTTAATAATGCTGGGTCACACCTCAAAGTCCGTACTGGGTGTCTGACAGATTGAAAATGCTGAAGGTCATGTTTTGGTTGTTTCTTACATAATGAAAAGTAGTGTGGGGAGAGAGGGAAGGAATTTTAATCCCACTGTTTCAGAGCCTGTAAACTGCATCTCACACAAGCAGGTCTCATGCCAGGCAGTTTTCCCGAACCAGAGTGCTGTGCCAGTTCCTGCAGCCAGGTCTCACAAACCAGACCCCTCAGAGGCATGTTCAAAGCTGGCTGTCTCTTGGCAAAGCTTGGAGCCATGCTTCTGATCCAACAGCATCGGCTTTTCTCTGGCATGCCTCAGGCTGGAAAACTTGGAGAACAGGGTAGGGAGATGCATAGAAGGGCAGAAATTGAGATGTAAAAAAAACAAAGTCTGAAACTTCATTGGTGCTAGTGTGGTTGTTTCAGCATTCCTCCGCACTAGCGTTGCTGATGGGCTGGAGTGCCAGAGGCGCGTTCAGAGCTACGGAAGCTGGCAGTGAAGCTGGTTTTCTCACGATATCGGCCAGGCGGAGGGATGGCTGAGAGATTTATAATTGGTAGGCTCTTGAACTTGCTAAATTTGGTCACCTTTTTGGAAAATCCAAACCAATATTTGTGAGTCCTGTGAAAATCAAATGGGAAAAATACCAGCTGGGCCGCAGATTGAAAGCTTTACCTTCCAGATGGATTTCTTTTGGAGTTCTCTTACAGCTTGGTCACCTTCTCTCTAGAGGAAAGCCCTGGAAAATATAGGTGCTTCAGGTAGTTCTGAACCTGGCACTTGCTCAATTTGATTAAGCAAGTAATTTGTAGATTCGAAATCCCCTTGGTCAGAGCTCTGTGTTCTGAATTGCTTCTGTTTGTAAACAGCTGGCAGCTTGCTGTTTGAACAGACGTGGGTTTGCCTGCAAGGTGGGCTAGTTCCCGGAGGGCTGAGAGACAAACTAGCAAAGGCTTCAGAGATGATGGCCAGCATTTGCAGTCTGGCCCAGAAATTGGGAGTGAGTGAAGCTCTGAGAGCACAGGTGGACAGTGCTGTCTTCATGAAGGATGGGTTAGTAAATACACAGCTGCTTCTGCATTGCCAGCTCAAAAGATGTAGCAGCCAGCACTGCTCTCCTGGACAGTCTCTTCCTTAAAAATTTGTGCACAAATACGTACTGCTCACTAAAGAGTGCACTAGAAAGAAGGGAACTCTTACTGTGCCACCTCAGTTCTGCAGGGCTAATAGAAATACCAAACCCCAACATTTGAATTATAGAGAGAACTTCTGAAATAAGTAGTTGTGTTGAATAAGGTCTGGCTCTCCGAGTAAATGTTCTGACGTTTAAACTAGGTAATGCCAGAGACATGAAATTTGGGGTCATGTGAAAAAAGTTTGTCCTACTTGTAGATAAGATGGAGTCACTTTTATGGGTCTGTCTTAAGTCTCTAATGTTTCCTAAACGCTGACTTCCTTCCTTCAGTGCTTTTTTTTTTTTTCCTTCCCTCCCTCTGCACTGCTTTTTCCTGTCAGTGCTCTAAGGATCAACAAGGGTTTGCAGCCAGTAACTGGATTCAGCTGCCATTATGAAATATAATGTCCTTTGGTGATGCACAGCATTTTTTCTTTCTGGTATTTTGTTCCCCAAGCAACATGTTTCTTGTGCCTTCATGGAGCAAAACTTGATGGAGGGGTGCAAAGTGCAGCTAATTCCTGTCCCTTCCCTTAGAAATGATACCTTTGAAAGGAGCAGCATGGTACCTGGCTGCATCGGCCTTTTGGCAGCTTGGATGGGCTTTTTCCTATAATGAAGCAAATTACGTCAGATGAATAGAACTTCCAGATGCATGTTTTGTTTTGCACAGTAGTTGAAGTTGGCTGGTATTTGGTGTTGGCGTTTCCAAAGAAAGGGAGAGGATGGAATGCTATCTTGAGGGGTTTGGGTTTTTTTCCTCTTGATGTTTTTTCTAAATATTCATGTTGGTATTTAAAAGCTCTATTTCTTCTCTATGTAGTATTCTATATATACATACTTTTGTCAAGAGGAAAGGTAGAGTGGCCCACTAACTTCACTATTACGAGCTGTGCCAGCTCCCTGCTATAACGGGGCAGGGGTTGGCCGTTCCCATTGCATGACCTATTCCCGGTCAAGAGTCAGACTAATCTCCACGTTACATTTGCAAGGACCATCTTCCTGTTTGCTTTTAAGCATCCTGACTGGTGGAGCTCTCAGCCCTTCCATTACCTCCATTAGCAGCCTGGTAGAGCCCCTGCTCAGAAGCCACCTCTGGCAGCTCCAGTTGTGGTGTTCCAAATTCATCCCATTGCACCTGCCTCCCCTGCTCTTGGGGGAGAGGGAATAAATCACTTGATTTCCCCCCCCTCAGAATAATTTGGGAAAGCTAAATTGTACACTGCTGTCCTCAGAAGCCATGCAGATTCCTGCACTTCCTTCCAAATCCCTCTCTCCACCGTCAGTACTTCTCTGATGGCAAGGTGCCTGCTGATCCTGCAGTGTCCATGGGCTTACCGAAGGCAGCAGGTCTTCCTGGAGGGAGACAAGGGAATGATAATTAACCCTTCCACCCCCAGGTGTTCACATAACCTGGAATTCCCAACCTAACTAAAACTGAAGTCCAGGTTTTGTTCTCCTTTCTATGAAGGATTGTATAAATTAAAGCTGAGGTAATGGTTTGAAACTGTCTCTCAGCAAAAGTATGGAATTATTTCCATGAGTTTCTAATAAATAGTCAACATGGCACTTTATTGATTGAAGAGCAATTCAAGGTTAAGTTGTTGGCTGCTGTCTGCACAATATATTAAATCTAGGCCTTACTGCCTGATAGTCACGATAAGAACAGAGGCTGCAAAGCACGCCTGTTGTTTTTTGCTCTGCTGCTCAGTTTCTGCTTCAGCTAAGCATCTGGTCAAAATTCCTCTGTGAAAATAACAAGTAAATACAGGGCTTCTAAGGGAGGGGCATAGCTTTGCCAAGAAGGGAAATGGCACAATTTTCCAAGATTTTAAGCACTCTTAAGGCCCACTGAAATGCTAATGCTAAGCATGTTTGCAGATCAACCTGAAAGTAGCATGGATTTTTGTCCCTAAGTTGCTCATGCTAAAAGTATGCAGTCAGATATGTACAAAAACAGGTAATGGTCTGCGATTTATATTCTGAGTCTGTATCTTCTCTCATCTTGTAGATGCACATGACACTAACTTACCTGTCAGTATGCTGACAGCCTTTTCCATCTGTTGTCTTATTTTTTTGCACAGGAAAGAAGAATGGAGATTTGGACAGGAATTTTGATACACTTGATTTGCCAAAGCGGTCGGAAGCAGCAAAAGGTAATGCTAATGTTTGTGCTCTTGGAAATAACAAGTAGCCTGGGAGCTGGAGGCTCTTAAAGGGACTTGAGACACAAGCATATTGGGCTGATCTTTCTTTCGTATTCAGTTAATTGAAACAATAGATGTGGTAGTGCTTGTCGTTATCTAGTATTCAATACTGGATATAACCAGCTTTATATAAAGCTGCTGAATTGTAGAAGCCCATCTGATTTGGTGTTAGGTGATTGTAACTCCATAGAGGAGTGAGTGCATGCTCTCTTCCTTTACAACTCCATTTACGAATCGCCTGCACTAGAGGTGAATGTGAGGAGTTAGGAAATGTGTTAGAGGACCGTACTTGCCACTAACCTTTCCCCTTCCCTGGCATCTCTGTAGTTCTTCAGTCTTCTGACGCATTGGAGAGTGACGGCAAGGAATGAGTTCAGGTTTTTTTGTCTTTACTGGTAGTCAGTCTTCTCCTGAGTACAGTATTCCTCCTTGTCTGTAGTGAGTAGTACTTGTAGTTTTCAGAATCGGGAGGTTCACAGAAAAATTGTTCTGCATTGCACTTTTGTATTTCAGCTCTGGCAGAGGGGAAATCTTTCACAGTCTGCATTCCCTTCCTGCATGCTTGGTACTCTTTTTAATTGGAGATTAGGAGATGATTTGGGATCTTGTCAGGCTTCTTACAGCATAGGACGGTGTGTTGAGACTTGCACAGGTTTTCATTTGAAGTGTGTGTAATGTCACTGCAAAGATTCAGCCATTGTCATGGGAGCTGCTGCAGTGCTGCCCCGTCAACCTAGCCTTGCAGGAAAAGCTCTCCCACAGCACCCACACCTTAAGGAACTGTAAACAGCCAGAACTACCTGAGTATTCTTTAGAAGGGGAATCTTAAACTTTTCCTGCATCACTTGTGCAACTCCAGAGAGTATAAAGAGACAGTGTGACTCAATGGAGAGATCCTTGGAACCTGAATTACGCTACTTTAGTGACCTTGATAAAATCAACTAATTTGTCCTTCACTTCCCTTATCTGTTAACTGAGAGCAGCGACAGGGGCTGTATCTAACATCCTTAGAGAGATGTACTGATAGTCACTAACTAAATAAATAGTCACTAACGGTATAGTGGTTACACATGTAAAGTGCTGCACTGTCACTGAAATTCATGGGCAGTGGAGCTCTGGTGATATGCAAACTAATTCTAACACATAGATGGATCTAGTCTATTTACAGACACCCTTTACAATGGGTACAGTTTCTAGGCTAATGTCTAAACGCTAATTGGTGCGTTATTGCACAAGGTACTAATGCACCTCTTGGAAGGTGCAATGCCATCCTATTTGGAGAGCTGCAGGAAACTTCTGACCAGCCTTCGCTCTGATGTCGTCGCTTCAGGGCTGGGTGTTGATTACATTGCAGAGCAAGGAGATGTCTTAAGGGTGCAGAAAAAGACAAGAGTGCAAAATATAGCAAGGGCTTCTGTACTTTGATTCCTCTCGAAATGTGATCGGAATGTAGATGCCACTGAAGGGAAAACATGGAAATCAAGGATTTCTGCAAAGAAATTGATCTTGCATAACTTTCTTTGAAATAAGGTGAAAATCTTTCATGTGGCTCTGTTAAAGGTAGAAGTGTTGTGGCATATCTGGTGGGAGACATATCTGTCTCTCTGAGCTTACACGGCTCATTATCCTATTCAATTGTTAGAAATCGCACGCTCTTGAAGAGGTTTCGTTTGATAATTTCGAGATACCCCCATTTACTCTTAAGTAGTAGAATAGATTCTAGTCTGACTACATATCTCATGCTAGATTAGGTCAGGAGATTAATCCCACAGTATTTTGAAAGAAGCCCTTTGGCATGGAAAAAGGCATGAGAAACTATTCACTTGTGTGCTTAGAGTGAAAAATAAGTTCAGTGATGCGTTTTTGTTCACTTTTTTACTAGTAGCTTCCTGCTAAGCATCTAGTTTACATGAGAGATCCTGGATATTAAAGGTTCTAACAAATTTGCTAGGACCTTGAATTGTCTGGTAAGATAAGAAAAATAAAATTGGAGTTTTGGAAACCTTAAAGGCTCTGGTCAGATCTATGCCATAGAGTATAATTGGCTCTGATGAGATCAGCTTTCAGCTGAAGCAGAACCTCGTTACTAAGATTGAAAAAATTATGCAAGTTTTAATGATCAAAAAGCACTCAGTTTGAGTGACACAATGAAGTGCTATTTCAAAAATTAACAATTATAGATTAATGTCTTTCATGTATTATTAAAGCCATATTAAAGTGAGTTTTCAGCTGGAATCTTTGTGGGCAAATGAAACTGCAGTAATAAGATTTGTTCATGCAATGCAGCAAATGAACATTGTGGTAGTTAACAAATACTGGGATGCCGTGTTGTTAAGTTTCATGTAATCTTATAGTCAACATCCACAGTGCTTGTCTGGTGGATCTAAAGATGAGGTTTCAAGACTTCACGTGATGATTTCCCTATAAAATATTCTTAGGTATGATCACTGAGCTTAATTGATAGCGTGCTTAATGATCACTTGAAAAACCACGAACTAGAAACAGTGAACTAGTTCAGACCTATTTTCTATCATCTCTGGAAACTTTGTTTGGTCTCCAAATTACTTTAATTGCAGGAACCTCTGCCTGTCCTGTAGCCGAATATCACAAAACCAGAAACTTTTGTAGTTCCTAGTTGGGGGGTGGGGGCAGGTTTGTGTCTCTGTTGGAGGCGGAGGTTTTCTCAGTCTTTGTTCAAGACAGCTTAGGAACATGTTCATGTCTTGAGCAGTCCCAGGGGTCTCGTGAGTTACTACCTAGTTTAAATGCTAGGGTTTTGGGGTTGTTTTTCCTGGAATTTGTTTGTTCTGGAGAGCAATGAATGAATGAAGGCAATTCTTTTTTTCAAAGTGATGAACTAGAGTCTCCTTTTCTTCTGATTGCTCTTGGTTTTTTAATGGAAATCTGATTTTGCTGCAGCACAGCATTTAAGCAGCCCTGAAACCATTTCTAAGCCTTTAATAATTTTATGTGCTAGGCATTCTGGCAGGGGAAAGCTTCCAGTTCAGGGTTGTTATCTGTGGTAAACTGGATAATGTCAGATGGGAGAACCTGCAGTGCTTTCAGAAGCTGTCTCATCTGATATTAAAAAATAAATATATATGCTCTGGCAGCGTCCAGAGTACTGCTGTCCTCATGAGGAAAGACTGTGGAAGAGAAGCTTCTTGTTTCCTCTTTGTTGAAAGGAGCATTTTTTTTTTTTTTTTGACAGTCAAAGAGAGAGGATAAATTTTGGGGGAAGTGATAAGAGGTTGCATAGAGCCGTATGAGAAGGGGACAGCACTGACATGAAATTATGAATGCTGTCCTCTCAACCTTGCTAAATTTAGTACTTTCAGAAATTGCTGCTTCGGGGAGGGGGGGGGAGTCTCGCTGAAATTCCTTCCCCAATATAAAGTAGGTCACCGGTAGTGGTGTTGGCTGTCTCCTCTGCAGCGTCTTCTCTTCTGCACTACCACAGTGCGAATGCTGATTTCTCCTGTGTACACATTAAATACATAGCATAGTACAATTCCTTTGCTTTGTTCGCAGGGTCCTTATTTCTGAGCAGGAGTAGTGACAGGAGGCTCATGCACTGGGGGGGAAGATCAGGATTAATCATATCTGTGCAGTGGAACGCAGTGTCTCAGGTGGCAGAGTGTGCGATAAGGTTTTCTGAAAAGAATCGGCATTGATACGCATCAGCCCTCTGAAGTTGTTATAAAGGTTGTAACATTTAATCCTCTTGATGTGAAGGTGTTGGATTGTCTGCCTCTGTTCATTGGTGCTGGAACATGGGAGGAGAAAATCTGGAAGAGCAAAACAGCTTTTTATCCAGAATCAGCTGGTTATTCCTAATTAAATCCAGACCTCTGTGCTATTTGGTTTAAGCAAATCTTGTGGCAGCTTATTTACAGGCATGTACATCTAATGGCATAAAAGTAAATGCTCTAAGGTGCTTTGGGTGTTGAAGTTCAGGTATGGTTTCAGTCTGTCTCATTAGGGAGTTGAAAGTTTTCAGCCATAAGGAGGCATGTGCCAGGTATGTTTCAGCCTGGTGGGTGAGCTAACCTCATTCTCTCCTTTAAATCAGTGGTTATTAATTTAGCTTTTCTATTTTGATTATTTCAGCTTACTTCCATTTTAATGGGAACATAAGTTTAGGAGAGAGTGGAGCAGAAATACTCAACTACTACTAAAGCTGCTTATAGTTGAACAAGTCTATTTTGTTGCAGCAGGGACCTCACAGAAAAGCTGAATTTATTTGAAAGCTCAGCCTTCTGTGTACACTTAACCCTGGTCAGCAGCCTGTGTAGGTCGGGAATGAGATTTTGGGTGAACTTGTCAGCAGGTGAATTTCTTCTTTCTCCATTATCTGAAATCTTCAGTCGCTTTCCATGTAGCCTGATGCTGATGATAGATTTTTCTATTCCAGAAGGTGAGTGTTTAAATTCACTCTTATAAATCTTTGTGTTACTGCTCCAGGAAATTAGACTTCCTGGCACTGTCAGGGTAATGACTTTAACTTAGTAGATTACAAAAATGCTGGCAATTTGTCTTCAGCTAAAGGCAACATGTAGTGGGGGGAGAGGAACTTCACTGAAGCTTTACTCTGACTTTTGGTTTGTAATTAAGATTAGCTGCTGTTCTCACCGTCGTTTTAATTTGCTTTCTTTAAATCTTTACAAGTTGACTCAAGCACTCACCTGCCCTTTCCAGCTTCTTTCAATCATTAATTTTGATTGTTGTATTGTGAATAAGTGAGTAGAACTGATTGATTAATGGTACCATCCACACCCCTCCTGTGCCTGCTAGTGGAAATTGAGGGACTGGGAAGATCTCCTCTGTGAGAGCAAGTAACATGTTCTTGTATTAACATCTTTTAAGTATTTCATGCACGTTGTTGAGAATTCCTATCAGAATTATTAAGTATCTCTTATTTCTGTTGCTTTACTAAGCAGAGCGTTCATTGTGGTCCCTGGTGTTTTCCATAATTTACAAAGCAGGGAAAGATTTCTCATCTGTCTTCCAATGCTTTGAGTCAGAGAAAATTTATTGCCTTGAATAGGAAAATTCCCATATGGAGCCTGTCCTTGCCAAACTTTCTCTAGCCCGGTACCTGTAAATTCTCATTCTTTTTCCCAACATCCGTGAGGAATTCAGAGCAGGCACCTGTGGATTTTTCCTCTCTTGCATACACACTCTTTCCATAGCTGACTACTGACTGTTCTGGAACACGCTGCTTTTATTGTCATAATCTTCTGCAATTCTTATGTTGAGCCACTTGTTTGTTCAAAGCTGGGTTGAAACGTGGCAGTGGGTTGCTTCCTGGCCTGCTGACCTGTGCTCTGCAGGTGGAAACTCTCATTTGTGATTTTTATGGACCTGTTAAATTTGATTATGTAGAACATAAATTGTAAGTTTAAGGCTGAAACTGAAGGGCTTGAAAAATCATATGGGGAGATGCAGCTGGAATGGGAATTGGAGGTCCAGCAGTACTATTATGTCTTTTGTCTTTTTTCTGCCCTAACGTATCTTCTTCCAATGAAAACAATGAGTCTGAAATAGCTTCTTGTTGTTCTTAACACAACAACTCAAGCAACTTGAACTCATCCCAGGGGTATTATAGAACAATGGTTATTTTCAAGTAGACGGGCCTAAGCCTGTAAGAGTTATAGCCTATATTAATACGCTGTGACACCTTCTGCATTTTAATGATATGTGCATTTCTTGCATGACTTGGGTATGGAGAGGGTGTAAAGGTTACTCACTTAGCATGGATTTTAAATGGAGTGCAAAATTCTGTCACCAGTAGTTAACTTGATAAAACTTCCTTAAAACAGAAAATCATTCTAATAGGAGTATTGTTCTTTTTACAGAGGTTTTTTTACAGAGTTTACAGACAGCACAAGTTCTCTGTAAACTCTAGATGGAGGTGAGAAGTGATGGGTGGTGGTGACTCATCTGCAGGGATGAGGTGTTTTTCTTTGACTTCTGTCTCAGTCCTGCTCCCAGTACATACTCCAGAGTACCTAAAAGGAAATGTGCTGTAGGATTGTACCTGATTAGAAATGTTTTCCAGTTATTGCTTGAGAAGTTTTATGTAGGCCAACAAGGCAGAAGAAGGAATGAGTAGAAGGGTCTGCCTCGCTTTTTGGCTACAGCTGACTTTGAAACCTGTTGGATAAACACAGCTTCATTACCATGATGTTTGTCACTAGCTGTTCTCAGTTCTTGCTGCCCGTTGCCAGGATCAGTCGGTTCTTCATGGGAGATTTGTGTCATAGCCCTACAGAGCTGCTGGATGTCATTGCTAAAGCAGTCCTAGAAGTTAGTGATTCACAGTCTTGCCTTGTGAGAAGCTCACCTTGCTTCACAGATGTTGCATAAAATAAATAATTAGCACAATTCTTAAGGGTTGTTCCTTCCTTGCTGCTTTTGTGCAGGTAGTAAGCCTTGAACAGCTTGGCCTTTGAAGGATGTTGTCCATGGAACGACCTCTGTTTCCTTCTATGTAGATTTAATAAAACAAAGTGCTCTGTTGTGTAGGAGTCAGCAACCTTTGTAGAGGGAGGTAAGTTCTGTCACTGAACATCACTGAGTGTCCAAGTTTCTCTTATGGTCTGCTTGTTTTGTTACGTTGCTATTCTTTTGTAGGCTATATCCTTTTAGCTCTCTCTTGACATACAGGTGACTTAAGTGATGTTTGTAGGTCAGTAGTTACCTAGGTATGGCAGTGTTTGTCAACCACGAGGTACGTTTGTTATCCATGGATGTATGTGTGAGTTGTCTGAGGGTCAGTGTGGCCTTGAGGTGGAAGATGCATGTCTGCCTTACCTGCAGTTTTATTGTCATCATCAGTGGGTGTGATCACTTACATTCATGTAGACATTTAGTATTGTATTCGTAGTAGTTACTTTTGCAGGAATATTCAAGTATCAGTAAGGACTCACAGTTCAATCTTGCTTTTCTCAAGTGTGTATGACCTTTCTGAATTCTGGCACTAATTCTTTTTGCTTGTTAATACAGTTCTATCCTACAACATTCTTACTTTAGAGACTGTGAGGAAACAAATATTTTTCTGAGAGAAATGCTAATGATACGACCGAGACCCTACACAGTGACTGTGCGCAGTAGTGCTGCTGAGACTCACAGCTCTGCTGTGTGGGGTTTAGTTATTCCACCAAATCATGCAAGAGGAATTTGAGACCGTTACAGGACCAGCTCTTACTCTGGTGTTATCTGTTTGTGCAGGAATGTGAAGAATAGTTTTGGCTTTGTGTTCTGGTAACTGCTACCATGTTTGTCAAACTGTTGCGCTCTGGCTTCTGAGAATGCCTCGACATTGCAGGTCTCTGAGCCGTGCTTTCCAGTCCCTTGCTTCATCCACAGGGACATCCAGGAAAAAACTGTATTTACAGACAACACAGGCTAGATTCCTGGTAGAGGTGAAATGGCATCTGTGGAACAGTGACACTCTTGCAGCCGCAGTAAGGAGGAAGCACACTGTTTCTGTGACTAGGTTATCCTATAAATTGCCCAGTTAAGAGAGATGGACTTTCATGTCAGGAAGATTTGAGTTGGGAACTTGAAGATTTCTGCTACATGGAGGATATATAACCAGTGTAAACCAGGGAAGAAATTTCAGCTGTGATAGTTAAATGCCACTAATGCCTTCCCACGCCCAATATGGACTCTTCATAGTGTGAATGTCTTTTTCTGTTTTAGGTTATGTAGCTTTGAAGTTTAAGCTGAAGGACCAGTGGGAAACAACTGTTGGGACGAGGAGGCAGGAGGAGCTATTGTAGTAATACGAGAATTTCATTCAGCTCTGTATTTTTGCAGAGTTCAGAATATGAAGCTCTTCATGAAGTCATAAGGTGGTTGTTCTTGTCCATCACTATTTGGCTCTGCTATAATGTTTGCCTGTCAAGCTCCTCTTTTTCCCTTTGTCTTCTACTTCTGTCTTAACAGCTAGAGGTCACATGCAAGATGACTTAGAAAGACAGCTTGCTTTCTGAATTGTTTAAAACTCTTCTTTGTGAACGAGAAGAATCTGACTCACCTCTAAGGTACTTTGGTTATCCTGGAAATAGTGAGTGAACATCCACAACTACTTCTCCTCTTTATCCTTCTCTTGCATTCCTGAATGTTCAGTCTTTCTCAGTGCCTGGGGGGGGAAATCTGGCAGTAGGAGACAAGGTTCTCCCTCTCCACCTTTAGGTCCTTTCACCTGTGGCTGTGGTGGGACTAGAAAATAACTCCAGTAGTCAGCTTCCAGCTCCTTCTTGCCTGAGGCTGACACCCAAGAATATAGATCTATTATAATAACTAGCAGTATCTTCAAAAGAGAAGAATCCCAGGTGGCAAATTCCCTTTCCAGCTTGATGTGAATTTGTGGCCATGTTATAAATGCACAGAAAATGAGACTTATGCATGTGGTTATAACATTTTAAACTAGAACAGCCTATATATACTTGCATAATAAAGTAGCCTATGAAAAACTAAACAGCAGGAACTCCACTCAAGCGCATGGTAATTACAGCAGCTGGAGATGGAGTGATCTGGAGCTTCAGCAAAAGACAGAGCTGGAAATAAGAAAGTCTCATTTTTGCATTCCAGCATTGCTGCTCACTTGCTGCGTGGCCTTAGGCAAGTTAATTGCGTTCAGATGCTGGGGCTATAGTGAACTTGTTCGTGAAGTGTCTGCTACTTCCACTGCCTTCGCTAGAGTAATTACTGGTATTTTCACTGCTGCTGTGATAACCAGTGCAGATGGAGTGTACAGTACTTTTAAAAACAGCAAAATTGTGCCAAAATATCGTGTATCACAACTGTTGCTAGCTGCCACAGTGACAGAAAAATTAAATAAAAACATAGTTTCTGTTAAAGGTGGAGGGTAGTGGCTTGCCCCGATGGGATATTGTGTGAATGCACTGAGGAGCTCATGTTGTAGAGAGTATTTTGAAAACATGTAATACTACAAATTGCTTTGTATTCTTGCTATGCATATTATACTTACTGTCTATTTTTATGGAGAAGTTCAACTGTGTTATTTATGATGCTCTGTATAGATAGGTACATACAGAAACCAATACACAACTCCACACTGGCCCAGCTACAACACTTTAGTTACAGCAATGTGTGCTCTCTGGCAATGCATGATCTTAACCCTTCAACCACTGATTGGATTTTCATGTCCTTTATACTTGGCTAACGTTGATGATAAAATAGTTAATGTTGGAAAGTGACAGTTGCCAGTCATATTTTTCTTTTCACAGCCTTCCCTGTACTGTTTGCCTCAGCTAAGAATGGTTAATACTCTTCTTCCCCCACCCTTTGGTTTGTTGTATATGTTTTTGCATGTCTCATTTAGCATTTCTATTCTACAAGCCATTCTAATTGTTACTCTAAAATAGAATGCCTGTTATTACAGAGCATAGCTCATTATACAGATGCTTCTCAAGGACTGTTTGTAAAATGAGAATGTGCCAAGAAAGTCTGCCAGGGATAAAAGCAGGAGTTGGTGTGGACATGCGTATCCCACATAACTGTAACTGCCTCAGTCTTGGGATTTAGTCACTGCAGTGAAAAACTCACTTCATCCATAGAATCACAGAATGCTTTAGGTTGGAAGGGATGCTAAAGATCATCTAATTCCAACCCCCCTGTCATGGGCAAGGACACCTCCTACTACACCAGATTGCTCAAAGCCTCATCTAGCCTGGCATTGAACACCTTCAGGGATGGGGCCTCCACAACTTCCCTGGACAACCTGTGCCAGTGCCTCACTACCCTCACAGTGAAAAATTTCTTCCTGAGATCTAATCTAAATCTACCCTTTTCCAGTTAGAAGCCATCATCCCTTGTCCTGTACCTACGTGCCCTTGTAAAAAGTCCCTCTCCAGATTTCTTGTAGGACCCTTTCCGATACTGGAAGGGGCTATAACGTCTCCCCGGAGCCTTCTCTTCTCCAGGTTGAACAACCCCAACTCTCTCAGCCTGTCCTCAGAGCAGAGGTGCTGTAATCCTCTGATCATCTTCGTGGCCTCCTCTGGACCTCCTCCAACAAGTCCACGTCCTTCTTCTGTTGGGGGCTCCAGTATTCCAGGTGGGGTCTCACAAGAGCAAAGTATGGGGCAGAATCACCTCCGTTGACCTGCTGGCCACGCTTCTTTTGATGCAGCCCAGGATGCGGTTGGCCTTCTGGGCTGCCAGCGCACGTTGCTGGCTCATGTTGAGCCTCTCGTCTACCAACACCCCCAAGTCCCTCTCCTCAGGACTGCTCTTGATCCATTCTCCGCCCAGCCTGTATTTGCGCATGGGATTGCCATCCACCCATCCATCCATCACTGTTGCATTATGTTCAATTTCTACTGTGCTGCTTACTCATTTTTAGTTGAGAAACAACAATGAAAGCTCAGAGACTTTTCCCCTCCTTTTTAGCATAAGTATAAAAAAAGAGATGATACTTTGAAGAGAGGTGCGAATCAGAAAGTTGTCCTGATTGCCTAGTCTGTATTATCATGAAGCGCAAGGAAGAGGAACTCGGCTTCTGCTGGAATTCAGAGATGAAATTTCATGTCAAAATCGATTACAAAAACCTTGTTGCACAAAGCTACAGTTGTCTCTAGTGTCCATCAAAAGTACCGCAGCAAAGTTCTGCTGATGAAGCTACTTGACAAGTTAAGAGAACAGCATAAAGTTTCAGAACAGCTGAGGCAGAAAAATGGTGTAATGTTGATTTAAATCCTTTGCCAGATTTCCAGAAATAGTGTGTGCATGAGTAAAGGAAATAGTTATAGCTCTGGGTGAGTGTTACAAAGGCTGTGCCTTTAGGAGTAATAGGAATGTGGATACCTTTCTTGGAGGCCTGCGTGACTCAGATGCTTTCAAAACTCAACACTACACAGACATCTCTCCAATCTTACTTAAAGCGTCTGTCTGGGATACTCTGGCCCTCCCGTCTGGTATTCTTGTGCCCACAAAAATGCAGGCTAATGCCCTGTAATTAAGCATTGGAACAGGTTCCTCAGAGAGGCATTGAAGGGTTCGCTATCATTGAAGAGTTTCAAAACCTGACTGGACAAAGCCATAAATAACCTGGTCTAAATTCAGCATTGAGCCGGCTTTGAGGAGGGAGCTGGCCCAAGTGACCTCCCATGCTTTTTCAACCTGGTTGTTCTGTGTGACTCTCTTGTTAACTGATTACAAAGTCAGCCAAAAAAAGTCTGTCTGCAAAAAAACAGCAAAATTTTTGTAGGGACAAGGTTTTTTTCAAAACAACTTCATCCATGACAGCTAGCTAGGTGACTCGGATGAGAAGAAGAATGAGAGAGCCCACTTGCCCGTGGAACCTGGGAAAAGAGATATATGCAAAATGCATCTTAATTGTTGGATCTCAGGTTTATTGATTATTTTTTGTAATTATTTTTTCCCTCAAGGTATGGCTTTTTTAAAAGACATATATTTTTACTTACAATACGTACTTTCTTGGGTGTCAGCACAGTAAACCATGGAGTCCTCGCAACACTGTGTTGTCAGTCTTTGAGGGTGTGCTTGTAACAGCTAATGATGGGGGAGAGAAGGAGGAGCAAAAATGGAATAGTTATCATTCTGAACTAATGGCAAGTTGAGGTGCTAGAGATCAAGCAAGGAGGCCTTCCTTACAATGCAGCCAAGACAGGAGGTATGTGCAGTAAGGTGTCTAGCATTTTTTCCACTTTTGCTTGAACAGTATTTATTAGAGTTAACAGAGAGCTTTAATCATGGAGTTAATCTGAAAATTAAAATAAACTGGAATGTCAAATAACCTGTGCATTCTAAATTGCAGAAGTCACTGATGCTCATTAGTCAGGCTGAAGCTGCAGTCATCTTTTTCAGAAAGGCAAATAAAGAGAATCAAAAAATTAAGACTTCTGTTTTCTCAGCATTAATTTCCAGTGCATTTACCTACACAGCTGCTGCAGTCCTATTATCTGACTCATTACTTTGTAAACCACTTTGAGATATCTTGAATGTGAAAGCTGCTATATAAAGCTGTATTTATTTCTATAACCCCGAGTGCTCTGCACAGGCTTAAAAGCTCCCCCCTTCTCCAGCGTGACAGGGGAATGATGTGACTTAATGTGCCATATACCTCTAACTGTGGATGGAAGAAAAATGACCTTGAACTGAGAGGCAGGAATTTTACATTGTAAAGCAGACGCTTAAATTTACCTGTCAGCTGGAGGGGGAAGAATCCTACCTCTGCATGGTTTAGAAAGCAATGTCAATCCAAGTGTTCATTGCGCTGAACCCACTGAGAGCTTGATTGCTGACCCAGGCGTTTCCAGGTGATAGGGTGAATGTTGATCAGTATGTGGCAGAAAGGAGAGCGTTTTTATTTCTGCCTCTCAGACCATTAGTTTCAGCCCTGAATGTTCAGTGGCTTGGTCATAGGGAAGAGTGGAAGTCTGTAATAGCATGAAATGTTATTTGTCTGTTTAGGAATAGAACATGATTCAGGCTTGTCTGGAAGGAGGATACGCGAAGAGCAATCCTTCCACCTCATGTCCAGTTCAGTCATGTTTTGCACACCTTGCAGTCTCCTTACTTTACTGAATATATTGTTGGTTTTGTAGGAGACATTTAGAGCAACTTTGAGTTGTCTTTTACCAGCAGCTTTAGTGAAGTGTTAAGTAGCTAACACGCTGATGATCTGCTTGAACAGGCCAAGTCTAGATGGGCAAGACAGAAACAAAGTGGGAGGGGAGAGGGGGACACGGACTGCTGAATTGAGTTGTGCGGTTACATGGCATTTCAGTGACAGAGTTGGGAACAGAGATGAGGTTTCCTGATTCCTAAAGCAGTGTCTTTCTTACTGGCTCATGCTAACAAGCCAGGTAGCAAACCCACTCCATTTGGAAACATCAGTTCTTCTTGTCCCTCTCATACAAAGCCAGGGATGAATATTTATTCTAATGAGTTTTGTTTTGAGACCTCTAAAATCACAACCAGCAAATCTGTAATCATGGTTGAGCATATAATTGCGTCTTGTCCTGCTGGGAGTTTAAAAAGGATGAGCGAGAAAAGCATCTCCAAAGACTCATTCAAAATGTGAGGGGACAAGAATAAGATCTAGAGGAAGGATCTGCCTTAACTGGAGTGTCCCCAATGACCTTCGAGCACTTAGGAAATTGGAAGTCTGCATTCCTTGCAAATGCAGGTTTCCAGCTCCCTTTTTGGGGATGCTTTGCGTGTTGAGTCATAAAACGCACTAGTGATCACTGCAGAGCACAAAAGGCAACTTACAGATGTCTGAAGGAGCGATGAGAAATGTCAAGGATGACTGAGGTGTTAGTTGCATTGCAGTGTGTTTGGGATTTCTCAAGGAATGAGAAAGCTGTGGGTGTTAGGTCCCATTTATTCAATTACATGAGTGCCACTTTCAGGAGAGCACTTCCCTTCAGGTTAGTGCTAGTGTCTGAAACTTAAGACTTGGTAAAGGTACGTGTGACTTAGATTTGGGCAGTTCTTCAAGGTTTTGCTTAATAGTTAAATCCTAACAAGCAGGTCCTTTCCAAATCCTACATATCTGCTTGCTGAAAGCAATGCTGAGATTAAACCCATTGAAGTTAGACTGTGTTGGCAGTTTTCTGTGTGGCTGGATCCAAGCTTCCCTGAAATACTTAAAATTTGGTGCCACTCCTCTCACTGCAATCTGGAGGCCGATTTCTAGACCCAGCTACAGACTCAAATGGCCCATGAGAAGCCGTCAGTGCATTTGTAACACTGCCTTGAAGATATGAATGATTAGAAATGGGTATAGGTTGTAACATGATGGAAATTTTGATACTCTTGAGGAAGTCTCACCTTATTTACGCTTACGTTGACCTTTTCAGAGTTTTCTGTAGGCATGAACAACCTCCACAGTAAACGTCAGCTTCTGCTTAGAATCTTTTACATGGGTAGTTTTAAGCTCAATTTTTAATTGCATAATATTACTATAAGAAAGCTGCATTGAAATTGAAAACTGTCCTAAACAAAGTGGCCATTGGGTTAGGGATCTTTTCACTATTTTAACCATGATGAAGTGGTTTCAGAGAAGTTGTCAGAGTTACTCTGAGGTATCTGCTGCGGCTTTGTTGTAAAATTTCTCATATGACTTTCTGATGGTTTGTGAATGCAGGCCATGCCTGTAGGATGGTAGAGATGGGGCCAGGCTGCAGTTGGATGCTGTGTAATGTTCCCCTGTTGCCTCTTGAAAAATGTCTCTGTGCTCCTTCTATTCATTTCAACTCAGTATCTCATTCACTGCTACATGCTGGGGCCCCAATCTTTTTCCTTTCCTTTTTCTAACCCCCCCGCCCCAGCTTGCAAATAGATTTATTTGTGGTTTTAAAATGTGTGTGTGTTTGAACAGCTAAGGCTTCAGTGAGCTAATTCTCTCCAGATCATGTTGTCTTATCTCACGTTTTGGTACAAATCTAAGTTTTATAGCAATATCTGTGTTTCCAGGAAACCTATAATTCCATGCACAAAGCTGGTTTTATGTCAGTTCTGCCTGTGATTATGAGATAGTGCATCAAACAGCAGACATGTTTACATTTAATAGAAACTTTCCTGTTTTTCTAAAAAAGAATGGTTGGCAGAAAGGAAAAGAGTACCCCTTCACTCCACGCCTTCCATGTGGTACATCCCAGTGCGTCCCCATTCAAATGAGGGAGGAGCAGCAGCATCTTCTTTTCCCTCTTGCCATCTGTAACCCCAGCCTGGATATGGTGCTTTGAGGATGGCTGGAAACTCTCTGTTCTTGAAGGCATTAAGGTTTCTAGCTTATGCTGAAATCCATGAGAAATACTTACCCAAATCCTGTACCTTGAAAACCTGGGCTGCAAGGTCCATTTTTTGTTGGAGAAAACCTTCTGTTCATGCTGCTTCCACTCTGGCTTGACATTTATTTGACATTGAAAACATCAAATTCTTTTTCTTGGATGCTTGGGAGATACTTGAATTGCCTGACAGCAGCGTCGTGACTGTAATTGAGACAGATTAGAGGCACTGGGCTGCCTTTGGGTATGTGGCAGCTTTCATCAAATGGAGAGAGGAATTGAAACACACTTTTGACTTTGGAAGCTGTACCAGGAGGTAATTAGCAATTTCAGGACACGAACAGGATTGGAGGAAGTGTTTGGGTTGGCGTATAATAAATTATTTAATAATGTGAGGGAGTCTTTCCATATGGCACTTGCTTATAAAATGCTTATAAAGGCAAGATTGCAGAACTCTGCCTGTAATGAACTGAACAGACTTCCAATATCTGTCCTGGTGATTAGGAATCACTGACCTTTCATTTCTCTAGGCTGAGACTGGACCAGCTAGCCGCTTCTCAGCTTGGATTCTGATAACCTTTCCCCAAAAAAGGTTAGTTGTTTATATCCAAATATTTCCTTCCTACTGGGAAGTATTTTGAAGTGTTTGATGTTTCCGTGAGGGTAGATCCACTGGAGAATAGACAGATTTATTCTTCCTTCTTAATTTGAGGAATTCAAGCTGTGGAGTTCTGCTGCCCTTCGCTGCCTTAAGCAGATGGGCCTCTAACAAGCAACTGAATTGATATGAATAACCAAATACTTGTGTAATGGCTTATGACCACTTACGAGACTTTATATAAAAATCATGATGAGAAGTGGAAGTATAAGTAGAATCGATGAAGCATGAGTAACCCAGAAAGAAGCTTTCAAATTGGCTTCCAAGTGTAGTTCAGTTAGTGAGATCTGAAAGATCATGGGTTTTCTCTTGGTATTGTTTTTCCCTTGGTTCTGAAGATAAAACTCAGACAGGCTGCAAAGGGGAGAACCTGACAGGTGCCAGCCCAAGTGCAAATACTGTCTGTCGATCCGTGTCTGTCGCAGCTCTAAGCAGCACCCATTGCTGACACATCTAAACGCTTGTCAGGAGTCTGCAGGCTTCCAAACCGGAGCAGAAAGTCCCTCAGCAGCAGGACAGTGTTTTGAAGCGCAGTCAGTGGAAAGCCCCATAGTCCCACACCTGACAAAGCAACCCCGTTTCTGTCAGTTCCCGAGTGATGGAGGATTTGGGTTTGCCTTGCTGCTTGAGATTCAGTGCCAGCATCCCAGCACATAATGGTGGAGAAGGGCTGATCCCACGAGGCGCTGTGGGTGCTCCCACACCTCAGCTCACCACAGGCCTGGAGGAGAGAAATGGCATCTATGAAGGTCTGGAGGTCTGTGGCCGCTGCATCCAGGCAAAGAAGTGGCCACTCACCGCAGTCCCCCCCCCGACACCAGCCAGGCTGCTGCTGTTCCGTAGCAGCCAGCCGTGAAGCATCACCTTGTGGGGGGGTCAGCACAGAAGCTCTCCAGCCTGAGAGCTGGTCCCCACCGGATGCTGGATCTTAACAGCATTGCGCTGTGCAGCACTGTGGCCCCTCTCCCGACTCCAGAGCCCTGCATGAGCTTTCGTGAAGTGGCCTGCTGTGTCCTATGTAAGTCATACAGCCGGGAAGGGCACTTAGTGGGACTGTACCCAGCCTCGTGCCCCAGTGCATCTCATACAGCCTCTCTTGGAGACAGGAAAGAACATACTTAAGAGGTCTACAGAGGTGAGAGTTTTCTGTGCTTTTTCCACCTTTCTTGCATAATTCAGTACTTAATGTCTGAGGGTGTGTGGATATTTCAACTGAGTAAGTATTACCATGTAGGTTCTCTTATTTTGCCTTGCATTTGTCTTCTGTAGTGTTTCTTTCCTTTTTCTGTGCTTCCCTACTTGCTGGGGTTTTCTCACAGTAAGTTTATAAAGCTGTTCAACATCTAAACAGTTCTGAATAATGTTAGACTCTCTTTAATAAAATAAATTTACTTAAGTGGCATCTGGAGCCAAGGACTAATGCATGATTCCTTTTGCAGTAAGCTTTTCTCTGCAGACAGGTTTCTACTAGTGAGCTGGGAGGAAGGTAAAAGCTCGTTAGCTTCCTGGAGTCAAAGCAGCTGATTGGTATCTGGAACTGCAAAGCTGAGTTTTACAGGGGCTTGGAGTGACTCTAGTTCTGAGATGTTTTTCTGTTATGAGGCTCTTGGACTTGATAAGATACTAACAGCAACACATTGTATTTTATTATTGGACATAGCTGTGGTGTGATTTTTTTTTTTTATGGGCTTTCCTTCAGGGAATCATTCAGTATCCCTGTCTTTTATTCAGTAAGCTCAAACCTCCTGACAGTTGGGCTGGACAATTGGGTATCTGCAGTAGTAACGGCAGTGAAAAGTCTGTCTTAGATCTCAGGTCTGTTCAGCTGCATCATGTGGCAGCTACGATCAGAAAAGCAGTAGCGTGTTTCACTGAGCTGTATGTGGGCTTTGTCAGAAAAATGCTTTTACCTGGCTTTGGTTTTTTCAGTTTAAGGAAAAGTCCCTGAAAACGCACGTGTTCTGGCATGTATACATGAATGTACAGTTGTAAAACCACATTTGTTTATATAATGTGAAAAGTAATAATTTTCCTCAAGTTCCCAATCCTCGTTAGCTTTGCCAGCCGTCTCTATTCCTTTTGTTCCTTTGGGAAAGCTTAGCTAAATGGGAAAGGCTTGCAATATGCTCCAAAAAGCAGTGAATTCAAGCCCAACCAGGGCAGAGAGTAAGCAAGTGCCAGCCTAGAGATTCCTCCATTTCAGAGCTTTCCCCATTAAGAGAGGGGTCCATTTTCACACCTGCTTGTATCAAGTGAGGCTTTCTGTAGTGTCACCTCATTGCTGTGTCTTTCCCGAATTGCACATGGGGAGCAATGTTTGGCAGTGCTATGGATTTGGATTATTGTGGCATCCCCACGAGTTCTTGGCTTGTGTTTACAGCTCTGAGGACAGAATGTTGACACCTCCCCGAGCTTCTGCATTTTCTGCTGGCATAACTGGCCCAGACGCCAGGAGCCAGGCAAGCCAGACAGGCTGGGCAGTGTTCTTATTTCTGGTGTGGGTTGTGCAGCACTTGCAATTGCTATCTGTGACTGAAAAGGAGGGGTGAGGAAATAGAGCTGTCTGGTGCCAGGCACAAGGAGAGACCCCTCAGGGTGTGTGATCGATCACCAAGCGCTGCTGTCAGGGTCTTTTCAGAGAGGAGAAGGAAAACAAGCCAGTCATGTAAATCTGGGCCCTCGAAGAGATAGGAACAGACGTGTCAGAAGCACCCATGGTCAGTAGTAGCAGCAACAGCACTCAGATCTAAAAGAGTAAGCATGGACATTTGACTTTGTCCACTGATGTTCTAATATTCCTGTTATGTAGCAGATGGCATCTGGAAATTCAGGTTTCCTGTCCCAGAGAAACATAGCATGATTGATGACACGCTTGGTATTGATCTTGTATGCCTGGGCCAAACTGCCGTCTGTTCAAGAAGTGCCCCATGCAATGTGCTTCATTGCTGTGCCCAGTGTCCTTTTGGTGTTAGAGGCATGTGGCCAATGCAAGAGCTTTGGGAAGAAGCTTCCCTGGAGGCAGCGGGCAAGATTGCCCCCACCTAGGAGCATTGTTGCTCTCCCAGCATATTGACCCACTGTCAGTGAGACCACCGACCTGATAAGCCTTAATGTGGTTTTTGTCCGAAAATACTGTAGTGGTTGAGACAAGAGTAAATGACAACTGGTGGGACTGCCACAGACACAGAATTTCTCCAGGGAAGGGAGCGTTCACCCCTCACTTAGTCTCAGGTGTGCTGAGCTACCAGGAGTGCGGTACCCTCGCGGGGCTGGCAGTGTCATGCTGTGAAGCCCTGCAGAGCTGGCAGACCTTTGGTGCCAATTAGTTTCCTATTCACTTGCCTGTGTGAGCCAGGATGTTGAACCAAGTCCCGTTCTGAGATGTTGCGGTGGTCATGCAGGGCCTGAAGCGCGTTCCAGGGGCTTGCAAACACTGTGCTGAGCTGGTGATGGGAGAAGGGGAACCTGGACTTGCAAGCAGATTGTGTTTGATCTGTAGCTCTCAAAGGAGAGACTCCAATAGTCTGATCTAGGATTTTATTTAATGTTTGATTTCTAGATACAAATGGCAGTGCAAAACAGACTTGCTTTTGGAGTACCGTGATTGTCCTGTTCCCTTTAAAAGAAAATGCATTCAGTTATCACTGTGAAGTAAATAACTTTGGTTCAGAGAAACTGGCGAGAGAGCAAGGGTTAACATTTCATGTACTGTACTTAGTCTCCAAGGTCGGATGCAAGTCTTTGGAGACTGGGGTAAAGGAAGCTATTTACATGAACCGTCCATTTTCATCATTCAGCCAAAGGGCTTAATGTTAACTTTGGGTCCAAAGCATTGTTGCTTTTAACAGTGGTGTTTCTCGTAAACAAAGAAAAAACACTGCCAAAGGTGACCTACAGATGCTTAAACATGCTGCAGTTCACCCACGTGCCTCTTCTCCCTTTCAGTGGAGACTTCAGCATCTCTGCACCAGCCTGGCTGCCAGGTATCCCCTGCCCCTCCACACTGGTCCGGTGGGACACCACATCCCCTGCTCCAGGAGCAGCTCAGGTAGTGCTCCGGTTATTTGCAGCAACATTCAGATCCCGATGAAGTGTTGGTCCTCCAGAGCCTTCGCTGCTGATGAGTGAACAGAGGAGAGAAGGTTGTTAACAGAACATCTCCAGTTGCCAAGAGACTTAGCTGCATATGCTGAAAAAAAGCCTTTGTTATTGGGCAGCATGTCAAGCACTGTTGGGAGAAACACTGCTTGCAGGGCCTTTGGAAAGGGAAACCTGTGTATTAGCTTTAAAATATCTGCTCACAGAAGGCAGAAGTGCTGGAACTCGCACAAGGTCAAAATGGGTTGTGTTTAATTGAGCCAACTCTATGTTGAATTGCATATCCTTTGGATATGGAGTGGAATATAACCAACCTCTTACAAAGCACTCTCTGTCGGAGAAGTTACTTTGATGACAGCTTGTGGAGCTTGGGAAATGTAAAGAATAATAGAAACAGCAAAAGACAGTTTGCTTTCCCAGGCACCCTTATTTCTCCTTTGCTGCCTTGCCCTCCCATTCCCCTTCCTTGCTGCCTTTCTGCCTTCCCTGCAGTCCGCCGAGCTCCTGGTGGTGGGCTTTTGTGAACCTCCACACCGGGTAGTGCTGGTAACGTTCCTGTTACGTCCTTTGGGCTGGGGGTTGCTTGCTTCCCTTTTGAACTAGTGTGGCATCACTGCTTTCATTGTGGGAGTACGTGGTAAGCTGGGAAGAGTTTACATAATTTTAGAACTTGTGTGTGACTTAGTAGATTAGTTGGAAAGGTCACACAGTGTGGTGTTCATTTGCTAAACAGAAAAACTCCTCTTAAACATTCCCTCAAGCCTGATTTGAGTCTCATGTGTCCCATACTATTCTGGTTGTTCTTTTCAGTACTATTCAAAGGCTGTTCTGTCTGTCTTCAGAGCTCCTGCTCAGTGGTGGATGCTGCATTCTTGATTGAACTGCTGCAGCAGGCGCAGTCCATGTCCTGACTCGTACTGTACCTTGAAGTGAAAGCTACAGGGACTGTTCAGAACTTTCCACCTATTATTTCTTATTCATTCATTGCAGAAGCTTGCTACGTCTCTGTTGTATGACACTCAGTATTCTACATGTATCTGCATCGAGCTGCATTCTCCATCGATTATGCCAAGCGTTTGGCTCTGTTGGAGCTGGCTGCGTTTTTGCTACTGTTAAGGCTTTCAATTAGAAGAATCTTGCAAGTTTATGTTGGCATTCAAGCTTCTTTGTGCACCGGGTGCTGAAGCACACCATACAGAAGGAACTGAGCTGATGGGTCGGCTTTTTTTAAGGATCTGATTACTGTTTTTATAAAAGTAACCAGCTGCCTGCCCCCCCCCCCCCGGGCCTTCTCTGGGTTGTTTCAGGTAGTCTGTTACAAACCACAGTGCAGGGTGAGGCGTTCCTGCGCGGGGAGGGGAGGGCTGCTGGGCTGATTTGGGGCTTATATATTCTGAAAACATTTCTGTGGCAAATAATTCTGAACTCTGGTTTACAACTGTTTAACTTGCAAACAATGAACTACAGAGGCTGTAATGAAGTTACCAGCCTGGTGTCGGCAGAGGGCAGGAGTCCAAGATCTGCGGAGCTTTTCTTTCTCGCAGAATCAAATTGTTTGTTTCTTTCACTAACATGATTCTTTACTTTTTTTTTTTCTTTTCTTTTTTCTTTCTTCTGGCTCATAGCTTCCTAGTTGCTTAGGGAGCTGTTTTCTTACTCTACGAAGTCTGTTAGTATATGACCTTGCGAAGAAGCTGCGGTTTGGTCTCCTCTCGCTCCATCTGCCGGTAGCCGTCACATCTTGCGCTCGCAACTGGCCACGTTAGCCAGCCGAGTGGCTCAGGGAGGGCAGGTCGGCCTTGAACTTCCACTCCTGGTCGGCACACCCTCGGTTTGGTTCCATCCCAAAAGGAGCCCAGGTGGTGCTGCCACTGCTCTGTGCTGGGAACCGAAGCGCAGTAAGTGGGAAATTCGCTTCTAAACTGGTCCAAATCAAAACGCTAACATAAATATACCTACGAATGCTGCAAGAATCGGTAGGTATCAGAGTTCATCTTAGTGGTTTTGTTTGGTTGGTTTTTTGGTTTTTTTTTTTCCCTAGGGCTAGCGTTTTTTTCATTTTTTTTCTACGGTGTTGCCAGCATCCTTCTAGCTTTGTATGAAATTGCCTCTCTTTTTAAACAGCAACCCAGAGTTTTTGTAGGGATAGAAAATGAAGCAGCACATTTCTGCTACAGCAGCAGGAGAACTCATCTGACCAGTATCCACATGTGTATAATTTCCCATGCCTGCAGGGGGAGAATAAATCCTAAATGGGATGGGTGGTGAAGAGGAATAGATTTGGCAACCTTGCTCCAAAGAGAGTTGTCTGAATTTGGGATTAAGCTGGCATATCAGAGGTAGGCACCTGGTGCAGTATTTTACGTTATTGCCAGAATGTAGCTAAGTATAGGCAGAGGATCAGCATTGCCAAGAGGAAAGCAAATAGGTTTGTGGAGGAGATAATCCAGGAACTGCTGCATCATTCTCAGCACAGGGGCTGAGGGTTGAATGGATTGAGATGGCTGATCACCTCCAGTTAATTCCTCAGGTGTTTTCCATTCAGGACTGAAATTGCTGTCTGTCACTGTTCTGTGGGCAAATAAAGGATAAGCCACTTGGCACCGCCTGGTAGCGTGAACTTCACACAGAACAAATCCATTTGCCAGTTTTGAGCAACTCTGCTGCAAAGAAGCTTGTCTTCCTTTTTTCAGGAAGATACAGCTTGTTGATGAAGATGATGAGTCTGATGTGGAAGATCTTCCTTTGTGTACAAATTCGTGCCATTAGCTGGGGGAATGCTTAGATGCTGTACAATGTCTGACACTCACAATGACATCAGCGTCCGAGGCATTTTTGTGTCTCTAAAAGGCAAAAGCTAATATAGTGAACTTGTTTACTTTGCTTTCTGCAATGAAAAAAGCAATAAATGACTTATCCTCATGCTTTTCCAGGAGGAAACAGTGTAGACTGCAACTCAGCACAAATCTGTAACCAACGGAAAAGTCTCATTTATTCCAGGAGAAATTATCTTTTTAAAGGGCAGTGCTGAATCTGGGCTGTAATTAAAACAGCTTTTTAAAGAAAAAGAAAAACAGTGGATGTTTTTCTCGTTTGATGTATTACCTATCACTAATGACCCTCTTTTCTCATTTCCATTTAAAAAAATGGATATAAGCAATTAGCTGTATATTGCACAAAAGTAGCATTACCTGCAAAAATAATTAAGATGATCTTGAAATTAAGGAAATCAGTTTTGAAGAGAAGCAGGTGCTTAATGGAGGTGAGACCAGCTGTGCTTCCCAGGAATGTGCTTGAAGTGCTTCATGGAAAAATGTGTGAGGCCTCCACACAGCACTGGAAGGAAATTTATAATAATTCAGACAAATTGCATCCTATAAATAGCAGAGCTGGATTCATTAGGACAGGAGGCAGATGGAGAAAATATAAAACTTGTTTGTTTCTTTTTAAGGGACTATAACGCTTATGAAAAGTGTCAGCTTGCTGTCAATGAGGGAAAAACCCTCTGGTGCAGCAGTAACTTCCTCGTTACTAGGTTCTCGTCTCTGCTAATGAGCAGCCATCCATGAGGGACGTTCATAATACTTTGTTTTAGCAATTCCTGCCTGCCTTTTTCTGGCGCAGCCAGGCTGAGATGAAGTGCTGCAGAGCTGGAAGCATGCAGCTGCGGAGGGGTGGGAGGGGGCAGGCACGCGGGAGGGCAGAGTTCTGTGCCTGGTGGCTAGCACTTGCTAACTCTGTTTAGAACAGATGCTAATGGGGCAGAGGCATAGATGGAGTTGGGAAGTGGGGGTGTGTGGAGCGAGGTGGGAATAGTCTGCCACACTGGCTAGGGGGTTATGCCCCAAAGCAGAAACGTGCTGGTAATTGGTAGAGGAAATGCTGTGAATTATAGAAGAGAGAAGGTGAAGACATTTTTGAGATGCTGTTACATTAGCGAGTAGGAAAAAGGAGAGGCTTTTCATGCATGAAGAGAAGTAATGACAGAAAGCGGGTGGGAGGTGCGTGAGCGGAATGCAGCTCTGTCCACAGGAGGTGAATGGGGGCAAGGGGGTTGCTGCATCTTAATATTCATATGCAGTGAGGTGCTGCACAGAAGGAAGAGTGTCCAGCCAGAAAGGAACGTGCAGGCTGACAGAAAGGGCACACTGTAGACTGCGCTTAAATAACGGGACAGAGTGAATGTGTGGGGCTGTTTCCAAGTATGCTGAAATGGTAACTAGGTACTTTAAAACAAAGTCGTCAGAAGGAGACTGGCTGAACAATTGCACAGCATTCAACCACAGGCAAGTCTGAGCTCTCGTACATAAGCGGTAAATGTTCTGTATGAATATTATCTGTTAATGAACTTGCCTTCCTCCCTTTTGCTGATCCGATTTACATTTCAGCAAGGCTTCCTTAGAAGATAAGAGTGTCAAAATTCCAGTAAGCTATCCTAAGAGATTCTTTAAGTATTAGTGTTCAGGAAAGGAATACTGCATGATTATCAGGCGGCGGTGTTTTTTCTTGAGTTCTGAGATTGCCAATTCACCTTTTGAAGTGGCAGAGGAAAAAGGGGATATGAAGGTCATATTGGAGTCAGATAATCACAAACTTACTCGAGGAATGGAGAAAAGCTATGTAACTGTTCATGCTTCATGTATTAAGTAACTACAGTTTTTCTCAGTATTCAAGATAGAGGGCAATGATCCCAATGCAAGGAGAGGACATTGGAGAAGAGGAGAGTAAGTGGTATGGATTGGCAGGATGCCTTTGGGGAATGCCATCTGCTGCAGCTTGCACATATCTGTAGAGTGTCATGTAGCAAGCAAGTGGTGGCATGAAAACCAGTCGCAGACATGGAGCAGAGTAACTATCCAGTCATGGGAGAAGAATGCAAGTGTGCTGGGATGCATGCGAGAAGCTGAGCAGGGAATGTGTGAGCCAGCACACGGGAGCTCATGGATCCTCATGCATAGATCAGTCTTGGTGTGGAGCAAAGAAACCCTTGGCTGATGAAGTGTGTTTTCTTGCTTTCAGTGGGATAAACAAGCCCTGTATATCCAGGAAGTTAACACACGGCCTGTGTTTATGGGTAGTGTTATACAAGGTTTGAAGTATTGAGTTCTGAGATCTTGACTCACGTAGTCCCCCAGCAATAACTAGTATGAAAAATATGGTGAAAGTTAGATTTGAAACGTAAGGGTTTAATTTCAGAAAGCCTTTAGCAACAGAGCATTTGAAAAAGAAAAAAACTGATAGGATATCCCCTTGATAGGATAGCAGTGTTCGGTTTTCTTGCTTCTAGATTTGATCAGAGATGTCTGAAGTATGATAATCTGTGATACGAGCTGAAAAATATGTATATGAGAGAGCAGTGATTTTGAAGAGAAAGTACTGAAGAGAGGGTGTGATTTGTGTTTGTAGATTTCCTGTCTTGCTAGTGGAAAACTTACTTTGAATTATGCTACACTTCTAGAACAACATCTTGTTATGTGAAAAACATTCTTTTCATGTGTACAAATAAAAAAAATTCTTCTGCTCAAAACAACCTTCAAATTTCTTCTTTGCCCAAGCTCATTCACACCTTTATGCTTTCTTTCATGTCATGTTTTCCCAAAAATCCTTTCCTAGGTAATGCCTGCTGAACTTTATTTATTGCAAACACCCCAAAAGCCACCAATACAGAAATATTTTCCAGCTACAGTGGCTGCAGATGAGTCTATGTTGACCGTAGTTTGCTTGTGTCTCCTGCACTCACCAGAACACTTCAGAGGATTTAGGTTTTTGTCCGCATAATCTGAACAGCACCATGATCTTTGAGACTGTGGTTTTCTGGAAGTCCTTTAACTGGATGCTTGCATGTTCTTCCCTCATCGATGCAGTGTGTCATGCCACACTTAGTGAAGAAAGCTAGGTAAAAATGGCTTCAAAATATGCAACAACTTGGAATGCTGAAGTTCTTGCCTAAGATCCCCTTTTTAATATGGGTAGATGGATAAATCCTAATCCTTTGGATGAGGAAGTCAAGGCACGGATGCTACTGTCAGTTACTCAGCATCACAAAAGGAAATCTGAGGCAGAGCTGGGAATAGTTCTCGTTCTTGTCATGCTTAAAGTGCAAAGCTGATCCACGGACTCTGGGTATATTTAGTTAACGCGCGTGTCTGTCACGGTCTCCCAGTGTGGTATGATGCTAGTGTATTTCTTCACCTAATATTTGAACTGGAATCAGCGTTCCTCCCTGCCCCTACCAACTGGGGATTCTAGTCCCTTTGACACCTTGCATCTTTGGGTTGTCAGCTAGGTGTGAGAAGGGGTGGCTGATATGACTGTGTAGCTTGCTGTCTTTGGCCCTGTTGTTTGTGTCTGTGAAGGTACTGAGACAGATTTCAGTGAAAACAGGAATGCAAGGTGAATTTGCAACTCAATCTAGAGATGCAAAGTAAAAAATTGTTGCAGACAAAAATTGTCTCGTTACCTTGTTATTACACATGTACACTCAGCCTGCTAGGCAGTATATAGCATAGCACAGATTCCAGGAAGAATTGTGAGCCTGAAAACAAGCAAAGGAACTTTAGCCCAGGTGAATGTCCTGTGCATGAGTTCCCGTGTGCACTGTTTTCAACAACTGTGGATAAAATATCCTGGATGTGGCAGAAGCCCTTCTTTCTGTGGTGTAGCTTTTTCTTGGCTGTTCTCATATGTGTTTAAATAAAGGTAAGTTATGCATTTATTCATACATTGCCTCCTCTGCTTCTCTTGTTTCTATTACCCTCTTTCCCCATCTGCAGGCTTTGAATTACTGTACCAGCCAGATGTGGTCCGACTGTACCTCTCCATCCTCACCGAAAGTCAGAACTTCAATACTCTGGAAGCTGCAGCAGGGGCTTTGCAGAATCTCAGTGCTGGCAACTGGACGGTGAGTGCAGTCTTCTCTTTAGTCTCTTTTGTTTCCTTTGTGTAAGTAAAGAACAAAGCTGTGGCCTGTTATAAGTGCACTGTTACTTTGTGCGTTTACGTCTCCTTTAAAAAGGAAGGATGTGGGAACTCCAAAGAAATTATTTCCATCTTATTTGCCCACTTAAGATGTTTTGCATCTTCTGGATAGATGGTGTTTACGTAGTAGAAGTGTCACTGAATATCATGACAATTTAACCATGAGCAAGTTTTACTACTTAAACCACTTAACCATTGCTTCGTCCATTCAGAAGAGCCTATTGTTAGATGATTAGGTGTCCTGGATACTTAATTCATTGGACTGTCAGATTGCTCAGGGAACTGCACTCTAAAGTGTCCTCTGCTACCCTGTCTGAAGCATCCCCAGCACTCATCGGGCAGTTCTCTCAAAGGTATGCCTGATCACTCTTCGAACAGCATGACAAAGTGGGACTGATCAGCAGGGTGTCACAGCTGTCTTGAATGTAGTTTATTTTAAAATCAATCATGAAACAGAATAAAAGCATGACATTGGAGGTGGGGGAAGATAACAGATGCTTTGGATGCTTTACTGTTCCCTCCAAATGACCTCTTTTTGCCTAATCCAGAGGGATGTGTTTTCACACTGAGATGTGTACAGAACAGATGCTGGTGGATGATGCTCCTTCCTTCTATTTCTGTCCTCTTTCCCCAGCAGCTTGCTAAGCTGTAGGATGAACTTCAGTATCCTTTCTTCCTTGGTGCTTGATGAACTTGAACGATGGGTTAAGTTATAGATGCATCAGCACACACAACCTAACTAGCCTTTGCAGGGGAAAAAAAAATAATTACAGCACTGAAGGAAATGCCAGGGGCAAGGAAAGAGCAGGTGGATGAACTCACAATACTTTGTGTTGTTTCTTTTCCCTTGTGTGTTCTCATCAGTGGTCCACGTACATCCGTGCAACAGTGCGGAAGGAGAGAGGCTTGCCAGTGCTTGTGGAGCTGCTCCAGTCTGACTCTGACAAGGTTGTGAGGGCTGTGTCAATTGCTCTGAGAAACCTTTCCATGGATCGTCGCAATAAAGATCTTATAGGTATCTTCTGAACTTTTCTAACCAGGTTGGGATCTTGGATACCCTTGAGAGACCTCACATTTTCTGTCACTTGTGCTGAGGATTCATTTTGTATGCAGTTTCCATCCACGCAATCTAAGATTACTCTCTAGCCACCAGGTAGAGAGCTGTCACCTCAGAATGTGTTTCCAACCCATCCAAACAAGCTGTGGTTTGAGGGAAATCTCTAACTCGGGAGTAAAAACAGATGTAGATTTTTGCAGGAGAGGGGAGTGTGTGTAGGTGTGCAGAGAATTGGGTGGGTTAAGAGGTCTCTCGTCTCTTCCCTAGCTCTGGCTGACGTGGCACTTGTGCTCCTAGTCACACATGGCGGTTACAGTCACGTTGCTCCTTAGGCCTGCTGCTTAGATTAGAGCAGGGAGTCTGACCCTTGGCATGCTGAGTGAACCTGGGGAAGCGTAGTGGGCTCTAAAATTGTCCCTTTTTTCTTACTTCCACCTTCCCTTCTCATCCTTTTGTGTGGTAATTACTTGTAGAAGCTGGACACCAAACAACTTGCTCTTCAAGTCAGTTCTTCAGCAGTGCTCACTAGCTCCTATCCAAGGGGGTAGATAAGCATTCACCTGCCCACAAGCAGGAATCTTGAAAGATTCAGATGCGAGTTGAGTTTTCCTCTGGATGCCTCTGTATTTAACTGATGCATTTGTTTAAACTATAACCTTGTCTGGCCAGGAAATATTGGTCACGTGTTTAGGGCTATCATCCAAGTTGATACTAACAAATGGCAAGGTGGGATTCTGCCTTAATACATCAGGTTCTTTTTTTAATAGTTCAGAGGTGTAGCTAGGCAAATAGTACAGATGGACACCTGGGAGCGATAAACTCCGGACTCCTTGTTTTTTCTCCAGTACTATACACTGAGAAGGCTAACGGCACCCAGGAGGGAACACTCTTGCCTTTGCTGGGGGAAGGTTAATAAATGCACGGCTGCACACCCTGCCCCAGAAGGCCTGTTACAAGGCTAAGTTGAGTAAGCCATGTGCGTGTATTAGCATGAATATGTGGCATTAGCAGCAGCTACTGGATACTTCTTGCCTCAGGCATTGTGAAGTATGATAGATGCTGGCTGTAAAATTCCCAATAAAGATTGCTGCTTCCCCCCCCCCCCAATACCTTTTAGCGTTCATGATGAAGGAGCTTGTCTTGGGTATCAACTCGCAATCACCTTGAAATAATGAATGATAAATAAACTGTTAAGTTACAGTCTTGAGGTTCAAAACACGTGCATTGTAAAGTTTTTTGACCTGACAAACACCCGTGAGTTTTATCATTCAGGATGGGAAGCTGAAATGATTATTAGGGCTGACTAATGGTATCTCTTCCCCTTATCTAGGTAGTTATGCCATGGGTGAGCTGGTAAGAAATTTGCCTAGCAGGCAGCAGAGATCTGCAAAGAACCTGGAAGAGGATACAGTGGTTGCGGTGTTGAATACCATCCATGAAATCGTTACTGACAGCTCAGAAAATGCAAGGTCCCTGATCCAGACACAGGGCATTCAGAAGCTGGTAGCTATCAGCAAGTCAAGGTAAGTGACAGTTGAAAGCAAAATGCATAAGAACTCACTGGAAACGTGAAAATGTCACTATGTACAGCAGCTTTTGCTTTGTTGAAAGTATTCAAGCATCCTAACCTTTCAGAGCCTTTCATTTCAGGGCAGTTAATAGATACACAGTAAAAACAGTCAGCACCTTTAATAGGTTTACTTGAGTTTAAAAAAAAAAAAAAAGTTAATTGAGCAGTCACTTCAGTCATGTTAAGACATGCTTTCCTCTTGACAGGTACATCTTCACACCATGTATGCATTTAACAGACATCATTTGCAGTGAAACAGTGATCTTTGGTTTTAGTGTGGGAGGCCTTTTTCCTGTGGCAGCATTCTGTTCCTGGAATACCAGTGATGAAATCTGTTTCATTTAAGTAGAACGGTTTATGATGTGCAGTAATCGTTCTGGCCAAAGGGCTGGTGGTGGTAATTTGAAGTGACAAATGTTCACCCTGCAGTTCTGTTGAAAACTGTGTTCTGACTGCTTTAGAGAAAAGTTTGTTTCGTATAGTTCAGCCAGTTAGATATTAGAGGTGTGTTTTCAGCAAACTTTTGGGAGAGTAGCTGAAGACTTTGTTGGGTTGCATTGTTATGAAATATGAAAGCCAACCAAGAGTCTACCCTGCATTAATTTATAGAGGGTGCTTGTGTACTGACTTAGGAAGGAATGGATAAAACTTAATTTTCTGTTTAAAAATAGCTTATTTTTTGCTGACCCAAGTTGCTTTGTAAGGTATTCTTAACCATGAAGCAACTTTATTGAATTGGGAGGAATATGAGTCAGTTGGGGCGAAGGTTTGAAAAGTGGCTTATAACTTGGGTTTTTTTCTAAATAAATCCAGGCAGGATGGAATCTATCTGGTTTTTGTTGTGACAGCTACAAGACAAAAAGGTCACCCTGGCCTCAGTGCTTGCCCAGCAATACATGTGAAAACCCAGAAATCTGCACAATTTACAATTTTTTTGATTTTTATTTTTTTGTCAGCAAATACCTATAGATATGAAGACGTCATTGAATGATTTCACATATATCCTATAGCTTGTAGGTTTGAAGAATAGCTGTACGGAGTACTGGATACTGTTTTGGTGCAAAGAGGTCAACATAGGAATAGTCTTACATTGCTTGATGCTTAAGCCCTAATTTTGTCTTGCAAATCAGCCAGTCTCCCAGAGAAACAAAAGCAGCATCTCACGTTCTTCAGATGATCTGGAGCTATAAAGAACTACGAAATGCCCTGCAAAAGGATGGGTGGAACAAATCACACTTCCAGGTAAAGATGTTGGGTCTTGGATTTAGTTATGGAAATGCCTGAGTTGGATGATGTCCTAAGTTGGTCTGATATTACAGTGTGATAGACTGTGGGTTTTGTTTCTGTTCTTCTAGTGACAGAACAATGTATTGTATTCTATTCAGTCACAGCATCGTGCACTGGCTGGGTGTGCTTTTCAGTGGTCTGCAAAATGTGTGGCTTTCTAGGTTTTGGAAGTATTCCATTTCCTATAGGCCAAAAGCCTGTGCTTCTCTGGGGGAAGAATTATCATGTCTTGTCTTAATCATGTCTCATTTGAAACGTCCTATCTAGCAGCGTAGGGCAGCCAGCTATTCTTGACATGCGGCCTCCTCATCTTTCCTTGTGAAAAGATTTTGCCCCTTTTATAGACTAACGGTGCTACCATTTAGGTAACAGGAAAAAAATTCCACCTACGAGTCTATGTGAAAATAAAAACTACTCCAGTGCCATATTATCAACAGAAGGGGGGCTTAGCAGCATTTCGTAATCTCTCTCCATACTGTTGATTTGTTTATTTTTCTTGTTCAATTTCCCTGAGTAGCAATTTTGTATTTATGTGATTTTTGTTCCCTAGTCTGTTTCTGCAGCTACAAAGGGTTCCAAAGGTTCCGCTGGCAGGTCTGGCTATGATGACAGCACTTTGCCGCTTGTGGATAAAAGTCAAGGTCAGTTCTGCTCTTTATCAGTTTTTCTGTTGTGCTCTGCTTGCTTGATTTCTGGATTTGCCACATCTGTGTTACAGCGGGATACGTTGTTATGGCAAATAATACATAAAAATGTATTATTTGTGTGGTGTGTTTTACCCCACAGTCCCAAAATGATCAGTCTTATTAGCTGGATATGGATAGTATTCCTTCCCTTGTGAAAGGTACACTACTGATGATGTTTTCTCAACTTGTATGCAACATAATCGGTTAAATCTTTCTGGGGGAATTTGGGATAGATGTGAGTTGGAAGTTCAAAAGAGAACAGCTGTGTTTATAAATAAATCTCACCTTCAGTCAGGCAGTGGGCTTGGCCTTACCCCTGCTCAGTATGGGGGTTCTTTCCTTTCTAAAAAAAAAATGCCTGTTTCAGCGTGCTTCTCCCTCTCCTGTGCAGTTTTTTCATCAGGCATGGGTTTATCCAAACGCCAGCTAAACCTGGCTGTGCTTTTTCATGAGGCTGGACGCAGCCATACCAGCACTGGTGTAGCTCCAGCTTTAATTTCCTTGTGATTGCTTTGTCTCTGAATCTGGTTCTAGTTTGTAATGCTCCGATGCCAAAATTTCTTTTCAGAAATCTTTAGTCTCCTACGGCAGAGTTGTCCGTGTTGCACTTTACCTGGTTTAACTGCAAATTACTGCAAAAAAGACAGCCTCACACTGCCCTGCCTGTTTCCACCTTCCCTGTCTTTGGTCAAGTCGGGCAGATTATGCAGACAGAGGATGATTTGGGTCAGTTTGCCGATCTGACAATAAACTTGGTTGTTTTGTGGGTTAGCCTTCTGTTGGCTGAGCAGGCTGCTAGGTTGGATTGCGTGCCACGCGAAGCTGCACCCTTAATTATTTTCATTCTCTTCTATTCTGGAGAGACCAGAGAGAAGCTTGTTAGTAGCAGTAGGAAGTCCAAAGCAGAATTGCGGTTTCTGTTATCACTTGGAGAGAGGGAGTTCTATATTACAGTGCCAAAACAGAAAATATAAGAATTACATGTGCTCTCTGGAGAGCTAAAATCAAACTTCCCTTTCTGAATGGGTAACAGTTGAATAGTTTGGGGTTTTTTCGCATTAGTCTCTTAATTCAGTACTTCATGGACCTCTCTGATACTGTGACTAATTTAAAACTACCAGCTTTTCAGAAAAGCAAATATAACTCAAGTCGTTTCAATGTTTTTGTTTTATAGATAATGAGAAGGCTGGGAGTCGTGATATGATACCTATGGACGAACTTGGCCCAGGTAAATTCAGTCATAGATCAAACTCTGTGTCTGTTTCAGTAGAGCACACTGTCACTCACGGGAAAGTTCAACTATTTCTCTAGGAGATATTATTTCAGATGGATAAACCTGACATTTAAAAACAGAACATTACCTTACAAAAGATTGGTCATCGTCTTCCCCCCCGTATTTTTTTTTTTTCTTTTAAATACCTGTAGAGCGTACACACCAATTTCTCCACTACTTTAAGAGTATATTGGAGATACACTGGCGTAGCTTTCATTTTAGTCTCTGGCCCTTGAGGCAGCTGCATTCCCTATTACAGATGTGGAAGTCTGAGGATTCAGAAGGAAAAAAAAGTTGAAAATTTACTTCAATGTAATGCTAGTGTTTAAATGTGTTCTGTCTTTGTTTTCTGTAGGTAACACCAAAAGTAAGTTAGTATGTATGATATTCCTGGCACCACTTTTCATTTACCTGCATCTACCGGAGTCTGGCTTTACCTATAGGCAGAGAACAGCCACCTACTGTCAGTGAGGTGCTTTGAGATTGATAAACTCAGTAGTTTAAGACTTGTAGAGGGTTTTTTACTTTACTGAAGTAAAGGTGCTGTGTGGTCTCTTGGGAATTTGCTTTACTTCTTCCAGTTGACTTTATTTTTGTTTAAATACCTATATTAATGCCTTCAAATCAAACAGTTTGATATACTGCTATTTGTGATTGTAGCTGGAAAAAAATAGCAAGTTAGAACCAAGCTGAAAGCCAAGCGTGTTCAGGAGTTAAAATAACGGGTATATGCTACCTTTTGTATTCTTAGAAAAATGAGATGCCACCTGCCATGAATCAACTGTCCATATGTATTTTGCCTAAGGGAACGCTGAAACATTTTTTCTCGCAATGGAAGAAAATAACTTCAGAGAAGATTGCCTGGCAGGGGAGCTCAGTGCTAGCAGGTGCTGCAGCATGGGCAGTGCTGATTGTTTATAGTGTCGATATTAATTGTTGCCTTATGCTTTCAGGAGTTAGTGGTACAGCTCTGAGTACAACATGAAATGCAAATTAACAGCATATGTACAACATCAGGCAGATTGTCTGGGCCATTCTGTTCTCCAATCTTTTTATTACTATTGATGAAATCTGTCAAGTTTTCTTGACTCCAGCTCTTGAGTGTTTTTTAACTCCAGTATTACTATACCTTTGTGCTGTTTCAGAGGTCAACTGAGAAGAGACTAAATTAATTTATCCAGTTTGCTATCCTTAATTGCGAAGAACTGGAATAACAACTCGGTACTTCATCTCATTCCTTCAGGTTCTGCCAAGTGCCGTATTTTTTTTGTCTTATGGCCATACCGACATGAGGAGCTGCTCTTACACTATATTTTCTGATTTTAACTTCATTATAGACCGTTGCATTCTGGAGGTTTTGTTCTTTGTCCACTCTCGAGTGAACTGGCAGATACAAGGAGCAGAACACAAACGTGCAGTCCTCTGGGTTTGTGCCTCCCCCAAGCAGTTTTGGTTGTATCCCCACGTTCTCCACACCAGTCTATGTTGAGCCTCCAGGAGAGACTGAGCTCACTTATGTTTGCAAAGGAAAGACCTGACAAAGTACCAGAGAAAGTTGGTTCGACATCACAGCTTATCTTTTTATGTCTTTTTATTGCAGAAAGTCCTGTGCCCTCGTTTCAGTTGTGTGTTTTTCCTTTGCCTTCCCCTCTTTCTGACTTCACTTGCCCTAAGATCTTTATATTCACTGTCTTTTTAGAGAATTCTCATCTTTGTGTCCATTTCATTTAATTCAGATGATTCCAGGTTGTATAGTTATCTTTCTCCTGTACTGCTTTGGTACAGAACTGTAATTGCCTCAAACACGTTAGAGTGTGCCGGTGCAGAACCCAGTGGGTTTCCGGGCCGCATACACATTAGAGGTACCCATCCGTTCAGCCAGGCGCTTCCAGCCCGGCATGTTCATCCTGCTCCCCTGCAGTGTACAAGACTGCTTGTTCCAGAACATCACCGCCCGTCTGCCGTTCATCTATTGCCTCTTTTTATCAGGGTTCAGCTGTCTTGGTGCACAGGCCTTTACTGTTAACCTATGTTGACTCTTTATCAAGATTGCAAAAAGAAAATTGCTGTTGGTATCTCGGCTTGTTTGCTGATGCTGTGGGGTCATCCTTCTCTATAAAGGAAAATAATTCGCTGTCAGTGTGGCTAGGGAAGCAGAAAGATATGTTCCCCATCAGCTGGCAGTACTAGACCAGTCAGATTCCAGTTCTGTGGAGCAATGGGAGGACCTGGGTAGAGCGTGGATGTCCTGGGAGATGGAAGAAAACATGTATTGTGAGTTACTATGGGATGCATTAGACAGCCCAGTGCGGAGATAGCTCAGGTCTGTCAGACCTCATCAGCTCCAGACAAGTGGCTCTGCACCGAGTAATCTGAAGATCATCAATGCTTATTGTCACGGTGCTGCCTGAGGGTGGCTGTGACCCCGAGCTGTCTGTAGAAGCAGCAGAACTGTGATCTCAAGGCTGTATGCCAAATTTGTGAGTTCTCTAAAACTGTATCTGCGCCTCAGTTAACCTACAGTCAGTCAGACAAGAGCATCTGGGAGCTGAGAATTGTTCAGACCAGAGACACATAGTTCAGATGCCCCTGTCCTACATGCCCATCTTCAGGCATAAGTTCTCCTTTCTCCTCCTCCTCTGTTTTGATGGGTCTGGAGATTTGATCGAGAGCTGTGTGAGGGCACGGATGGACTGACACTCAGCAGGCATTTGATCCTGTGATCTGTAATGACATAAAAACGTTGCTGCGGAGTGAACGGGAGAGAGTCAGTGAAGCAGTACTGAGGACAACAAGCAGAAAGTTGAGAGAGGAATAAACAAGTCAAGAATGGGACGTGCCTCTATTGACCAATATAACTTTTGTCTATACATTGGATTGTATTAACTCAGAACAATGCACTTACGCCTTGGAGCAGTAAGATCTGTATAGGTCTCCTTTATGCCACAGAAACAGAGTTAATTCTGATCACCTTTTAGAATGAATCTGAAATGTGGGAGAAGCAGTACTTTCTAATTTCTTTGAAGAGCTGTGGTCCTTGGGGCACTGAGGTGTTACTTCTCTGGTGCAGCCTCCTTCAAGATATTTCTCATTTTAGTAGGTCAAATCATGAACTTTCTATCTCTGCTGTTCTTATCTTGACGGAGTCATAGCACAGTGTGTGGTTTTGGGAACCCATAATCCGTTAGTGCTGATGTGTGCGGCACTGTTAGCATGCAGACCACGCAACAGTGGGCTGAGAGTATGAATTGCACAATGTGTTGGAACTTAGATACGAAGAGCGAAGTTCTTGACTGTTCTTTGTTGTTAGATTACTGCCACTGTGCAAAAGCTCGATCTTCCTGTTGCTGCTGTCCTGACTAAGAATGTTGGGTTTTTTTATTTTTTAGTAGCATTAAAGATCTATTGTGCTTTCAGTTTTTTGCGATTACAGTCCTTACTTCTGACCTTGCTCCCTGGGAAGTATCACGGCTGTTGTGCTGTTGCTTTCTGGGGGTAGGTTAAAGGTTTCCTTTGTATCTTGGCAGTTCATTTAAAAAAACGTTTGTGGATCACCCATGATGATGGCACTACAAAAATATAAAGTGACCCATTACACCATTGTGACGGTAATTAATATTAGTTTGTAAAAAGCTACTGCTCAGTTGTTTTGAGTTTGATTTTTTTTTTTGGGGGGGGGGGGCGAGTCGGCATGTTGCCATCATTTAAGGACATATCTATGCAAACTATTTACTCCTAAATAAATTACGAATCTTTATATTGGGACATGATGTATTAGCAGTATCGATGCCTGTCATCTGAACGAGAGTTATTGGTCATGCGTTCCTCCACGAATGCTGGCTGGGTAGCTGCATGCAGCTGGTAGCCTTTAGGTTTGTTCTTTTTTGTTTGAAAGGAGTAGCCAAGTAGCCTAACATTAGGCATCTTCACTGTCAACAAATAATTGTAAGTAAAACTCTGTGTCGCAATTGTTTTCATGCTTTGAGATCTGTGTACTACATGTGTAATCTGCTACTATCCATGATGTCATAAATATATGCTACTTCAGGTGCCTGTTGCAGGTCTGTGTGCACTTTGATTCATGAGATACGTAGGAAAACTACAGCTCTTTTCAAACTAGCCTGGCTGTGGGCAGCATAAACATCATTTAGGGCTCTGCTCCGCAGCTGCATTCGGTACAGGTCACTCTAGCTGCACGTGCTTTTGTCGTGGGGGCAAACAGTGCCTCTTCCTGCCATGGAAACCCCACAAAAAACACGACTTACTTTTTCTTAATGACCTCTTGCAGGCAAGTAATAAACCAAGAGAAGAGTATTTTGGTAGTTTATGTAAAACCTTTTTGTGGTATTCTAAGAACCCAGTTTATCAGGACATGAAAACATTAATGATCCCTCAATTACATAGGGGAAAACAAAAGCCTACAGGGAGCTATAAATTTGAGCGTCATTTACTCCAGATTACAATGCTGTCAAAGCAGAGCAGGAGAGGATCTATTTGTCACTGATAATGAGGGAAATTTGATGCATCAGGAAAATAAACGAAGATTTGCATTGGCTGACAATGATTCAAAGCAAAGGTTCTGAAATAATTAGAGCCATTTCTTTATAAAACCTTCTCTCACTTTTCTTCCTTGTGTTCATCACGCTTTCATACTGTTTCTTAGTTGTCGGGAGAAAAAGCACCAGCAGGTGCTACTTCGTAATGAAAGACAGTCCAAGCACAGCAGGCTTTGCATCAAGATTTCTTCCAACTTGCCAGGCCCTTCTTCTCAGTGCTCTGAAAGGGACCCTTCCAAATTATTGTCATGTCCTGCTAGTAGTCAGGCTCGGGAAGAGTGGGATCATGCTGCAGAGCGTTCAGAGAATGAACATAGCCAATTAGTCTGGCTGCTGAGCAAGGAACACAAGATTTGGGCTGAGTTTGGAGCTCATTAGCCCCGGGGCGCGAGATGACAACTTGCTGCTCTCCTTGGGCATGCTGAAAACTGCAGCAGGCCAGGATGAAAACAGTGCTGCTTGCTAATGAGTGCCAGCATCTGGCAGTGATATAAAAAGAGGGCTTTTCTGTTTTGTTTTAAGCTGGTAAAAATGAAATTTCAGAGCTGGAGCATATGTGAAAAACAGGCTGCCAGCATCTTTGGGTAGTGATGGTTTATTTTCCTGTTCCTTTGCTGAAGAATTCTGCTAGCATCAGCTCTGGTTTTGCTCTTATTTGTGCTTCATGTCTGACTGTCATGTTATTTCTCCTCAGATGGGTACTCCACCATCGATCACCGGGACAAGGAACGCAAATACAAGACCAGTGATAACACAGGGGATGCCTCGGAGAAAGAGCCTTTAAAAGTGAGCTTCCTCTTACTGCTGAATGTTAGTGGCTTCAAATAAAGGGAGTCTGGTGTCCTCAGCAAGAAATACAGGGTAGTTACTCACCAGGGGGCTGCAAAGGGCTTTAAAGGTGTGGGTTGTTTTGGTTTTTTTTTAGATAAAGGCACCAAACTTAGCATTTGGCTAACTAGAAATAAAAAGAAAACGCTGCTTTCTGGTGCAGGAGCAAATGCAGGCAATCACTGTATTCACGTAAATGGATGAGGTTGTAAAAACAGAAAGCGTTTGTTCTGTCACCCTCGTGTAGGCATCATTCCCTAGCCCTAAAGTGCCTGAGTGTGCTCATACTCTGTTCTAAGAACAGTCACTTCAGACTGTCACACTGCTTTATTGTTTTCAGCATGAGAAGTAGGTGTGAGCTTGTGTGTCTGTGTACGGCAGGGTGGTGAACAGCATTCGCTTCCCCAGCACTTGGTCACAGTCCTGATGGTGGACTATGGGCGTGGGCCACGGAGATGGAGAGGGGGGGAGACACGTGCATAGTTATGTGTGTGCCTTCTAAAAACAAATTTAGACAACTGTATAATTTAAAGAAAAAAAAAAAAACAACACTTCACAAAACTCTGCATCGTGACTTGTGTGCAAATGTGGCTTAGTAGGCTCTGTGTCATTTCTGTTGCATTGCTACACCTTTTTAGCAGAACTTTTAAAAAGTCACTTAATGCTGTGGCTGTCAGTTCTCTCTGGCCTCAAAACAAGCCTGTGTTTTCCCCTGGGGAAGTAATTTCGAGGAGGAAGGGAGTTCAGTGCAGCAAGAAACACTGCTGTTAGTCTGCAGAAGGCTGTCCTTAATAACCTGCAGCGCATTGCAGGTAATATCCAAAAATCCATGTGATTCGTGTTCAGTGGAAACAATTAAACTTCAGTCAATTGAAAGGAAAACCCACTGTTATTGAACAAGGGAAATAAAAATGTGATTTGGAGAAAAATAATTCCATAGATCATGGATTAGGAAGATGTCCTGCTGCATCAGTCTGCCTTTATTAACTCACCTGGTCGTGCGTTTCCTGCTGTGTCCTGCCTTTCTGTGAGGCTACATCCCGGAGAATGGCTTCAATCCAGCTGGATGCTTTTTAAGCACAGATCACTTTCTTCAATTTGCCAGCTGCACCCTGTTGAAGGCTGCCCAGCTGGACTTTTTGGTAGAGGTGGTTGTTGGAACTGATAAACCTGAGCCTATTGCTCAAGTCGTGCAGTGCACCCCCCTGCTCTAGTGTGGCAAGAGATGGCTCTGCTTGAACCAGTGTTAACGAAAGAAACCTAGTTCCCTCATCTCAGTTCTGATATGTTTTGCAGTGGGAATGGACGCACTAAGTGACGTAAGAATGTTGATCAATAGGAGCTTGACAGAAAATGTCTTTCTAAGGAAAACGGGCTAAGGCAGGAAAATTAACAACTACTTGTTATTTTTGCCACTCAAAATTCATTAAAGCGGTCTGACACAACCCTCAAAATCACATCAAGCAGTGTATGTCTGAAGTGAAACACAACCCAGAGTTCAGTGAGCAGCTGCTTTGCTTTCATGAGAAAAAGAGAAAAAATATTTCACCTCAACACCATCTCTCCTGTGGTCCGAGCTGCCTCTTGGTCTTAAGGACAGGGGTAAGCTGAGCTCAGCCTGCTGTACCCTCAGAGGTGTGCGCTGCCGTGCCCTCCGTTGGGCAGAGCTTCTCCGCTTTCTCCCTATGCTGTGAAACACAAATATATCTGTGGGGTCTTCTGGCTTGTGAACGGTTTGGTAACCGTGGCTCTGAGGCCCAAGATCTCTGGACCAGGCTCTGGCCCTGAGGATGAGAATTGGGAATAACGATGGCAGGGAAGTGCAGCCTTTTGGCTGTTGCAGCTGCTTTTGTCAGTATTGTGCCTTTGCTGATCTTGTTTCTTTCTCTACCGCTAATTTTCCCTTGTGCTCCTTTAAGCTGACTTATTTGGTGGTTTTGTTTGATTAATCCGCTCTGTTTTGCCTTTAACTCCTCACTCTGTGCTGCAGAATGACACAAATAGGAAAAACATTAACAGGAGTAACAGGGCTTCGGTGAATCTGGTGGATGCCCGTGACATTAAACCCCAGCCTGTTGACTCCTGGGTCTAATTTGCATGCATGGTAGGTCCTTTTAATGGTAATTGGTGCTAGTGATTAACTTGTCTTGTGCATGATCTGTATCGCTGTGGAATCTTTTCAAGGCTAACTGCTAACTGGGTCCTTTCAGACAAATGAAAATGCCTTTGAAAAAAAGTGGTGTTTATATTATTCAGTCTATCTTTAATGAAATGCAATCAAACACCACTGTTTGATTAAAAAATAACCTGTCAAGTAACCAGACAGAAAATTAATATCGTGAATGATTGGTTGTCAGCTGAAATGTGAAAGATTTCTGCTCTTAGGCCATGGGAATGAATTTGAATAGTGTGTTCCTGTTTCCAACCGTTTTTTTCCCCTGTATGCTCATTATAAGGATTAGTCTGAGACTTAAGGAAAAGCATATCCTTGACTATTTATGGATGTCCCCTGAGGTTCCCATGAATGACAGAGTCCTGCCCGTCTGCAGGAAAGCTGCTGGCTGTATGCAACTTACTTTGCAAGGCAGGATGGTTTTGGTGACACAACAAACATTGACCTACAACTCCCACTTCTCAATTCCTTTTTTTTTTTTTTTTCCTGTTGCTAAAGAAAGGTGCCTTTTTGTCGCTTTCTAGTTCTCTGCCTTTGCCATGTGCCAGGTTCCTCAGTAACGTCACTGGCCTTTCTTTGCTCCTGCCACTGCTAATCTGTCTCCTGCTGTCTTGCTAGACAGCCCTCTGCCCTGGCCATACCTTCTGGCACTCCACCAGATGTGGCACTGCGTTTGGAACAGCAGGTTTTGTGCCCATGGCTATGACTGAAGGAAAATCTTACTGACTCTTGTGAAGGCACGGGGCAACTTTCCCGTCAGAGTGGACAATAGGCCTTTAAAGCCCAAATTCCAGAACATCATTCACTCCTGTAATTCTACATGTAAAACACTTGCATCAGTGGGAGAAAAAACTCTTGTGTGTTACTAGGTGGTGGTGGATGATTTCCCCCCTGCCTCTCCTTCTTCATTTAAGGGCCTAGTATAAGTGCTAAGTTTTTACAGATTGTTTCTGTCCCTGGGTTGGAAGCACCTGCCCGGAGCAGCCTTTCAATGCTGCCGGGTGCTCTTAGGTAGCCACGGAGCAGGCCCTGGCACCCTTGGCTTCCCACAGCCGGTCAGTGCTGTGCCGTCAGCCTTGGTGGCCCAGCCAAAAGGCAGGGATAAACAGACGCGTGGTGCCCGTATGCTTCGCTCCTGCGCTCTTCTTCTGAGCAGTGAAGGCTTACAGGTGGGGTACAGACTTTGACGAATGAAGTCTGTGCTCATTTTCTCCCAGTCATACCCTTCAAGGAACCCGTATGTTGGGGATAGGTTGGCGTTTCCAGTCACTGTCTACCACTGGGTGATGGAGATCACCAAGGTCGTGTTACTTGCTGGTATTAATCAGTTTTGACTTTATTTTGCAGGGCTAGGGTCCAACCACATTTTTTTTTAATTGAGGGGAAGAAACAAACATTGAATTGACACAGAGGATCTCATCAGTCACCACTGCCATTCAGATTTGGAGGGCGCTACATCACCGACCAGGCTGCAGATTCCAGGAGGATGTGGGGAGAAAACACAACTGACTGCCATTGCCAGCCCCGGAGCACCATGCCTTACAGCCAGACAGTTTGCTTTTTAACTCAGTTACTTTCCCACCAGAAATAGCCACCACCTCCCCCTCCCTCCCACTCCTGCAAGAAGAAAGCAAGCAAGCAAGAAAAGAGAATCCAAGCTTCCAGCTAGCTGGCTGCGTTCTTAGGTGACTCTTAGGTGTGGATGGTGCCAAGTACGAGAAGCGAAGGTCCACGTGGCAGCAAAGATGACAGCTTCACATGGAAAAGAGAAACTGCAGAATATTTGAAGTACTATCATAGGTGTAGCCATGAAGATAATAGCACTTTTCTGGTTTGGGGCTCATTGTTTTATTTTTTGTTTTGGGGGATTTCTTTTGAACTGTGAATCTAATATTTTTAAAGGCTTTTTGAAAAATGTTTAGGTTTTCTTTATTATTTCCACAGAAAGTGCAGTGGGTTTATTGGATTTCAGTGAAGGGAGAAAATGCAGAACAAAAACTACTAAATGCTGGTCAAATGAACTGGAGAGTGGATGACAAAATTGATGCAAGCTGTATAATCTGCTTTTAGAGTGAGCTATATCAATCACAGTGCTATATTATCATTATAATCTGGTGTACAATACTTCTGCCTTTTGAATTCTGTAATGGCTTTGTTTTTATTTCCACATATTGAAAAGCAGGTTATTGAAGGTTTCAGTGTCCCTGGTTCAGAAACCTATGCTGAGAAACGGAGCTGGCTGGCTCTTTATTCTTCTGTTCTCAAAGATTGCAATAAGGAGCTTTTACATTTTAAATGTACCAGTGTTGCATTGATGATGATTAACAATTTCTTTTACCATAGCTGTTAACACACTGGAAGAAAATAGGAGCTTTTTTGTAGGATGTCTTACTTTAAACACACTATAAATTTTAGATGGGTCTGTCACTTATATTTCATGGTAAATTTATCACTGTTGGATCCATGTTTGCTTTGGGCTATAGATCCTGATGAAAAAATGCCACAAAGGGAACCGGTTTGGTGTTTTTTTTAAATCATCATCATGGTTTCTGTGTTCTTTGGTTTTGTTTGAGATTACATATTTCATTTGGTGTGAAAATCACCCACATGCAATGGTTCTCCTCTAAGATGCCAAGGCCTGCTTTGTGTAAGGGGGAATTCTTACCTCACGAGAACATACTCTGCATATATGGTACCTGGTAATGCCGAGAACAAAACGACTTCAGATCACTGATTTTCTCCAGGCATTGGTCAAGCAAGGGCAGCAGATGAGAATAGGAAGCAAATGTCTCACTAGTAGCATCAGAGGACTTTTGCTCATTTTTTTTGGTTGCCACTGGTCTTTGGTTGCCACATTTAATTTTAAACAAGCTCCTAAAAGCAGTGTGACTGGAAAGCACATTATTGAATCTAGCAAACATCATTTGCGGTTTTCAGTGCCTGCCATTTCCTTTGTAATTAAAAAGGGGAAATATCCAACAACCTCACCTCCCCCAAAATATTACTGTAATAGTAAACGTCTAAAATTTTTGTAAAAAAAATTTAAAACTTTAAAAAAAAAAGCAAGTACCAAGACCTTTGTATCTTCTTGAGTATATTAAAAATTTGACATGAATACATATATATAAATAAATAAATCTATATATCTATATATATATTGTTGTGCAGAGGATAGGTTAACAAAACAATGTAAAGTAGTTTGCAGGAGAGGGAAGCATTTGTTGATTCAGGGAAAAAGACTGATGCCAGAAGCTGTCAGTGATTTGGATGATACATGTGCTCCTTCGCACCCTCCCTTTTTGACCCTCATCTTCCATGTACGTTGCAGTGGTCACTTCTGGATCCTGGGGAAGGTGAAGTTGCTTGGAGCAAATTAAGATGGCAAAGATTTGGCTTTTTTCACCTGCATGAGATTCCTATTGGGCCAAAGATGCTCAGCAGATCAAGGGAAGCAAAGAGATACATCTGTGATTATCTGCATTTGTGTCGGGGTAGTGTCTCTCGATGTGTAGACATAAAGTGTGGCAATGAAACCAGATACATAGTCTGACTGTATATTATATCAATGGTGCTCTTTTCATACTTGTTCTGCCAATACGCGGAGACCCTTTTAATCAAGCTACACAGAAGAGTTTTATATCACTTTTGGTTATGTACTTGGTGTATTCTTTTTGTATATGAAAGGATTTTTTTAAAAACGTTCAGTAATTAGCAATGGAACCTGCTTTGTAGCTGATTAGAACAGTGTAAGAGAAGGGCCGTGCTGTCAGTCTGTCCCTGATCTACTTCAAACCATATCTTTACCAAAGGAGTCTGAGCAAAAGTTCATTTAAAATAAAGACCTGACTGTTGAAAGAAGTCTCTGCTAAGACTTTGTGATTTAGTTATTGTACAGATATTTCAAAGCCAGTAAGAGGTTAACAAAGTAAACTGCAGGAGGGGGAAGTGAAGTGACTAGGGGCCAATTATGTCTGTGACCTCCTATCCCAGATATATCCCATGGCTCTCAGTGGGGCAGTACAGGGACACTCGAAATCTGGTTTGGAATCAGCTTTGGTCTCTGTCATTAGTGGACTAACAACACTGAGTATTTGAGAAGCAAACTCAGACCCTATCCCACTTTCCCCCAAAAGTCCTTTTCGTATTTACACTGCATCCTGTGATAAGCAAACCTCCCGGTCAGGTTAGGCAGTGTTGGCTGCCCAGGGTCGTTGTAGAAAACTGTGCTTTGTTTTCCTGGGAGTAAGGGTTTCATGGCAGCCAGCGTAGTTGTGAGCTGACAACATGGTTTATTGCTAGAGAAATGCAAAGGATGGTATATCAAGAAATCAAATATCGAGTCTATGTGCCAAGATTTCCCCCGGGAATCACACGTCTTACCCCCGCCCTTCCCATGCCTTACAATAATGACGAATTCCCAAGTATGTAGCAATAACCCATCATTTACGTTACTGTGGTTTTTTTTCTTCTCACCAAACTGTTGTTTGAGTGTTGAGGAAGGAAAATGGATTGGGGGTGATTTGCATGTGAGACTGTCGCCTTGTAGTATCAGCCCACCAGCTGAAGTCCAAGGCAAGGTACTTCGAACCAGGTCTGGTGATTTAATGTCCTCTTTATCTGTGGCCACAAGGTCGCTGGTGGAATATGTGCCCACACCTGCCCTTACCTCTCCCCTTGTTGGCACAATTGTGGCTGCTCGAGCTGTTCTGGGATGTGGGTGGATGAACATGTAATTGTATTTTGGCAGCAGGGACCGTATGTAAAGAAGGGAAAGCGGCAGTGTGTGTGACTAAAGCTGCAGTAGGGTCTGGAGTCTCCTGCTAAAAAGCAGGCAGTGCTTTTTAGGGCTCAGGTATGCAACCTCCTCTTTTCCTGTTGGCTCCACTGTGAAAACTGGAGGGATCTGCCTGCAAAGGGCTGGGGTAGAAGAGATTTCTACCTGCCGAAGTTCTGGTGGGAGGGGATGGTTGTGGAAGGAAGTGATGGTGTTGCAAGACTCCTGCTAAAGAGGAGGAAATTTGATGGCCCAGTGAGGGCTGAGATAACATAGGGGAGAGGGAGACTTCTGATGGCAAGTAATTACTGCAGAACTTTCTTCCCAGGGAGGTGGCTTGCATGTCTCCCAGGCATCTTCACTAAGCTGTGGAGGCTTAAAAAACAAAACAGTGTGTGTCAAGACTCCCCTGGAGAAGCATCAAGTTTGGCTGTTGAGTGTGCGAGCAATTGTCCTTGTGCTTACAGCTTCCCAGGTTGGTCTGTCTGTCTGCAGAATCCAAGGAGGAGAGTGGAAAGGCAAGTCTTTTGGTTTCTGTCTTGGAATTAAGTAGCAGTTTAGCCGTAAGTCTAACTTGATGACTCAAGATGTGTTGCCACCTTGAAATGCTCCCCCGTGAACAGCTTGGGCAGCCATAGGTCCTGGTCTTCAGCGTCTTCTGGGCAAAACACCTGCCTATCCTAGTTCTACTCTCGTGCACTCCGACATGCCGATGCTGAATGCGTCTGTATCAGGAAAGCAAACCTTGTCTCTGTTGCCAGGACATCACAAAAGGAACTGACTTGGGCACTAGGAGCTGACTTGCTGTAAGTGACACATGAATAAAGCAGGGGGTGGCACATTTGTTACAGCAGATTAGTAAGTTCTTGCCAGTTCTGAGGAGAAGTTTTCAATGATGCTTTCTAGCATGCGAGGCTTATGCTGGGCAAAGCAGTTGTCTCTCCTAGAGTAGTTCCATGAGGTTGAAGGTGGTGAGTTACCTTCTGTTACTTGCCTTAAAGTTGAGCGTTTAGGCTCAGCTACCTGCGAGAGAGGCACACATCTCAAACCCTTCGAGTAAGCAAAGCTTCAGAAGCCAAATGGGCACATTAGAGTGGTTATCGCCTCTTCTGTGGTCCGACTGCCCACTCAGTGGAAAACTATAGTGTGCCAATACCTTCAGCCAGCATTTCTGTGCTGTTGGGGTGGAGTCGTGCTCTCGCAGTTTTTGAAGGTGTTTATATAGGCATAGTTTCTTGCAAAATTTCTTTTTGATGTCCCTAAAATCTGGTGTTTCCTTGTCTTTGACAGATAAATTCTCTGACAATAACTAATCTAGTGCATTTAAGGGGAAGGTGTTATGAACCTTTTTTTTTTTTCTTCCTGTCTTAAGTTTTACATTAGGGTAGGATGTTCTGAAGTCCAAGGTGAGGAGGAAGATAGCGCAGATACTACAAGGCCTGCCAATGTGGTTCTTACTGTTCAGAAAAACAAAATAACTAGACTAAGAAGCTTACTGGTAATTAGTAGCTAATGTGTTTGTAACTATCATGTGCCTTAAAATTTTCATGGTAGGAGAATAAATTAAAAAATCAACAATGTGTTTTCTGTAATACTGCTCAACATTCTCTCTGTAGTTTAGACTGGTGGGATTTTGCATTGTATTTACACTGTACTATAAACTGAAACACTTGGAATGGTTTGATTTTATGAGTATGGAGAGGAAAAAAAAAAAGGTGGATTATGCTTTTCATAGAACAAATGTTACCATGACAGAATGTATTATTATTATTATAGGATCTTTCCATAATGCAGACAAGTAGAATGCTTGTTAGAAACCAGGTATGTAGGATAACAATTTGGTGTGTTTTCAATAAATCATGCCTGGAAAGAATACATGTGCCATTGGTTATCTTTTTGTTACGTCAGGTATCTTAAATATTCTTTGGCTTTGCAACAGCAGTTTTCTGCAGCAGGGGATTATTCAGCCCTAGCTCAGGGCAGCACTCTGTGTGTTAGTAAAAGGTCAGGGGTAATAAGGGCAACTGGAATATCCTTTAAACCGGTGTAGCTGAAAATTTTTGATTCATTGCCATATGCTGGAGTTGTAGCACGAAGTCCTGCAAGGACCCTGGACTGTAGATCGTGGGGTTTTTCCCTTTTTAATATACAAGCATATTTCTGTGGGAAAGGCATTTGTGTCACTGTTCAAAGGCCTGCATGTTTGGAACCACAAGCCTAACTTGCTGATGGCTTTTCCATTTGGGAAGCTATTAACCTCTCCCAATTTAGTCATAAAATCCATGTAACTTTACAAAGATTTCACACTTCTGAAATGTGTGCAAGTATTCTCATAAATGTAAGTGTGTAAGAATAACAGAAAATTTTTATTGTAGCAATGTATGAGGTTGGTTTGGCACGAGAAACTTATTTTGGGGATACACTAAGTAATTTACATTTGTTGCTGTGTGGGGGAGAAAAATCCCAATACTGAAAAGTCAGCCGTGTATTTCAAGTAACACCGGTTACCGACAGATCTTAATTCTCTTGAGGACTGCCTCTCCCTGGCACGTTCATCTGTGTCAGTAAGATCAGTAGCAAGACTGATGCACCTAAACACATCGTACTTACCACCATGCCTTCCTGAAGTATGACAAAACTCAGTAAATCTTGGCATGAGTGTTCTGTGAGGTGTTACAGATAGAGTGGAGGTCAGGTTTGCTGTGAGTGAAAGGTTGATGAATCATTGCCAGTAACCAAGTTTGCCATGTGTTAATGCCTGATTGTACCATTCACAGCACTACAAGGTTCCATTTACTTGTGAATGCTTGCAAACAGTACTTGGAAGGTCATCTTCAGCTTGCCTTCCCTCCTTATTTCAGGTGTCCTGAATGCATCCCCAGGAGTTTTGTAAAAATCATCTCCAGATTCTGTTCTTGCAGCTGGAGGATTTAGTTTCACAAGTTCTGTGGTAAGACGTGGGCTCCTGGGCTTAGCATCTTGCTCCTAGGTATCATCAGTATTCTGCTGCAATGAGGAATCTGATTTTTTCTTTGTGGATGCACTAATATGGCAATGAATAGCAGATGCTGTAGGTAAGGTACTGAGCTAAAACAAATATGTTGTTTCTACAACTGACCTTTATAGCTGTCAAAGTGATTTCATTTCCAGCTTATCACAGGTTAGGCAAATAGAAGCAGTGAGTCCTGCAGGTGAAAGGTTAGCCTGGTAACAACGCGCAAGAAACATCGCAGCCCTCATCTGTTTCAGGTTTCAGCAGTGTCCTCATGGGTCTCTTCCCCAGTGTCTTACTGTGAAGGTCTCTGTGCAATTGAAGCACAGCAATGGCAGGATCTCATTCTGGTAGGAGCTGACGGGATTTTTTTTACAATGGGAGATTGTTTCATCATGGGACCATTAACTGAGCCATAGAGACAGAGGCAAAGACTAAAACTCTTTTACCATGTTTAATGTGTGTGCACAGCAAGTATAGGTAGTTATTATTCATAAGATAACTTATAATTGATTCCTAATTGATCGACTACTCAACCAAATAAGCACACGTCACTGCCCTGGTGGTGTCACCTTTGGTGAGAGAGTTGGGATCTCAGCTGGGATCTCCCTTGCTGCTCTTGTAGGAGTTTCTGTATGTTCTCTTCACTGCATCTAATGCTTGACTCATTGCTCAAAATTCTTCAGTGTGGTGCTTTTCACTTCCTCATACCAACAGGAGGAAGCACTAGCTCCTGGACAAACATATGATGACTGCTGTTGGCTCTGATGAGTAATTTCTGCTGTAAGGATTGCTACATGGGTGCTGTTATGCTCAATTTGGTATTAAATTAGGAAGCGAAAGGGACTATGGCTGGGTTCGACTTCCTCATAAATCCTCCTCTCTTGTACATTGATTTAAAGAATCAGTTCAATACTTTGAAAGACAAACATCATGTCCCTTTGAGGTAACAGAGAGGCTCTGGCAGAAACCAGACCCCACTTTCATGTGTTGCCTGAGTCACTAAGACAACCCTAGGCAGTAGCTGTCACTTGGACAACAGATCTCAATTGGCAGTATTTGGTGGGATCAACCACTTGTGACATGAGTTGTGAAAACTGGCTGAAAGCTGTGTGTTATTTTAGGGGAGTTCTTTCCATTGGGAGCTTTCTATCAGGGGTATGCTCTCAGTCTTTAAACACAGGCTTCCAGATGCACAGTTCCATACCTGTTTTGTGCAAGAACAGGTTGTGTCTTCTAACTGCAATAGGCTGATGTTGCAGTAACACTTGGTAGGTTTTTAGAATATATTTGAATCAGAAGATCCATTGTCTACCTTTTGCTCCTCCCAGAATTCAAAGCGTGACTTTATTTTGAAAAGCAAATCTCTGTGGGAGATTTCACATTTATGTGTCAGTGACTCCAGATCATATTTGCTTAACTGACCAAAAACCTTTTTTCTAATTGTCAGTCAGGCAGAGTCAGGCTTTTTCCTTTTCATCCCTTGCCACCAATAATTAAGAGCATTTCAGAAGTGTGGTCAAGTGGAAAAATTTTTCTTGCGTATGGAATTCTGTAAATAATCTGATGATACATACACTGTGTTTATTTTTACAATTTGCCATGTGGGAGATTCTGTCTAATGAATTAAAATACCTTTTTTATACTAAAAAGTGGCTGTTATATTTACACATATATTACACATGCATTATTATCTAATGCATCTTTTGAAATATCCATGCTAACTCTACAGGTTCCCTCCTTCCCTAATTATCTTGACAGTCTCTTGGATGGTAATTTCGGCCATTAACTAGCAGTAGGAATGTATTTTTCTGATCCTCTCTTGTAAAGTGCAGAACAGTCTACCTGTTTACTCTTATGCATCCTTCAGCATGTATCTGAGACTCTGGTTTGTTTATCAGTATGTGTTAAGTGCTGTGCTATGGTAGGAGCGTCTGTTTAGGTGCAAAGGTGTTTAAAGCTAGAAACAGAAGAGGATTCTTTGGAGTTGTGACCTTAGGTGTACAGAAAAAAATTCTGGTCAGCTGTACGTATATAGATTTTCCAGTATGCTCTAGAAACTTGTGTATGCCAGTATATAGGCTTGAAGTTTTTCTTTTGCAAATTTTGCAAGAAATGCTTGGAATCACCTGAAGAACTTTGGCCCAGTGACTTCGAGTTGAGCCTGAATACCAAGAGGACGCGCTGCTAAGCAAGCTTACAGAATAAATCATTGACTTAGAGTGTGAGATGGAAATGTTAGAACTCGGGGGCTGCTCCTACGCAAGACAGCATGACAGAGTCAGAGGGCTGCTTCTGCATAATCTAATCCAGTATAGTAAATCTTTGGTCTTTCTCAATGTGAGAGAGTTTAAATTGTTAAAGAAACTTTGATAATGTTGCCTTCTCACACCCCTGTGAAATGTACACTTTACAAGCTGGCTGGGTCACCATGGTTCGCTTTGTCTGTTGCTAAACTGACGGTCACCTTAGCCTGTTCTAGTTCTCTTTTGCACTGTGGGGCAATTCTCTGCTATGCTCGTTATTGGTGCCCTGGAGGTGGATTTTCTGTAGTACACAGGCCAGCGTAGATACCACTTCAGTAAGGTGGGCTATAAAAGGAAGAAGCTGGTAACAGGTCTGAAAGAATCCATAATGGGAAAGATGAGAATGGTTATCCCTGATTTTCACTCTGATTTTCAGCTGTTGATCTTTCTGTGGCTGTTCCAAGGCTGGAAATCCCAAGTGCAGTGCAGAATTCATGGGAAACAAAGGAAATCATGTGCCTGCTCTATTGTTTTTTAGTTTTTACTTATAAATGCAACCATTGCCTCATTATATAATCACAGCAGGCCATGCCAGGAAATGCTGGTGGATTTTTGCATTGTTCAGATGAGTTAGAGACTTGAGATTTGGCTTTGTATCTTCTCAATGACAACCCTCACTATTCACATAGTGTTAACAACACTGATGTTAACCAGGGTGTGCAGGACCCAACTGGTAAAACCCATTCTCTCTTGTATTTATTTTTTTACAGTCTTAAACATACACAGCACTTCAGAGTAAGCAGCCTGCCCTGACCCTAAAAAGCACATACTACGTATATACAGTATAAAGAGCAGATAAGTAAATATGCGGGGATAAACAGAATTTGCTCAAGTCTCTGATATTTACGGTGTTCTTTTGGAAAGAGCCTGCTCCTTTTGTTATGTCTGTTACTGTGTTTGTTTTAATCTATTTACTACTTCAGTTGTCCCTACCTCTGTATGGGCGGATTAATAATTTTACTTGTTTGTCATCTGCAAAATTCTGTTTTATTTTCTCATCACTGCATGGGCTGGTCTTCTTTCAGTACATGCCCTTTTCTCTAGCATAGAGATGATTAACTTTTGCAGTAACTATGCAAAAATGTATCTGATATCATGATAGGAGCCTTCACTGCATTAAGTGGCATGTTAGTCATTTAGCAAAATTGGGGGTCCTGAAATTGTCTTTTCTTGCAGCATGCATGTTTGTTTCCACTCTTGATAACAATTAATCAGTTCAGCTTAGGGGCACAAATCTTCAGAAGTTGCAGCGACTCTCTCCACCCCACTCTAAGCCCAAGCTGTGGTTGTTTGGGTTTGAGCTCAAAATAACAGACTGCATTGTTCGATGCTGTGTTGGTTAAGGCAAGGCAATGTGCATCACCTTGGGCTTGCTGAATTATGTGAAACAATGGAACAGATCTTTGAGCAGTTATCCTACTTGCTCCTGATCTTGGTTTCCACCTGGTCTAAAATGATCTCCACTAGCACTTGCTGTAATTACAGGCTCCAAAATACAAAAAAACAAAATTTAAAGCGTGGACAAGTTAACTTGTGCAGTTGCATTTACATCATTTGAAACAAAGATTGAGTATTAATGGTGCTCTCTATCCCAAAAACACAGCCTTTTCCATAGCATCCTCCACTTTCATATATTCCAGATGGGATGGGTAGTTAGTACACTGGAAACGGGGGTTGTTGCGGATATAGTTAAGGAATTCTGGAGCTCCTGGGACGATGATATTGTCAGCCAGAAGAACCGAGCCCTTCCTCAGCAAGTTGCATTCCTAGAAAGAAGAGAAATTGCTTCATGGTGGCTGTTAAGCAGACATTGGCTTCAATGTAATGTGTTAACCATGTCATACCCCAGTGCCTTCATCCAAAAACCCATTGTACTACAGGTTTGGGGGGAAGAAAAGACATGGGAGAAGCTGAATAACTCTCTGATCCTTTGTGGTCATGTTTAATATGCTGACTTTTTCTGTTAACAGAATCAGTAGAACATTAGAGATGCTGATAACATGTAGGGTCATTCAGGTTCAGAAATAACAAATCAGGTGCAGTGGAGGTGTGCAGTTTGCTGCTCAGATTGTATCCAGCTATGTCTACATGATTAGTAAGATGGTTTTGTTTTGGCTTTCATGCCTTAATGTTTGAAAACTTTTTTAATATGGCATTAAAATGTTGTGGTAGCTCTTAAGGTCACTTGAGAGACTGGCGTGTACCAGTCTGCTTTGGCCAGTCTCAGTCAAACTCCAAAACCACTAAATGAATAGAAAAGATTTTCTGCACTTGTTTTCCTTTCATCTTGTACAACTTTCTGCCATTTTGTTCAGGAGCTGGGCATGAAGCAGGGTTTGTGCACAATGCAGATCACTGACAAATTTCCACAAGGCATAATTAACTTGTAATATTCACTTCAGTGCAATGTTTATCCTCAGTAAACATACAAACCTAATTTTTACTGGTATTTTTGTCTAGTAGAAGTTGCTTATCTGAGCTTACCAGCTGTTCTAAACCAGAAAGTCTGTAGTTAATCAGGCTGGTTGTTATCCTGTGGTTACAGGCAGCAGTTGGACCAAAACATGGGGTGGTTTTTGTCACTCCCAGTCTATTAGAGAAGTCTTGTTGATGAGTGCGCTGCAGAGGCTGTTTAGCTTACTGCTTTTGCCTCTGGTGACTGAACTAGTCAGCACAGTAGAAACAATTTTAGAAGCATGACAAATATCCTCTGGTCTGTTGCACAGCTTATAGAAGCCTACAAGTGACAACATGCAGTATTTTCAACTGGTCATCAGGACTTTGGATGCTCTTTCTGGCAGGCTTTTCTAGAAGTGCATGAAGAGGAATGCTGTCTGGGCCACTTTCAATATATGTTTCATCTCAGTATTTTATATTCATACTTCGTATTCACTATTCATATTGCAATACATGCCAAAATTGCATGTTAGAAGGTTTGTAACATCTGAGAAAATGTAGAGATCTTTTCTTCATCTTTCTACTCTTAATTTCATAAGGTTTTTTTAAGCAAAGCAACTTCATGTCACAGTTGCATCAAACTGACCACTATGATGGAACTAAACTACCTGTTTGTTTTGGCTGTGTTGTGGAGGTTAAGCTCTGATAAGGATGCACTAGCTCTTCCCAGTGGAAAGAGCTCAGTCATCCTTACACAACCAGTTCAAAAGAAAACATTCTCTGGGTACAAAATAACTGTAGGGAGGGAACATTTTTCTTTAGCTACTGCTGTGTAAATTCAATACTGGCTGTTTATAACCCCCAAAAAAATTCCTTTTCAAACAGCTATCTGGAGGATAGGGCTGAAATTAAAAAAATGAGGAACCTGGATGAGAACAAAATGTAGCCCTCAAGCAGGGGTCAGGAGGTAGTTGATAGGTTCTCAATGTAAGAGGCAGCCTCAAAAAAAGTGTATTTATTTGTGAAGAAAATAATTGAAAAATGATACTTCCATGCAAATAGTTAGGTGGTTGTAGAAAATTTTATCATCCTGCAGCTCCGAAGCTAGGAGAGTATCTGTATATACTGTGTTGATAGATACAGATGTTTTGAATCTCAGTTATTTAACACTTAAAAATAACTTCCCATCCAGAAGTCCTCTAGTAGTTACCTCACCTGTCATTGCCTACTGCTGTTACAGCCAACTTGTTTTGTAATGCTAATGGTAATGGTTAAGGGAGGTTGGGAAGAAATGAGCGTAATTTTTCCACGTTCAGGGCTGGAGGTAGAGTTGGACAGCACTTCCCTAGCAAGTGCCTAACTGGGGCAGTGCACTCCTCCAAAGGTTACTTTGCAGGCAATTAATTCGGTGGAGTAAAGACTCCCAGAAAGATGATACCCAGCTGTGCTACCAAAATAGTATTTCATCAAAAGGCTCTGCTGGCACCACAGACTCAGGCAAAAAAGGGGGGTACTGATGAAATTAGAGAGGTGGAGCTGGGATATGCAGGTCCTAAGTCTCACCTGCTCCCAGGATCAGGATGTTTTTGAGGCAAGTGTTCTGGTTAGTGACCATGCACACACTCCTTCTAGGAAGCGTAAGACCCAGACCACGCAGTCCTCCAACTGAGATTTCTACTGCAGACCCATTTGTTCAGGAAGCAAAATAGTTCAACAGTATTTGCAAAGCCCTGAGCTACGTAGTGCTGGCAGTTGCCCCTAACAAAAGTTTGGGCTCCTGTCCCCCAAATCCTCTTTTCTTGTAAGGTTGCTATTTTGGCTGCCATTTTTCATTTTACAGAGGATGAAGTCCTTGATAAACAATATAAGCCTCACAGACATCAAGGCATTTGCTACTTTACTTTAAAGATTGGAATTGTGCAAACTGACCTGAATCAGGATGGTATCTGGTGTGTATCTGTCTTTCCAGTGGTCCAGGAAGACAAAATCCAGAGTATCCACTTCGTATTTTTTCTTCAGCTGGGGAATAATTTCCTCTGAAGGGCCTTCCAGGAGTTTTACCTGAAATGCAAACCCGTCTGATGAACTGTGAACCATTAAGAAAAAGCACATGCCTCTACCTCATTTTAAAATGTGGCCAGACATGAGCAATCCTGTTTATAGCTCATTATTGTGTCAGTTGAATTATTTCATAGAGTCAGATGAAGTGTACTTTTTTCTTTTTGACAAATCAATGCAGTTATGTTCCAAAATACGGGTTTGGGTGGTTTTGTTGTTTTTTAATAATAGCAGAAAAAGTGACCTGTTTGGTCACTTTTCTGTTGGATAATGTGATTCTTCACTAGAAACATGGGAATCTTCTGCTGAAAACAGTACTCTTAATGACTTTTTAGTTGCATTTCAGTTGAATCTTGTACTCCAAGGGAAGTGAAAAATACAGAGAACAGGTTAGCTTAGAATAAAGTGGGAGGCTACAGTATGTAAAATTGGTATGGCCGGTAGAGGGAGGAGGCAAGACAGAGGCTGTTACATCTTCCTCACAGGTTTACTGGCATAAGTATTGTTAAACGGAAAGAAGCTGCTGCACACTGATTTGTTAAGCAAGTGCCATATACTGTGAGCAGAGGGGAAAAATGTGGTAAGGAAATCTGTCTGGTTTATGACTCATAGCTGATTGGGAGATTAAATCAGATGGGGAAAATGCAATTTTACATGTCACTAGTACTTCAGGTTCTCTTCAGGAAGTTAAGAAACACATTAGAAGATCTCATGGTGGGATTTATTTCTTCTAGTTTTATCATCTACGTTGAAATGAGTTGTCTAGTCGAATAGACGGGCGTTTCTCAGGCATGAATCCCCTGACCTGCTGTAGATGTCTGCCTTGGGCTGAGATGGGTTATAGAGTGGAAATACCTGCCTCTCAACCAACTATACAGAGAGTCAAGACACCTCAGACTGCACAAAATTTAGGTACGTATATTGTGACCAACTAGATTTAGGTAAGTACATTTCATCTGAAGTCCACTGCACATAGCGCAACTGCTTCTTGTGAGCTTTTGTAAAAAATTAGACTGTGGTTCAGTTTTCTATTGTACTCAGTCTTGACACTGATTTGAACCTTTCAGTTTACACAGAGAAAATTAATATTCTAGTCTAGCTTTTGGGAGGCAACAGTGAACTCCTCAGCTGTACTACTTTGAGAGGTCAGGGACTGTAACCACGCATGGAGCTAGTTAAATTAATAAGGACTGTGGATGTAAGGAAAAAAAAAACACAAAATGTCTATCAATAAATGTCAGATGGAGATCATAGAAAGGCTTCTGATTATCAGGAGGAGGAATCTGTGGGGCAGTCTTGCAGTTCAATACTGGCAGTACATCTAACCAGTTTTGCAATAGTGGTTACTAATTTTATGAAAAGGACTGTGTGTGCTAATGTCCTGTGACTATAGTAAGTAAAATAACTGACTCTGGAGTCTCCCTCCAGGCCTGCATTATTCTTACAGTCATTATGGGTTTTGAAAATAGCTCTCAGCAAATGGCCTGTCTACTGTACTAACCAGTGAATAGAGAAGAGGCCAAACTGGAAGATGAAGTCTAAATGCTTTCAAAATGTTAAGGAGATACGGATGTATATGACTGTTTCTGGTCTTGCCTCTCCAAATCTTCATCCTGACTCACATAGCAAAGAACTCTGGAGACCAGCCCTGATTGTTTTGGTCTCACACACACACACACACGTATCTTGACAAGCCTCAGACTCTATCCTGGCTCTCAGCTGGGTCTGCATCGTACTTGGACCCCTGACTGACAACAACAAATTTAGCTCCCTTGCACTGTATGTACAAAAGACCAGACGAGCTTGGTCCTCTGCATGGACACTGGTATATTTTCCCTGCTATCAAGCCTGATGGTTAAACTCCGCATCTTCCCAAACACTTAGCGTGTCATCCTTGCTTGACGAGTAAATAACAAATTTAAACCTATTATTGTTGTTTCTATGGATAAAGTCCCACTCTCCATGTATGGCTTCCTCATACCAACCAGAGACGAATGGTATTTACCTTATCTTGTACTCCAGCAAACTCGATGATCTGTTTAGCTATAGCAGCAAATTCTGGGTTGAACTCCACCGTGAGAAGATGAGCTCCTGCCTTCAGTAACCGAGCAATCCTAACTGCTGAGTAGCCACAGTATGTTCCCAGCTCCAGTGCAACTGATGGCTGGACCTCTTCCACTGTCTTGTCTAGAATTAAACCTGAATAAAATGAAAGCAGGTTAACCTTTGACAAAATCAAACTGGTTCACATACAGAAGAGCAAGTTAGTGACAAGAAATTTACAAAGTCCATGTACTCAGTTGCTCAGGACATTCAAAAATTAAGGGCTGATGTCAAATTATATACTGTTTCATTTGCAAATTGGCTTATGTGTGATCAAGATGATCATGGGCATTCTAAGTTTCAAAACGCAAACTTCAACTAAAAAAAAAAAAATCTTACTTTTAGTTTCACAATAGAAACATTTCTGAGTAAAGAAGTGCCTGAATTAACTAAAATATTTATAGTGTTACAAGGGGAAAATGCAGTGGTTTTTTTTCCAAGCACTTATTGCAGAAACTGGCCATATTTGTGAAATACATAATGCCTGAATTTCGAGTGCTCATATTTGTTGCAAATGTTACATGCAGTAGTCTGATACAAAATTTCTCATCCTAAATACTTTTTTTCATAAAGGCAAAAAGGAAAGTCTAGTTATAAAGTTGCAAAATACTTGGATTCACTAGATGAATTTGTGGGATGGAAAACATTAGTCAATTGACTAAACAACAAAAAACGTTCCCAAAAAGAAGTGACCGTGTACTATATTCAGTCCTTCTGAAGAAAGGGATTTATTTGTGAGAAAACCGTCTTCTCTTACTTGTATGGCTAGAAACTTGATAACTAATCTGAAAAAGTATTTCAAGGGATTCTACTCTGAGCCATAGAATTTTGCAATGTACATATATGTTTCATTATATGACATTTTCCTGGGTGTCATTTGTTTATGAATAGTGTGATGATGATGCTTGTATCTTGAGATCATGTGGTCACTCTCAAAATCTTGGGAACTAAGGATGCATTAACTCTGACGGTTCTTATCTGAGGAAAGGTCATCTTGTCAGAGCAAAACTAGAGTGAATTTTTTAAGAATATAATCCCAAATGATCAAAGTTTAGAGCTTTAAGAATTCCTACTCAGCCACCACCTACTATTCTGTGGCCCTAAGCACCCCAGCCTGGTATGCAGAGGAGCTGGTTTCACAAAATGTACCCATGACAGAGAAGCATTTTTATTACAATGCTTACAGTTGTATTTCATTAGCTATATTAATCCCAGACTAAGCAAATTTCCCAGCAAGAGGTACTTTTCTGTCTAATTCATAAGGGAACATGTTAATATTTTGCCATTACAGTTTTTTGAAAAGACTGTCACTTTCTTGCAGCTAAGAAAAAAAATATGTTTGGTCCACATACTTTCCTTTAGGAGGCCAGAACAAGATGATTTACTCACTAAATAGCAACAATGTCTGATAGCTGATTTTGTGTACTACATAGATAGGATTTCTCCCTTCAACAGTAACTTATAACATGCTTGCATATACAGAATTCATATAGTTTAAAACACTTTTTTTTTCCAGTTTGCTATCTTTCAGTTAAGGATCTGAAAGTACTTAACATAATGAATTATGCCTGAACACTACTCTGTATAGGAACTGAGGTATAACACAACCCTAAATTTTTCCCATAAATTGTCAGCCTCTGCTTGCACACTTGCAATGTACACAACATACAAACCCAGATTTGGTCCTATGACTTCCTCAATTACTCACTGGATACCCCTCCTCAAAGACATCTGCACAAGCATGCATTACTGTTTACAGAACTACTCTGCTGACCACAAGGCTGTCGTGGGTTAGTTTTTTTCAGCAGACGGAAGTTACCATTTGAACACAATAAGATGTCCTGTACTGTGCTAGTCTTGAAGATCTCTCCAGTGCTGATCCCTGCTGCAATTACCTTTCTCATCGCCCACATTCATGGCCCACTCTTTCTGGGAGCAGTACTTATCTATAGTGTCCAGCACACTACAGGGGTCTCCTCGGACTGCATTCTGCAGCACGAAATTTAAAATCCTCTGTTCTTTGCTCTGATTCATGATGAAATTCGTTATTTTCTCTCGGATTATTTCATTCCAGATAAGGGCAGCAGTGCCGTTTTTCCTGATGAGCACCACAAAGAGCAGCAAAATGAAAAGCAGGATGAAGACAATGAACAAAAGGACTGAAGAGCTCTCCAGCATCTGGAAGGAAAGAGAAAAACAGCCCAGGGTTAAGGTGGCACGGGAGAGCGCTATCCTTTTTATAAATACTAAGCTGAATAACCGACAACCAATCATACTGAACAGGAACACACAGAGTTTAATTATGGTATGTTCCAGAGTAGCTGGAAATGACTGTCTGTCACTTGGTAATGGATGGTGCTCTGTGGCACTCCCTTTAGAAGCCAATTTTACAGGCAGTCAACAAGTAGCTTTATTTAATGCTCTGGTCCCTTCCCCCACACAGCTGCTCAGTCCTAGCTCCAAGCATGCCACTGCACAAGGAGCCTCTCAGCATCAAAGCTGTTCTAACCATTTTTCAAATGATTTAAAATCTTAACTTAGAGCCTGCATGTGATCCTGCTCTCCTAATTTTTGAGCAATGGGAAGCTTCTAAGCTGGCCTTGGTAAGAAAATATGGAACGTCTCACCCTTTAATGTTCAGCGCAGTATCAGCAGAAACTGGGCACTGTTAGGTAATATTCTGTTTCAAATGAGTCTGCAGGTCCTAAGTCACTACCTTGCGTGCTCTGCTGAGAAGCTGAGCTTGATGTTTCAGCAGGACTCAACCTGCCTCCTTCCTTTCAGAGCCTGCAGCCGAGGTACCCAGGTGGAATGGTTTACAGGAGATAGTAGCCTTTTTCCTGCTTATAAAACCTTTGACATGAGCCATCAATCTGATACTTTTGAGAACAAAAGATACATTTCCTTTTATAAAGTAGGGATGTTTTCTCACTGGTTATAAAAACATAAAGCTGAATCCATGAATCAGAGAAGAGCTCAGGCTCATGAAACTGATGAGATGTAACAAAAGGGCACATTGTACTTCTCTGATGGGCCAGCTCAAATTATCTGATAGGACTATTGTCCCCCTAAAATTCAGTATCATAGCTGTGGGTGCCTGTGCGTGTGCAGCATGGGTGGTGCGTGTTTCTGTTTGTGTCCGAGTTTAGGGCATCTGAACATAAAGCTCAGAAGATGTGATGCATGTCACCCTGCACAGCTCAAGCAATAAATCCTATCAAAGCCATTTACTCAGATGGATTTCAGACCAGCCAGTATACAGGAAGGTGCATTTACTTCCATGCAGGAGTCATAGCACAAAAGATCTGATAAAGAAAGGGTTCTTAAAATTAAGGAATTGATTTAGCCTTTGAGAAGGTGCCAAACTAAGGGTTGTGATTTGCCTGAGAATTCTCTGCATGTGAAGCTTCTCTCGTACAACCCAAAACACACCTCATTTCTGATGATGTAGCTTATAACACCTCCACCTTCCCACCTCTGCTTCCCGCAAGCGGGGGCTGACAGTTGTACACCAGGGGGAGAGCAGAGTTTGGAATGTAGTGCAGTTAGTATTTGGATGAATGACTGCTAAGTTCATTTTTCATTAAGTCCAATTAGGCATTTGAACACAGGTTTAAAGGATTTGGAACCAATTTCTTAACCTCAGCAGGCTGGCTTGGGTTGCACGATTTTTTAAACTGTTATTTTAAAGAACATGACGCTCAATCCTTTCTAGTCTCTGATTCTTTCTATCAAGTCTCTTTCTTTTGCAGCTTGTTAAAAATGGTGAACAGCTTCCACTTGCACTTGTTTTAATCTTCCACCTACCTAGAGCAAACCATTGCTCCAACAGGAGCCACAACATCCTCAAAAATATTGCCTAAGCTGCCCAAGACCAGAGGTAAAGGGGCTATGTGATTAGCCAAATATTCCCCGAGATTTCCTCCTATATGTTCTTGCTTCCCTTTGTTGTTTGTTTCCCCAAAAATTGTCGCAGGAAAATCCTAAATTTTATGGGTGGTCAGACCTCCATTCTGTAGTGGGATTTGGCACATACACATTACACAGGGGGAAAATCTATTCCACCGCTTTAAATTTTGAATCATCAGGCGGAACACATTTTGAGTTCAGAAGATGACTGAGTTTCCATGGAGATATGCTCAGCCTACAGTACAGTCGATGTTTGTTCACCCATCCACTTATCTTAGTTGCACAGCAAGTATGATTTGTTTGGAGCAGTTAAAAGTTATTTCTTTTGCTTTTAAGTAGTCACCAATGTTAATACTTACCTTTAATGCTTTCCTTGCAAAGTCTGACCTGAGACATTTCCTTTCAGGGCTCGCCAGCATCATTAGTACATGAAAATCTTGTTTCTTGGCCTTTCTGAATTTTGTTTCCTAGCTAATAAGAACCTGCTTCTTTTTCTCAATAAGATCATAAAGGCCTGGATGTCAATTTTTCTTCTTCCCTTCTATGCACTAGTAGTTCTACTGATCAAGCCCAATTGTCCTGCACCTTCCAGATGGGAATTCTGTTCTTTCTATTTCTTCTACTTGAAGATGTTCCACATTATCTGTCCACTGAGAACTCGGATTGCGCTATGAAAATATCATTAGTTTAACAGAAAAATATCTCTCTGGATTCACTTGGCTTGCATTGCTTAGTTGATTGTATGGTCATTGTTGATGGATTTGGATTACTGACATAGTTGAGAGATAATTATTCTGAACTGCAATGAATGGATGGAGCCCAGAAACCATTTACTGATGCCAGCAGGTATCTAACCTTCCTGCCTGTGGACAAGGGAAACCATGTGAGCCCTGCATACCAGTGACTTACTTGGTGGCAGTCCAACCATGTTCAGGTCGCTCTAGAACTGAAGGCTTTTGGCATTCAGAATTATTTCAGACTACTGCCAGACATAATCCTCTGGTTACAATGGATACTTTGGCATCCTCTGAGTACAACTTGCCATAGGCTGTTCCTTTGGCACTACGAGATTCTGCCAGCGTGTTTGGGGCTGCCCTTCAAAGATCTGTCAGACAGCAAGAATGGATGATAGCTGCGGGATGAACTACATGGTGTATTTTCTGAGGAACAGCTTTCCTCCTGAGCAATAAAGCTCAGTATAGATATGAGACCATTTGGTGAGATTTCTCAAAACAGGGCATGATAGCATCTGTAGGCTAACTCAGCCTCACTCCCTGTCCTGCAGGAATGCCGAGACTTCTTTTTCGGACAGGGAACAGACTGTGAAGACTTCTTTTTATACCTTAACAAAAAGGACCTGCTTGATGGTAAAATCCTGCCTCTTCATTTTCACATTGCTTCCCAGGCATGGAAGCGTATGTCAGTAAACCAGATTTCCATTGTCTTATTTTCTGATGCTGCTACACACTTTATACACCAAAATTACAAGACATCACATGCTTAAAAGCCCATATATTAAAGAAGGACAGCTTCTTTATTGTCTGCAGCCAGAGAAAAGCACTCAACTTGGATTAAACCTGCTGATTGTTAGTAACTTCAGCTGATTTCAAACAAGCAAATACTTAACTCTCATCCTTACTTGGACAGCAGTATCCTTTTAAAGATGTTTTTGTTTTTAAAGAATGCACTTTGTGCAGAGAAAGACACCTTGTTTGAGATGTACATGCCCTATCTTTTCAAAGGCATAGGTTGTATTTAGGCTGCTGCCACCCATGGCAGGTACTGCAGTGTGACATCCTGATACCGAGATGCAACTAGCTTGACAAACAGGTGTCAAATGGGATATGCTTCTGAACAACGCAGATAGCTATAGCCTTCTATCTCTTCTAGCCATTCCTTAGGCGAAAGCATGAGCGGGCTGACAGCCCTTTAGCTTATCTGGAATGGCAAAACCTGATAGTTCTGATGGGCCACCTGGGGAATAAATTTTGGATCTTCACCTATGAAATCTTACCGCTTTAAGTTCACCCAAGAGTCTCCTCTGAAGGCAAAATACTGACCTGCATTTCTTTGTGTCTCTTCAGATCTAGACTGGTGAGTGGCTGTTGGCACTGGCTTGTTTACACACTTTGTGTAACGTATTTGTCAAGAACATAAAAAAAGCTACAAATTTAAGCTCAAATGTGTGTGATTTGGGGATGGCCTTATATCTAAAACTTAAGCAAGGAAGCAATTCAGCTTGGCCATTCCTATGATCAAGTGCTCAGAGGGATCCATTTCTTACAGTGCCTCAGTTAGATCTTTGCATTTTGAGTCCCACATGAATGCTACCATATGTAACAGCAGAGCCCACCTGCCTCCACAGATCCTTAGAGGCTGCTCAGAGGTAGCAACAACCTATATAGTACATGTTGCTTTTTTCTGTTGCTAGAGAAGATCACTTGTTTTTGCTGTATCAAGGAACTTTTTTCAATTATTGGGAGGGTTTTATTATTGCTGTATAACACCCCAGTGCCTTCATAAATTGGCAGTATGGGTTGTTCTTAGCAGAGCTCCTTTAGGAGGCAATTATCCTGAAAAAACACTTTCCAGAGAAGGTAACTTTTAAAAGGAACAAAACAGACATATCTTATTTCTTTCATTTCATTTTCTTTTCTTTTTTTTTTTTAAACACAGTTTCTTTTTCGAAGTTTATTCCTCTTTTAATTTCTGTCTTAGATGTGAAAATAAATTTAGTGATAGCAGTAGACTGTAAAATCAGCCTGCCAAGAGCAAGACGCATTGGTGATGGTCATGCATCCAGAGGGGAAAAAAAAATCTGTACCAAAATAGGTAATTGCTTTCATATTCTTAGCTGGAAAATATTTGATATGAAAATTAAGTGCGTAACTCAACCAAGTTAAAACTACCACTACCTAAGAGACAGTCATGTTATGACAGCTTTAGCAAATGCAATTGTAATTTTAGCTTTAATGTGGATTCATGAGATTCATTAAGTATGCAATAAAACTGAACTTGCTCATACTCAAATTTCCCATAACCGCTTATTACAAGGCAGTCACTCTTATTATTTAATGCTTGTACTGAGGTTCCAAACACACAGGTTAGCACTGCAGCCTCTTCTGTGCATTAGAAACACCATGAAAAACTGAGCCTTCTCTTTGAAAGCTAAAATTTGAAAATAGTAGGCAAAATGAAAAATTGAGCAAGGGAATAAACAGAAAACTGGAGGGATAACATTGTGGAAAGGAATTAATAACACGTATCACTAAATCTGTTTTTGAGAGTTTAAAAGAAAACATATTAAAATTTCATGCCCAAACCTGTCAAACTACTGACGAGTCTTTCTAAAGAACTGGGTTATTTTCTTATGCATCTAATCTTTCTCATTTTGGCAGGTTTCATAAGACCAAATCATAACTTGATAATGCAGTTCAGCAGTTTTCCCCTGATGCAAACCATAATCAAACAATCAGCATTTAAATGGGAGTACCTCTGTTTCAGCTTACAGATATTTAAAAAGACACTTTCAAAGAGAGAAGCAAACACAAGTTGTGGGAATCTGCTGCCCCAACTTACATGCCCTTGAAGATAAAATATCTAAGTCATTCCAATGGCTATGAAAGAAGCTTCAAGAGACTGGCTTACACTTAGGGATTTATTATTATGGCAATAGTTGTTAAATTAGGGGATTCACTACCCCCTTACTATTATATGATCTCCAATTTTTCTAAAAACATGAAAATGCCCATGTGATGGAGCATAAAACAATACATCCTACTCTTTATTCTTGTACAGGTGACTCCAGCCACTTCACCACAGATTACAATAAGGATCTTTCAGTAATGCTATTTATCAGTCCTTCTGGCAAATTTTTCTAAGTACTGTCAAAAAAGGATTGGTCTTAGAATTCCCCAAAGTGAAAAAATAAGGATTAGAACAACTGGTAACATAAATTTTTAAGGTAACTCTGAGTAACCAGATGAATTCAAATTGAGATTTTTCTCAGTGTTTCATAAAAACTGTATGAAGTTTTCATAACACTGTTAGAGGAAGCTGTATGGAGATTTGATCTAAACTACTGATTGCTACTGTTTCTCTCTCAGATTCCAAAACAACCTCCCTCTGCTAAAAACTGATATTTACTGAGAAGAAAAATAAACATATTGAAAGTAAGCACATTTAAATGCTCTGAGTTTTAATAAGGACATATGCCTTAGTGAGTTTCACACTTATTGGATTAAAGAAGTATCAAATTTGATTATTTAACTATTCTGAAGCTTAGTTCATTACATTATGAGTAATTAATAAGACCTCATTTCCTACAGATGCAAAAATAAGAGATGACAGGTATTAAAATACTTGGGAGGTTGAAAACTGTTGGATAGAACATTTTTCTAATCAAGGTGAATCCTTATAAGCCTAATTACAGAAGCTCTCATTACAATTTTAGCTTGGATAAACTGGTATTGCTTTGCTTTGAACTGAAAATGAAGTCCTAAACATAATCACAAACAATCTCTTTTACAAAGCCAGCATGTACATTAGATTGCTATTCTCCAGGACTGGAATTAGAGTAAACTTTGTGATTCTGAGTCAGGACACCTAGGTTTGAGTCTCGTTTTGGCAATGTTTTTCTGATCTGATCTTGGGTGAGCTGTTTTACCTACATCTTTGTTGCCACAAGAGTAACTTTCAAGGTGTTGTAAAGCTGAATTAATCTTTGTCAGAAAAGTCCCTGCTATGGATATATGGATAACACCTGAGGAAAGGTTTTATCTGCGTTAACTAAAGAGACTAACTTTGGGACACCAAGACAGCAAACACCTACAGGACATTATTATTCTTGAGTTTATGAACAACAGGGAAAAACATGGAGACAAACAGTGCTTCAAACACTTCCCTTCAGTGACTCCATCCTGCTGACAAATCAGGCCTTTGAGAAAAGATGATGTTACATCCAATCTTGTTATAATTTTTCATGCATTTAATCTTACTGCCAAGAACTGGTTGATTGTTTAAGAGTTTATTACGAGTCTCCAAGCACCCAGACAGTACTTCAGCATTCTGATGCTAAAGGGTTTAGAATCTAATTTAAACTTTATTAGCTCGCATAATCTGGTGAATGGGGAGTGCTTGGTAAATTTATACCATTCAACCTTTTTTCACAAAAGAATCTCTCCATCCGTCTGACGGTATTGAGGATAATAGAAATGGTCTACAATAGTAGAGTGCCTGGGGACGACGGGGCCTAACCCATCGCAGAGACACTGCTGCTAAGTCTGAAGAGAGAAGAATGTTATAATGCAAACAATTTTCTAGAGGTTTTTTACAAAGGCCATACAAACTAACAGATTAAACCCTCCCATGCATGTACCTGCGTGAAGGAAGTAGGTATACCCGTTGTTTTTAGAAAAGGGTTAAAAAGGTTTAAGTTAAAACTTTTTAAAAGCTTCTGCTGAAAATATGCCTTTAAGTATCTCATGCATTTACAGTATACAGAGGATTTGCGTGTTAGTAATGAGGTATCAGCTGTTTAAGAAGCATTGCAAAAAACAATGCACAAGAGTCAGCACATTTCTACATATATTTTAACAGTCTGTTGCTGTGCACTAGGCCAGAGGAGATCTGTGCTGTGCCATGGCTGGGACTGGAGTTCCTGCCTCTTTGTCCCATGCTGTCTTGAATGAGGTAATCTCTGTTTTGTGGCATTTTGCTTTTCTTGATCTTTTCCCAGAGCATGAGAAAGGCAGAGTATTTTGGTCGGAAAGTCTAAACTAACTGCTGCCAAACATATTGTATCCTGTTGTTGTAGGCAACACAATTCAACAGCTTCATATTTTAGTACTTTTAAAGGTAAAAAAAAAATAAAAAATCTTTTTACCTCCTATTCTTTCATTATTGTTTACATATTTTCAAATGAGTGCAACACTGTGAAGAATAATCAGCATATTGCCAAATGTGAACAGCTTGTATTTCAATGGAAACTTAGTCTGGGAGTTTGACACTCAGATTTTCCACTGACATCATGACAACGAGCTGAACAGACTTTATATAATTTTTCACTAAGTATTTCTTGCATAAAATCTAAATTTCCCTCTTCCTAGATTTTTTCAAATTACTACGATTTAGCTTCACTACTATGACTACAAAAATTCAGACTTCTATAAATGCAAAGGCCTTTTGTCTTTTCTTTTTCCCCTCTTCTCAGGCTGAAAAGAAACAAATACAGGTTTTTTTCTTACTGAATGAAAGGAAAAGAACAGAAAAGTGCCTGTTGCTTACCAGGGAGCCCCATCAACTAAGCTTCATAAGGGTGTTTAAATCCATTCTCCCTAGATAGATTTCAATTAGGATAATTGCTACCCACTTAAAACTCCCTTCACAGTAGCCATTGTCTAAGTGGTATTCAGTGCTATCACCCAAAGGAAAAGGTTTATATAATGGTTATGTGCCCCATAAAGAGCGGGGTTTAGAATAAACTGGCCACACAGAGGGGCTGCTCCTCCATCCAACAGGCAGGTCTGCATGGATCTGTAGCGTTCTGATCCAGACTGACCTAGTGAACACACTGCATGATTAAAGCCAGAGTTTGGGGTGACAGAATTCAAGGATCAGAAATGCGCTTTACCGGGCCTTGAGCAAAGACAGTTTTTCAGGAATAAGATCCTTTTGGGTACCCCTGGAAAGCATTCGTTTCTGATAGTCCTTATTCCCACTCCCAAAGTCTAGATGCGTTTGTCCTATTTGTACTAGTGTTTGAGGCCAGTGGTTGGCATAGCTCAGCTGAATTGTACAAATCCCACCTGGGAGGCAGTCGACTGCTAAAAGTAGAAAGTGCTCTGCCCTGTCAGCACACTAGGAGCTGGTCTGTAAAAACTTTTCTCAGCTGAGATTTTCATGTTCCCCAGGAAGTAAAACAAGCTCGTTATTGAATGATTTTGCCCCAAATGGAGGCAGGGAGAAAGGGCTGGAAAGCCTAAAATGGCTAGTTGTCCTCAGCATAATCACCTGTGACAGACCTATTTCACATTCTCTCTTTGTCTCACAAAGATCAAGGGCTGAATCCTCAGTGTCCCAAATCCCCACTGCGTGCTCCTGCCCTGCTTCCAAGGCTAACAGCTAATCTAGTGTAAATCTGTCTCTCTACCAGCACAGCTTTCTGCTCTCCACAAGCTGCTCTTCAGGCCAGGGGGAGTGCACGACTGAAACCTGGTAGTGAGGACGCCCACTGAGGGATGTTAAAGAGCAGGAAGGAAATCGCTGCTGAAATTATGGCTTATTTCTCTGGAAATGAACAGCTCTAACAGGCCAGGCAAGGTGGGATCTACCACAGCACAACAGGTAATGAAAGCACTGCGTGGGAAGAGGCAGCCTCACTGAGACGGAGCAGGGCATGAGACCTTGGTCTCAAATCCTGAGTGAATGCCCTCCCCAGAAAAGTAGCTGGAGTGGCTGGGCATAGAGTGTGTCTTACTTCAGCTAGAAATCGCTTTCTGAGAAATCCCTCCTGAGAGAGTTTTAGCAAAACTGGTATGGATGGCCTCACACATTAAGATCTGGTTTCAATGTCTGCTGCCAAAATTGTGTTTTTTCAGAAAATTCCCAGTCAGTTCTAATTCCAGTGATCCTGAAGGAATGCTGAAAGGCAACAGTGTGGGACTGGCAGAGATAAACCTGATACCAGCTGCAGGCTGCTAAGAAATATTGCTAAACTTGAGTGACAAGTAAATTGTTTGCAGTGTTATTGTGGTTAAACTCTTTTTCCACTGATGCAAACTAAAGCTGTAAATCAGGAAATTTTTCTTTTGCATTTAAATACTGCAATACTGTGCAAATGCATGAGATTCTGAACCTGAGGGCTTTGTTAGAGGAGTCCATGGCTGAGTAAGCAGAAAAAAGTAAGCTTAAGTGCAGAGATGAAGTAAAGGTTGTTTAGGGAGATTATCGGTATGACATGTGGTTGACAGTATTGGTAAATATGAGTTTGTTTTTAATGGACAGAAGGTAAAGAATGTCTGTAAAGGGCATCAGAAAGATACTCTATAAGCAGCCACAGTCCTAGCAAGCAAAAGTATTAGCTTTTTTGTCTGTTCTTCACAGACATTTTGCTGTAGCAGAACTCCCTCTCGAGAATGAAAACCCCCATAAAATACAGCTGCAGCAACACATTTATAAAAGCAGCTATTCAGTCAAATATGACTGAACTGAAGCTTGACTTGCATTCAGCTTTTTCTTGAATACAAATGAGTACCAAATTCCAGCATACTTATAACCATAAATTACATTTTCAATTTAGTCGGGGTTATCTCATCTCATTTCTTTCAACTGTCAAGGTTTACAGTACAGTACAAATGCATCACACACAAATAAATATGTCCTACTCTTTCTCTGTGAAAGCTGTTGCTGCCCACGGACTGGCTTCCTGACAAGTACCAGTCAGAATGTGGAAAACACCACTTCTTTCATATTCACCACTGTTTAAAATGGTGACATTATCTAAGATAAGAAATCGTGTCAAGTGGGAGAAATAAGAAAATATAAATATGTACCTTTGTCAGTACAGTAGAAGCCGTTCCCTCCGATCTTTTCCTGTGCTGCTCTGCTGTGGATTTTGTAGAATAAGAGTCCAAGAGCTTGCAGTATTCAGTCACATTCGATCACATCACAGGAATAGCTTATCAGTTCTGTTACACGGACTCTAAAAGGAGCAGTGTCCTTTTCCCCAACTCCTCCTTTCACAGATTTCTGCACTCCTTAAAGGTGCTCAGTGCTCTAATAATCTCAGAGAGAGCTATTCATCTGTACCCTAATGGCAGTGTTCTTGTTACTTAGTTACAGCACAGTGAATGCTGACAAAGTCAGGTATGAGCCAAATCTGTGCTCAGTGTAAATGCACCGTGTTCACTCAAGCAATTCCAGGAATGAATTTGGCCCAAGGGATTTAGTACTTTTTTCAGCTCAGACGTGGCATGCCACAGCCAGTGCAAAAGTCGTAGAAACAAGACCTAGGCATGGGGGTTAAATATAGAGTGCTGCTGGAGGGAGGGGAGGTATGTATAGCAAATTGCTTAACAGCAACTACAGGAGGTGCAATCAATACATTATAAATAGTACACTTGAATTCCTAGTTGGAAAAATATTCTGCTACAAACAGCTCTAAGATAAAAGAAGAGGCTTATTCTAATAAACCTTGTTCTTGGCTTGACTGTCTATATCGTTTCCTTTGAGGTGGAAACGATACAATCAAGCTGCAATTAAATTGCACCATAAAAGAAAATAATACAAAAAAACAAAACCCAAACACAACTTAGTAGTAGTTCTCTGCTGTATTCTCACTAGAAAACTCAGACCTAGTCAGTGAGCATTTGAAGCTCTAGCCTAGAAACTTTTTAAAGATTCAAAGAAAGGGTTTATATCAAATGTGGCAGAAACAGGAGCTGAAGAACTGAAAACAGGCTTTGTCACATGAGGGGGGAGGTCCTTGAAAGAATTAGAGACTACCTGAGAGCATGACAAGAGAAGAATAAAAAATTTTAAGTGGATTAACTGAATGAAGAATTGTGGGGAAAAAGAGGTAGGTGAAGATCAGAGTGGTTTTAGTAGCTCTAAACAAAACATAACTAAGACCCTGCAATATAGCAGAGTACCGAATCTCAATACAGCATAACTTTGAAATATCCCTTCCATGTATAACAGAGCTTTAGCTCAACAAATATTTTCTTATAATCCAGACATCAAGCAGAACAAAGAATGAAATAAGCAATACCGCACTCCAGCTTCACTGACAGTAATTTCCTGTCTGGTCAAAAGCTGGTTGTGAAACCATGACAGGTTGTGTCTGCACGATCCCTGACGCCACCCACAGTTAAAATTATCTGAGAATTTCTTTTACTGCTGGACTGTGGAGAAAAGAGCTTAAAACAGTGGAACTTACTCTATGCACTGACCTGGTTCTGTAAGCATACAGCTATTCTTTGGAGATGTCCTTGCAGTTAACTATAGCTAGTTGTGAACTGGTGGGCGGTATCAGCCCAGCTTCTGCTTAGCAGCATAAATTAGTGCCAAGACTTACCAGATTGAGCAGTGTCCCATGACAACGCTTCTAAAGGATTTCTAACTTTGAGCTGAATCATATTCCTCAGACTAGAAGCATGGGAGGAGCAAACTTGCTTCTGCCTGCCCACAACTGTTTACTTGTATGATAAAGGCTATGCCTGCAAAGTAACCCTTTCTGTTGTCTAGATGTTTCATTACGTAAGATGGTGAATGGCAATAACTGCAAATTAGATAAAGCCAGAGGTTCAGTTAGTTAAACCACTTAAACTGGCTGATAATGTCCGTAAGTTGCTTCCAAGTTAACAGACATTCGAAATCCTGTAATATATTATTTTAGGATAATTTTTTCTCCAAAGAAGTTTCTTTAGTAGGCTGTTAGACATTGGCTTATGCCTTTCTTTAATTTACCTTACTGCCCAAGACAGGGCCTATATAGGTATGGATATTTTTGTAAGTTTTTACTAACATAATAACAATGCTACAAACTCCAGAGTGCATAAATTTATACACTATTCACATGATTTATCCTTGTCTAGATAGTAAAAATTTACTCTGATATTAATACATCCAGGTTAGAGAACTGTGGAGAGCTATAAAAGTATTGGTGTAACACAATTTTTATGTAGGGACAAGATCTTAAAAGATAGATTTGGTATTACAGAACATCAGGATACTGCATTCACAGGGCACATCTATGGGAAGATGTAGACCCAGGATGTCTTCACTTGGGAGCAACATCACATGAATGGCAACAGGTCAGAACAACTGGCTAGTTCAGACCAACTCGCTCCGACAGTTGGCAGAGCTAAGCTCAGATCTGTCTGCACAAACTTGAGTAGACTTGCTTGTGTACAGAGCTCCCAGTCTCAAATGGAGGCTACACAGCTGCAATCACATGATGCAACGTGGCGGTGCTGTCCCCACTTGCTGCGCATAGCGCAGAGCTAAAGCTTTCCCAGTAAATCCATGCCTGGCATAACAACAAATGACATTCCCTTCTTCTAATAATCCTGGCCAAAGACTGGTTTTTAAAAGCCTAAACAAAGGGAGACAGGAGAGCTAGCACATTATCATAAACCCCACAGATCATGTGAAAACACTGAGTGGAAGAAAATTCTTCTGAGCTTGCATTTTCAGAATAGCAGGAGGGATTTTCTTTTATGTGAATTTGCTGTTTTGAACAGTCAAATTAGTTTTTCTTGCTGAGAAACATGCAAAAGAGGAATTTTGAGAAAGGAAGCACCACTCATGTACGAATCAGGAAACTGCCTGGAGATATCTAAAACAGGAAACAGCTAAAAGAGAAGATGGCCAGCAAAGTTGTACTCTAAAATTCAACAGATTATACAAGCAGTTAGAATATTTTGTGTTTAGTATGCATCTTCAAAGGTTATCGTGTAGACTGAAAAAAACTTCCTGCTTTCAAAGACTTTGTAACTCCTCATGAAAACTCTGAAGCTCAGTTAAGTCTACCATATTTCTGTCTTTTCTCTCTCACTTTTTTGGTAATATATGTTGAAGCATTTGAATGAAGTTATTTTACTTGAAACTTCATCTAGGTTTTTTTCCTGCTGGTTTTTTCCCCCACTTGCAATCAATTAGTTGTTTAGGACAAACTACGAACGGAAGATTCTATGTTAAGGAAGGAATAAAATGGCATAGATTAAATTCTAAACAATGACGAGTCCTACTCTCAGACAAATTTCTGAAAATAAAAACAAGCAAACAAAGGGAGAAATAGCAACAAAGCTGAAATGTTAAATCATTTTTGTTGATTTATGAATCTATGTACAAATGTTTCCAGCAGAGGAAGCACTGTTAGCTGAAGGATGTATTCTTTGTAACAAGATTTCCTTTGAAGGCACTTAGCAAATATTAGAATGGTTGGTTTTCTTTTAGAATTACATTTTTAAATAGAATTTAAATTATGACCTGATTTAGAGTAATTCTGTAATGTGTGTACTTTTCTTAGCTTTTTCAATGTAGTTGGTTTTGATACATTTACAGACCTTACATAAAAAATTATTAGCTAATGGGATTTGTCCCATCTCAACAAAATATTGTAAGCTTTGTAGACTTCACATGGAAATATGATCACCACCTCGATCTCATAAACCAAAACTAGTCATTTTATTCCCTTACCAGTTTGACTTTTAACTCTCCTAAAGATTAATTTATCAAAGCTCTTAGAAGTAGATATAAAAAATGCAGAAAAATACAGCAGAGTTTGATTGTAAGCAAACAGCCACAGATTCCATCATGCCACTGTAAAGCAATACTCAACAAAAAGTAATATTGGAAAATTCTTGCTACACAAGTCCGTTAAGAAGGCTCAAATAAAAGTGGTAAAAATAGTTTTGTTTACCCAGGATCTGTGTCTTCGAACAAGGGTCCTCACTTGTCAGCATAACATATATTTAGCAATTTGCATCATGAGAAGGCTTTACCTTGCTCTGAAAAAAGTCTAAGGATTGGTAACCACCCCTCCCCTGCTACCGTTTATTCTGTCCTTTTTGCAGCTCTGGGATACGATTCTCTCAATTGCCAAGGACTATGTCACTATTTCCACTTTTGTATTCACCATTTGACTTGCCTTTCTTCCACATGCTTTTTCTTTCCCTCCTCCTTCCTCCATAATGCCAAGGACACCACGCCACACACTAGCAGAGGAACAACAGCAACAAAAAAAGAGAGTACAATCAATCACAAGAGAGATGGTAAGAAACCAGAAAGTCCTACCTCATGCAGAGACCTCCTAGTTCAACCAGTGATCCAGTACAGTTCACTGACACTCCTGTAAATTATTAATTAGGTCATGCCACAGAATGCAACCTCTGATAGAATCCATTTTCTACCCCACCCACTAAAAAAGAAACAATGTGATGACTTCCAAAGATGGTATCTACCTGATACCTCTCTTCTTTCCCCACCCTGCCAGGTCGCTAAGCTGAGAATGTAAGACATAAAGCAATCCATGCCAGAAAAACAGGAAAGACAAGAAGATGTGTTTGAAAAGTCAAAATTTCTAAAATGTTAGGTAGAAAAGGTGTTTGGTCCTGGTTGTCTTCATGAGGAAGAATTTAAGGAAGCCATTGATGAATGTGACAAAAAGGTATTTCATATGAAGGGAAAAAAAGTACAGAATTCCAAGATGTCCTTACAATAAATTCAAAAGGAGAAAGTCTGCCTGTTAACAGAACCAACTTACACCTTACAAAACCCCTATTTTTGTTGAATGGATTTATATATGTTTCTGAAACGTATTACAGTGGTGTTTCCTTTGCCCTTTTAATACCACACTGTTTACAGTACATTGAATAAATATCTCCCCCTGGACATAAACCAAACCCATCTAATGCATTAAGTTAATTTATGATTTTAAATATGACTAGCTACAACTAACAAAATCCTGTGGAAATACGATGTTAAGTCTGCTAGCTATCTTGTACGAAGTTTTTTTAATCCCAAATTTTGAAAACATATGCTTTCACTGCACAATGCTTCCTGTAAATGCTTCCTGATACTAGAATGTATTTGCCACTAAAGGACTTAATGCTTGCTTTCTTAAGAGAAATGAAGACATATTTTATATATATATGTAAAAAAAAGTGTATCACTAATTATTCTGATTAGCTTAATGCTAACCACAAAAGAATTAAAATAAGGGAGTAGAAAGTTATAAGAGATGAGGCAAAGACACATTAGAAACCACCCCCTATAACCAGAATCCGACTCTGGTCCCTGAGAAAGAATTTTGAAGTGTAGCGCAGATGGACCTGCTCAGTGCTGACTACAGCAAATACCAGTGGCTACTCCTCTTATTGATATTGTGACCATGGGCAAAACCTACTCCTTACTGCTGATATTTGCTTCTATTGGTCTCAATGATCATACTTGTGAGAATGTGCAAGAATGAGCAGAGTGGCATTACACAGACTTCGTACTTTCTTCTGAAGATGGCAGTCCTGATGGGAAAGCCTTAGCCTGTGGAACTGCAGTGCCTTATCATTAGCTGTGAGATACAGCCAGAGGGCTGGTGACACCCCAGCTTCACACGGTCTGCCAGTGGCACAGCGGCAGCTATGGATAGTCCTGGTTCCCAGAAGAGTTCAGAAGGATGCCAAGGGAAAGTGACTGACTCACTTTCAAGCTCGAAAAGGGAAGGCGTGTGCCAATGCGTTTAGGAACACAGTCATCTAAAAGAAGCTACAATCTCATCACTGCTGCGTAGGCTGTAGTTCACTTCGACTCTGAGCTCTAAAATAATGAAAGCAATCAGTAATGCTAGTGTATGATGTGGCTGTTACAATGGGCACTTGGCCAAGATCCCATCCTTAAAAGAGTTTATAAGCATTATGCCAAATTTATTATCAATTCTTTCCTAAATTGCCACTGTAGGTGCTGTTTAAAGGTAATGTTTTCTGTCAACAGCTTTGCTACATTTAAGGCCTTTCCTTATTAGCAAAAATACCGTAATGCTGCAGGGACATTTCTTCACATAAATTTGTTTTGTGTTTGGGGAGATTGAATTTTACCCTTGATCCTACGCGTCTGAACTAAATGCTGTGTGAAGAGCATATGCTCAACACTGTCTGATTCAATTCAGGATAGTGGCTAAAATGAACAGCTACAACTTTGCATGTATATACCTGAAAAGCATAAAAGATTAGTATCTGAATATGTGTGAGGTTTTTTTAATTCAAAGGCCTCTCAGTACACTCTGGTTATGCCTTTCTACTGCTGCTGCAGTGGGTAAGAGTGTTTCTAGAGATGTATCGATTAGTGCTGCAGGAGGCAAGAGAGAGGGCGTTTGCTTTTTTTTTTTTTTTAAACAGCAGCAATACTGGACAAGTCATCAATCCATTTATGAACGTGATAGTAATTCCTGTTTCATGTATTTTCAAACATTGATGGAGTGGAAAAATAATCAGACCTACCCTGGAGGTGATGTTAGTTCTACAAAACTTTATTTTAATTTCCTACCATTTCTCCTCAACTGTGGACCAGATGATGGGTGGTTTCTGAAGCGAAATGGTTGGATGCTGCCCCCTTGTGAGCCAGGCCCTTGCTCCGGAGACAGCTGAACCATGACTGCCTAAAAATGTTTCTCCCCAAGAAAAAGCGGCTGATTCTTTGTCCCAAACTCTGATTTGGCTATGGTGGTATTTATCACGTACGACTCCATACAGCAGCAGGCAGGGTCACTACCGTGCTTCAGTAAAGGCCAACAGCCAGCACTTCTGAATGAGAAAGACCTTGTTCCCAGTGGTACCGTTTTGATCAATGCCAACTTTGAGGCCTTTTACCTCAGGCTGCCAGAATACATTACAAGCATTAATAACTCTCACAACTCCCGCCTGAAGCAGGTCAGCAGCATCGCCCTTGTTTAATCAACAGCCAGCACATGGCATAGGGACAGGAGACACTGCCGAGAGCAGCGAAGCATCGGAGGTGCTCCGCCAGGTCCTCCTGTGCAGATCTTTGTATCACCACCATTAAACCCTGTGTTAAAGCTGTTTGTGCTGGTCTAGTTCACTGACCTGTGTAGCATGGGCCCTGCCCGGCCATTTTGGTTGAGGAACCCTCTTCTCTTGGACGCGAGTCCCTAGCGCCTGCTCTCAACGCTGAATATGCCACAGGAATCCAAAGCAACGTCATGTGTTGCCTGTAATACCTCATGGAAGTGAGAGGCTTTATTCAAACCACCTTCTCAGTGGTTTTTAACTTTCAGCCTGCGCACTGCACCTTGGGAAGGGGCTGCAACAGCCCACCTCTCACCGTGTCTGTTACAAAGGGACGTGAGGGGAAAAAAACAGGGCTCTGCATATCGGTGAAGGTTCTGGGCAGTCGGCATGTTCCTCTTCTTTCCCAAAAGGCCTTCCCTGAACCCCTTTTACAGCAGCATCTCAGGAGGGAAGCCAGTCAAGCAAAGTGTGTGGGTTTTTTCCCTTCCAAACTTCTGATTTTAACGCAAAGGCGATTCTCTAACGCCAGAGCCTGTGCCTGCCTTCTCAAAAGGCCTCTGGCGGCTCCGCAGCGGCTCCAGAAGCCCGAGCTCCGGGCGCAGGGCGACCGCTCCCTCCGGGCGGGCAGCGGCCGCCTCTCCTCAGCTCTGCCTACCCCTCCGACCCCCCGGCGTCACCGCCCTCCGCTCAGGCGCTGCTCGGCCACCTCGCAGGAGTCCTGGCTCGGCGCGGAGGCCCCACTGCCGTACAGCATGGCGGCGCTGTGGCGGAGGCGGGAGCCTCTCCTGGGAGCGTCGGGGCTGTGCCGTACGGTGCGAGCCCTCTCAGGTATGGGGCGCCCGCTGGGCTCGGGCCTGACAGGGACCGCGCTTCCGCCTTTCCTCGCGGGAAGCGGACTGCCGTCTCCTCCTGACGCCGAAAGCGCCTGGGGACGTTCCCCCGAGCCCTTCCCACCGCCCGCATGGCGGGGAGAGGCCCGCGGGCGCCTTACTTGAGCGCCCGCTGTGGGGACCGGAGCCCGCCACCCACCCCGGAGACGCCGCTCTCCTCCCTCAGCGGCGGAGGCGGGGAGGGCGGCGGGCTGCCTCCATCCGTAACGGCTGTCGGAGCCACCCCCGCCCCGGTGCCTCTCTCAGAGCCCATCCCTCGGCCCCCGTGTTGCTGAGGGAGCCCCGAGCCGCAGGTGGCGGTGAAGTGGGCAAGGCCTCCTGCGCCCCTGCCGTGGTGCTCTCCGGAGAGGTACCGGGGCGGCCTGAGAGGCAGCCAAACGCCAAGGACCGGGGGGGATCAGCCGTCCCAGTCCAAATGCCCGCACTGAACTGCCGAGGAAAGCCCCCCAACCCCATGGCGGCACAGCTGGTGTCCTGTGCTGTGGGCCTCGGCTGTCCTCCTTGAACGAGGCAGCTCTGTGAAAGCAAGGCTTGTCCTGATGCCCTTGCTAAGAAACGAGTTATTGCTCACCTGCGGGCTTCTGCCGCTTCAGGACTGCTCTGGGAGGCTGGTCTGGTCTGGTCTGAGGGGGACTGAGGTGGCAGAAGGGGCCAGCTTCCCTCTGACTGCACCCCTGCAAGGCCTACGTTGCAGCTGAAGCTTTGCAAGTCTGATAAGGTGACCCCGGTGAAAAAAATGTCTGTAGAAATTGCTGCTGTAATGCAGAGACAGGAGACCTATACTGGTCCAACTGTCTAGTCATGCAGAAAGAGCTGCTTGGAACATTGTGTAAAAGTCTAATCTATTTCCTCACGTCTTTCGGATTTTCTGTATTTCATTCACAAAACCAGACTAGATAGTTTAACGATTTTTGGAGAATGGGACACTGAAAAAAGACAGTTCTCTTGTAAAGTAAAGAAAACCCAAATCAGCAATAAGATATCTTTCTTACATACCACTCCCATCTTCCTTGCCTGCTTCTCTTCCTTCTTTTTTCACGTCCTCTTCACAGGAAAGAATGAATATGATCTTCTGGTAATTGGTGGAGGATCTGGAGGTCTTGCTTGTGCAAAAGAAGGTTTGTATGTATAAATAACTAACAAAAGCTTTGTTTTAGCTTAAGTGGTGTTTATGGAAACTAAGAGAAGTGTTACTGATAATGCTAAAGCTTTTTAAGAAACGTGGTATACTTCAGTCCCTGCACGTTAATCATTAACTTAGCTCCATAAAGTTAATCTGCAAATTAGTTCACACCCTCAGGTGAGGTGATCTTGTTTGGCTTTCCAAGCCACCTTTTAAAAAAATATTTATTTTTTTGTCATGGGAAAATTTAATAAGCTTTTGTTTCACTGTTATTGTAAAATAGTCTGAGTGCCTTCATAGATGCTGTATTTTTTCAATTATACTGTTTCTTATTTATGTGTTAAAACAACAGTCCCTTCAGACTGTTTCCAAGATCTGTTTAACTGCTGCAGAGAATCTTGCCCCTTCGTAACTCAATGTAACATGCTCAACAACCCACAAGGTTCTTAAACATCTCATTTGGGGTCAGACTGCATTTTTAGGGTCGGTGGAAGCTGGAGGCTGTACTCTGGGTTACTGAGTGCCTTCTGGAGAATCTGCTGACTACACAGGCAGCCTGGGTCCCTAGTCTGCCATCTGGAGTTAGGCAGTAAAAACCACCAGCCATCATCTCCTGTACTCTTTATCTCTACCTGTGCTACTAAAAATGCTTAGGTTTGTGTGTTTCTCCCTCCGCTAAATACTTTGTCTTGCTTTTTGTTTAAAGCTGCTCGGTTTGGAAGGAAAGTGGCCGTTCTGGATTATGTGGAACCTTCTCCACAAGGTATGGAAGAGAAATACTAGGATAATATTTGGATATGTGTATAAAGCAGTTGCCTAGGTGAGCAGATTGGTTCAGGCAGCAAAATTGCCAAAGCCACGCTGCCTGCTTTGCTTGTGGTAAAAGTCCTTAAGACCAGCTTACTGTACTGCTGATTCCCTCCAATGATGTCCCACCTCTGCCTGCCTCCCCTGCACGTTAAAGTTGTTGGCAGTATTTGATGCTACCATTTGTAGTAGACTTTGGACTTAAATATGTGAGAATATTGTCTCTGTCAAAATGTCATTTACAATTTCTAAAAATTACGAATCACATCAAAGTTGAGGCTTTTCATGTACAATATGTAAAATAATATCTGCAAATGCAAATAAACAAATGTGAATGTATAGTAACTGGCTCTTCAGAGCTCTGAGAAACAACTTGAGATGGTTTGAATTTTAGAAGAAAAATATATAGAGACGGTTTTTATCAAAACAAATTAACATAAGCAAGTTAGAAACTGATCTGTGGGAGACAGTAAACTGTGTGTTGTTTCAGAACTTTTTAACTAATTGCGTGAACAACCTAATTCTCTAATCCAATTGCATTAAGTTACATTAACATGATGCTTTTTTTTTTTCTCTCTTACTTTTTTTTTTTTTCCCAAGGAACCAAATGGGGACTTGGAGGAACTTGTGTGAATGTTGGCTGCATTCCTAAAAAGCTTATGCATCAAGCAGCCCTTTTAGGGAGTGCCCTTAAGGATGCCCAACACTATGGCTGGAATATAGCCCAACCTGTTCATCATACCTGGTAAAGACTATTGCCCATATCCACTCCTATGTGCTGCAAATGTGTAACAGCTTTTCTTGGTTAGTGTTAATTTAGGGACAGTTAGGGAAGTGAATTTTGCATGAAGCTTTTTAGACTGCTCCTTGTTTAAAACAGAAGACTGTATTTACTGGTTTATCAGGGTAGATATTAAGTTGATTTGGACTTGATAATTTACTTTTGTAAAAAAAAGTACTGTAGAACATTCCTAACTTCTAGCAATTGCCTGTATCTTTGACTTGCATAATCTGAATTTATAATGTGATGACTTCATGTTCAGTTTCTTGTTTTGTGATAGGTCTGTGATGGCACAAGCTGTTCAGAATTATGTGAAATCCTTGAACTGGGGACACAGAGTGCAACTACAAGACAAGTAAATAAGACTTTGAAGTTCATCTTTCTTCACATAGTCCAGGAGCTGCTCTTCTCCTTGTAGAATTGCTGAATTGCCTCTGGAGTTTCTCATTAGAGCTAGTATTTTGAGTTTGTAAGTCATTTCTGCTTGGAACTGTAAGTGCCCTTGCCAATGCAAGTGATTTGTGAGGTTTTTTTCCCCCTTCCTTTTCTTTTCCGGGAAATAGTGGTTGAAAGTGAACATACGTGAAAGCTTTCTAACAGTGTAGTGATCAGGCATCATGGTTTGGGCTGGACTGTTTTAGTTCTGTTTTACCTCAAACCAGGACATTAGGGAATGCTCTCTTTAATCTGGAGAAGTTTTGCATTAATATGAAGTAGTCAGGGTTTCTCAAGATAATTTCAAGCTTGTCCACCAAAATTTATATGCCGTGCAAGCCCACAGATAACACTATACTGGAGCAGCTGATTTTTTTGCTTACAGTGCAGAAATGGTTCCAAGTTTTTCAGCATTCAGTTCCTTTTATAGAGAAATTACATTAATAGATAATTTAACAGGTGCTAGTCTTGTGACTCCTGCTGAGTCACTTTTTTGTGCTCTCAAATGAGCATTGTATTTTAATGTTATAGATAGTAATGCTGTGGCTAGTGGAAAATGTATCATTTGAAGAGGTCAATAACCTGATCCCGGAGCATGTTACAAGGTTAGGTACTCTGTTGTATAGAGGAGTTAACTGTGACACAAGAATTAAGTGACTTAAATTAGGTGACAGAGCTGCAAACAATCCTATGAAATGAGATGCTTGCTTTCTTTTACTTTTCTATGGCTGTTTGCTATCCTTTTTAGCACTTCAGATATGGAAAAAGTAGTTGATTGTATTTCACTCCTATTCTTCATTAAAAGTGCATTTATGTTGCTGTTTTCTTCTAAATAGGAAGGTGAAATATTTCAACATGAAAGGGAGTTTTTCCGATCCATATACAATCCGTGGTTTAACAAAAGCAGGTAAAGAGGTGAGCTGCTGTGCTGATTTCTGTAGTATCATTCACTTCAAACATTTCAGGTCTTCATGTGTTGGTTTTCAGGTCAACTGAGAGCTAGATTGTACTTCTGCAAATTGCTTTAGTTATTCAGTATTGCTTTGCTGAGGGAGATTTGCATTTTCCACCTAGAGAAGATGTTTATGAAGTTGACTGTTGCCTACTGAGTCTCTAGCATCTAACCTGTCAGTCAGATGCCATTTTTCTCTGCAGATGGAAATGCTGAGACAAAAGACTTTTTTTTTTTTTTTTTTTTTTTTTTTTGGTCAGAGTCACACTGCTTTGATAAATGCTTACAGAAATGTAAAGAGGACCGGCATCTCCTTATTACTCTGACCATTAGATCAGTCTGAGATGTTTTCCTCCTTCAGATGAATTGTAGGGGTGATTAGTTTTCTAATACAAAATTGTGTGTAGGAGGCATTATACTGAAGGCACAGCTTCAAGCAAGTGGGTCACTTAACAGAGAGGTGGTCATTTCTGCATATTTAACAAGAGACTAAACATGCATTTTAACACTTTTTTGAGGGTAATTATATAATGTTACTGGTTAATATCAGCTTGAGAGAGCAAAAGTTTTTGGGGGTAGATGCCTAGCATTTTCTAAAAGCATGCCACTTTTGAGATAGCTTAACTCCAGGCCTTAGGGACAGAATACACTTGCTTTGATCTCAGTGTATTTTGTCCTAAGCAAAAATAGATTTTAAAAAGCTGCTGTTTGTGCACAACTGTTGCTTCCAAGTAGCCATCAGAATCTTGTCCCATATAGGAACAATTGTAAGCTTAATATTAAAACAAAAACCAATAGAAAATGTGTAGGAGAAATTCCTGCATGTATTAATCTCCATCCTTTTTTTTATGCATTGCTGATTATTATGTCATATAAATAACAGATGGTAGTGCCAGCTTTCTCATTTATCACTCATTTGTACATAGATAAAATCTAAAGACAGATAAAAGGTTTTCAAATGCTTGATTTTGTATTTTTATTTGTAGACTACTGTTACTGCAGAAAATATTGTCATTGCTGCTGGAGGAAGACCAAAATATCCTACACATGTAAGTTACACTTGCCATCTGACAACTCCAATGGCTTTACTGGTTTTGTTGCAGATAATAATGAATGTTTGGAAGATAAAAATGTAAAGTAACACATAAGAGATCTTTGTACTTGTGTCATATGAAAAATTATTTTTATATAAAGTACGGGCTTTGCAAAAAAACATTTCCAGAGAAAACAATTTGCATCAATTTAGTATGTTGTTGTTGCTTAGAGCTGTAGGATAATTCAGGTTGGAAGGGATCTCTGGAGGTCATGTATTTCAATCTCCTGCTCAGGGAGTTTGTGGTCAGCTATTGAGTCAGCTGTGAGGTCAGATCATGTTGCTCAGGGCTTTTTTCAGTCAGGTTTTGAAAATCTCCAAAGACGAAGACTGGATGACATAACTGGGCAACCCCAGACATATAATTCCCTTGGTCTACTGGCTGTACTTCAGCTAATACAGCCCACGTTGCTATTAGCTTTTTTTGCTGCCATGACTTGGACTGTAGATTCAAGATCTTACCTGTGTGATCACAGATTGCAGGTGCACTGGAGTATGGAATCACAAGTGATGATCTATTCTGGTTAAAAGAATCTCCTGGAAAAACGTAAGTTACCTTACTATGGCTTTCATAGATACTGGTATTCATACTTTTTCTTTATGGCAAGGTGAAGGATGTTCAAAATTGCCTTTTATACACTAGTTTTTCTGTCCTTCTGTTTTTCCTTCTGAGAAATTGTTTTGCTATGTGTCAACATCACACTACCAACCTTCATTAGTAACTAATAGATTTCTCCCGTTCCCCCCCTTATGAAATTCCCTTCTAAAATCAAATTAAATATGAATTTTCATAATCTTAGGTTAAGGTGACTTTTTTGCTGGAGCAATTATACATGGAAGTCACAAGAGGGCAGCATAAACTTAAACGAAGACTATACTGTCCCTGTTTGCTATGGGTGTATCTGAAATTGCTTTTCAATTAGGAAAGAAACTCCAACATAATTTTACATTCTCTTAAGTGATGGCAATTCTGATAACGAAATAAAATATGATGAGACAATTGAGTTACTTTTGCCTTTTCTTATGCTTTGGGAGCTATTTTTTAACTGAATTACTAAAAAATTGTTTTAAATGGAAATACTAAAATGCCATAGTCTGTTTTTACAGCACATAGCACAGTAAGATTCTGAGTCAACATTGCACTACAGAGCAATTTTCTGATACAAATAATTGTGATAGGAAATGCACATTTGCTAGCATGAAAGTCAGATAATACTATTTTTTTTCTTTTCTTTGTTGAGCAATTCTAGAAAAAGCAAAGTACATATGAGAAAAAGAGACTTGAAACTGTAATACCATTGTTTTGAAAGAAAACAGAGCTGCCATTCGTGGCTGTGGCTTTCTAATATAAAAAATGCAGAGTGTTAAGCTAAACATCAAATAGATAAACACGGCTTCTTGGGACAGTTTAAAAAGGAAGGTAAATTTGCTGTTGTTTGTAGTATATCAGTCACCTCTTGGATTTTGAGAGCACGATTTATGTGAGGCAATTGCTGTTTGGTTTTTTTAAAAAAAAAAACAAACAAACACCCCCCACCCCCAAAAAAAACCCCTAAATGTAAGACTTACCCCTGTAAGATGTTTCTGTGAAAATGTGGCTTTTGTCCAGTTGCTGCTAATGCAAGTTGTAACAGTGTAATGTGGGAGTCTAGTGTTTATATGTTGCATTCCTGAGATTTAGTCAAAATAAGCCTGCAGGGGCTACAGTAGCATTTCTGTGCTTTATCAGGCTGTGTCCTAGCAAATGAAGGAGGGAGTTGTTAAAGGTTTGTTTGTCAGATTTGTTTCTATTATAAATATTCCCAAGGTTCAGTTTAACACCTTGTGTTTTTAGTCTGAGCTGTGTTGTACTTATTCTTTTCTCCCCCTCCAAATATACATATCTCAGGTACAAATTACATGCCTGGAGGTTATAGGACTATTAGTCCTGCAGTTATTAATACTAAAAAAAAAAAAAAATTAAAAAAGAGCAAACCATTACCCAACATAAATGTCCCTTAGCTATACAAACATTGTAAAGAAATTCTCGCTACCAAGATGAAGGGTTTTGGCAGAGTGAATTAGAAAAGATGCCTTGAAATATGTTCAGAATGAGTAAGAGATTGAGCAGGTGTGAAGGAGGTTCTGCTTTCTTAACTTTTCTATTAGAAACTGACAATGGCCAGGAACCCTCTAGTCTGAAGAAGAAATTGTGAATAATGTGCTGCTGATACTATGAATGAGTGCCAGCTGGCATCTATTTTTCATCTAATGAAAAAGAAGAGCAAACATATGCCCAAATTACAGATATTATCATTCTGTTCTCTGTGAATCTCCAGTAGATATTTCTTTACGGGCAGTGTGTGGCTTTTGCAGCACTTCCCAGCAGCTACGTGCTAAAAGAGGGGGTGATCATCGATTCACAGATGAATCAGATGCCCTAATGGTGGAAAAATTTATTTCCCACTGTGTTAAATTGTTTGCCAAACATGAAACCCAGACTAGCAGATTTTAATCTCTTTAGCTCTGTACACCTTCAGAAGTTGTATGTTTTTATTATAGGATAGATAGATGTTATCTAGGGTCTTTTGTGAGAAAACATGTGTTGTACTGACTCTGCAATTCCTGGGGCTTACGGAGCAGCAGCCCCCATGTCTGTACTTCTCAGAAGTTTTAAAGCATCTCTGTTAGAACTAGGAGATGGTGCAGATTGGCTTGTGGCCTATGCCTTACCCTAAACCAGTGTTTCACCTACTATTTTTGCTGTGCTCTCTTAGTATAGGATAGACTGTGTATGAAGAGCTTTCCAAGTATTGGACTTGCTTCTCGCTTGCAGTATTGTGTAAGAATAACTTTCCTAGGGATATGTGGCTAGTCAGTGGCAGGGCCAAAAAAAGAAGCTAAATTTGCTGTCTGCAGAGCTCCGTTGTCTCTAACATTTTTTTAGTTGCCATACATGTTCACATATAAAATATTTTGATTTTCTAAGGTTATTGATGTCCTTCTATGAAACACATTTCTGTCTTTGTAAGCGTGTATACCAGTAGTTTTCTTGGTAACAGGGTGGAGGGAGGATCATTGCTTTGTAAGTTTTAGTTAAAAATTGATGCCTCCTTACAAAGACACTGCAATGCGTGCACCACTTTGTGTTAGCCTTCAGTTTGTGTGTGTTTTCCCATGGATTTAAGGGTTTATGTTTATTTTGTGAAGCACCATAGTAGTGTTTGCTTGATTCTTGGCTGAAGTGTGGGATGTGTAGGCCACAGGTTGATATTTCGAATGTGTTCCTTCCTGTGAGCTGACAACTTTGAATTTTCACCTGTTTAGAGCATGTTTTATCAAAATCATTTTGTTTTGTTGCTTAGAGTTTTTGAATTAATGGAAGCACAGCTGCTGAGGGAAAGGGTCTTTACTTAATGGATTATTTCCATGCAACTGTTCTCTCTGCTGGCATTGTCATTTGTGTTGCTAAAACTTATCTTCCTCAAAACAGTCAAACAAGGTTTGATATGAGTAAAAGAATATTATAAGGTTCTGTGACTTATGCTTATAATGCTTATGCTTCCTTGCTTATCCTCCTAACTTTAAATAACCTCTTTGTCTGTGATTATGTGAGTTTGTGTTTTGAGTTTTTAACGTAAATTTCTAAATTCAAGTGAATTTCTAAAATTTCTAGCTTTCCAAAACACAATTAGCAAACTACTTCTCCCATACGCAAAAATCCAAAGTTATTTTTTTAACTTTTGAATATGACAGTATGAGAGAGACCTGCTTTAAAAAAAATGCCCAAAATAAACAGAAAAAATGTGCCAAATATTCAGGTGGGTTTCGAGTGTTGTGTTTTTGTGTTGCTTTTTTTTTTTTGATGAAAAGTTCTTTATAAAGCATGGGGATGAAAGTTTTTTATCAAGCATATACTTCCATAGATGAAAATCATAGTCAGAAAGAGCCTAACGTTCTCTACTGTTCTCACAGTAACTAGAAATTTTGATCCCTAATGATGCTTTTTTTCCTAATTCAAAAACTTAACAAAAGACTTTGTTGTAAGTGTATATATTATGTGGAATGCATCTCCAAACTGTGAGATTTTAACAAGTCTGCGTAACACATGAACAGCAAAGGGATGTGAGCGCAGCCTGTCCAGCAGCTGAGTGTCAGTGACTGCCTGGTTGGACCCATTTTTACCTCTGGAAGAGTGACTGAGCATTCTGCCTTTGCGTACCCAGCAGACATAGGGAACTGAGGGTATGGTGAGGAGAGAGAGGACTGCTGCAGTGTACAGGGCATCTGGGGACAGGCATGGAAACTGCTGTGCTGCAGAGCTGATACACCTCATAAATTAAAAGTGTTGATGGACAACTTTAGTGATATTCTTGGTTGAAAGGGTGAGACATATGGGCAGAGATGGGAGCTGGCGTTTTAATTAAGATCTAAAATGGATGTATTTGGTAAATACTAGTCTGGGTAAACCTATTAAACAGATTTTCTATAACTGCGTACACAAACTTTTGAAGACAGAGAAAGCAAATATTTGGCATTTGGAAAAATAAGGTGATTAAAAAGCAGATGGTTATAAATCAAAATGAAATTTAGCAATTAATAAAATCTTACACTGGGATATATTTACTAATTAAGATACCTCTAGAAATTTTGAGATGTACTTGAGTTCCAACAAGACTGTTGCGTGTCTGTATGTTTATATGTTGCCTACTGTCTCAGAGGCAATGTTGCCGAGAGGCTCTGTAAAGGTCAGGCATCAGTACCAATAGGCACTGGGGGAAAAACCTGTCAGTGTCCAATCCAGATGTTTCCAACGGAGGTACATAAGAGAACACAATTGAAATATTTGTGATGCCTCTTAACCTTGCTAGTTTCTCTGAGTGTTTAATGGCTTTCTTCACTTTGTCTTTCACAGTATGTGCTTAAATGTCTCTTTACACTATAAAAACAATTCCTTATGTCTTACAAGCCTGTTCTGTTTTTATCCTGTTAATAAAATAAGCCCACGTTATAGAACACTATAACATGTCTTTGTTGGAGTTGACAAGCCACACTCTTTCTTCCCATCTAACAACATCAGATCCAGTCCTCAAACCTGTAATTTTGTAACTATACATACTTCAGAAAATATTTTTTGGTTGTGCAGAAATATACACAAGCTCATGTGACTGCTTTATTCTTTTTTTCTTTTTATGTAACAGGTTGGTTGTTGGAGCCAGCTGTATCCTTTGAAAAAGCTGTGATGATTTATGAGTATAAGCAGCATAGCTGTCTTTCCTGTGAAAGCTGTTTTCAGAATTTCTTTGCTCATGCCCTGTAGTTGAGTTGATAATAGAATAGTAATAGTTTTCTGTGCAGTAGCATCATGAGAATGAAGGTCAGCTGAGGATAAATTCTCAGGATCTTAAAAACAGTATTATCTATGAGGAAAATAGTCTAAGGTTCTGGAGTTTTATTCTATGCAACAAAAGCAAGATAAAGATGTTGTCTGTGTGAGGAGAACTTGATATCTCTAGGTAAAAAGCCCACTTGTATACTATGCTCTTATATTGCATTTATATTAAATTGTTGTTTATATTTCCTTAACTGATGCTTCACAAGATGTTTCACTTGAGTGTGCTGGTTTTCTAACAGGCATTGGATTGGACACTACAGTCATGATGAGAAGTATCCCACTTCGTGGATTTGATCAGGTGAGTACGGAATATCTTACATCTCCATATATATCAAATATACTTAAAAGTATATTTGATTATTTTTGTCTTCTAAAGAAAAAGTGGTTTTGGCTTCTCCAGACATTACCTCATACATGCTTTCTGAAGAGAAACTAAATAAATACTAGCTCTTGTTTTGCTATCGTATCCCTGATACTGTGCTCAGAAAAGTAAATCTTTTTTTTCCTCCTGCTTAATTGAAGACAAGATTGAAAAGGTTAGGAAGCAGGGGAGGGATTTATGTCACTGTTAAAAACATCAGACAACCTCTTTAAAATAGTTCTGAATTTCTAGGAGTTACAGATAATGATTTTTAAAATAAATTATTTGACTTAACATGAAGTAGTTCAATGTGGAGTTCATTATGATGAATATAAATAAATCACTAAGCTGAAAGTTTGTAATGATGTAGGAATTGGAAATCTTGACCTTGCCACTTTCAAAACAGTGGCAGTTATAACTAGGTAAAAAAAAATTGTATAGTGATTTCGGTGGACCTATCAACCCTAAGCTGGAGAAAATTAAAAGAAAAAACTTTCAGGCAGGGAAATTTAAAGAGAAAAAACTGCGTTTCAAAATTGGGAAAGATTTTGAGTTTTATTTAAAAGTATAAGTGGTCATGATTGTGCAGTCAAAACAGAAAACAGTTTTGGCCAGAAAACCATTCCCGTATAAAGAGGATAAAAGCAATTAGAAATGACAACAAAACAAGACAACAACAACAGAAAAAGGTTTTATATAGGATTTGTGTAAAAATTAAAACTGCTTAAAGAAGCAATAGAAGGTAGTATAGCAGGTTTAGGTTAAAGACAAGTTACAGGATGCAGTAAAGGCGTTACATGATGTGAGTTTGTAGCCTCTGTTCTACAGGTTAGATGATCTTTTTGATAGCCTGATAGTCCTTTTGGTCCCTAGATCTGTAGGGAGAGTATGTTAAAGGTGATTTTGAATCTTCTGTCCCTGCAAGATTTGATGCTGACACTACTCTGAAGGAAAAGCTTCTGTCATGTTTTTAAAACAGTGAGAGAGTTCTGGGGTTTCACTCAAGTGTGCAGTGAACTTCTTCTTTGAAGTTTCTAATGATTTTTTTTTCAGGCAAATAACTTTGGAAAATGTCAGCCTTAAGAATGAAGACTCTGTTGTTTTAATCACTTGAAAATAGTGTTTTCAGAATGAGAATGAATGCACAATAACTTAAGTATTCCTGGTATCATGAATTAGGATTTTTTTTTTTTAAGACTTAATTGCAATAGGGCAAAACATTTCCAGGCCAAAGTTGTTGAAAGAGTGATAGAACTGTGGACTTGTTTTTAAGAACTTCTTTGCACATACAGTGTGTAGGAAAACTATTTTCTTGAGTGACAGCACAGCTTTTAAGGAGGGAGTATTGCTGTTAGAGCACCAGTGACAAGTACCACTGCAGGTAGTGACAGCTCCTGGTTGCATGCCAGCCACTCCCACTTTGAAGTGGCTTCCTTAAAACCAGTGGTATGTGTACCAGCGTTTGCAAAACGTTGTATAAGAATGTGTCTTGGGATTTGCACTCGCCCCTGGAGAAATCTACACCTGTAACAGCATGAGATCTGAGCAAGCAGGGAATAGTGTAAAGAGTGTGTGTGGCACTTCGTAAAATGCTTACAGTAGGGCTTTCTCTGAGAACTTGATCCTTTGTAGGCAGGAAGAGCACAATGGACATTTCCAAGTTAAGAAAGTATTAATAGAGATAAAATAATTATGTTCAGCCTGTAGTCACTTTGAGTCTGATGGAAACTGGTTAGTGAGCTATCATGTTTCTGAAGAGATATAACCCTGTTTTTGCCTTCATATTAGTTCATATCAACTTGGAAAATAAAGTTGTTGTTCTGTGTGACTGGTTTTGTGATAATATCCTTTAAGTAATAAACATATTCTTTGATAAAGTGCAACCAGAATTACTGCAGTCAAGAGCAATGACATCTTTAGATAAACCTGTCAATGCGCCGCTTTACTACTTGGCTGTGGTGTGGCATTATTTCAAACAGGCTCTTAAGGCAAAAGCATTATTTCCTTTTTGTAGTAGAACTTTCCAGGAAACCTTAGTGATTCACAGTCATTGCAGAGAAATGGCAGGTGTCATGGCAAAGGGAAATATTTTTCTTCCTTAGCTTTATGAAAGTATTTAATTCTCATCAAGCTGCTAGAAAGTGGTGATTATGGTAATGTTAAATTGAATATGCTCTAGATGCTATTTTTGTATAAGCAACAAATGATTTAAAAGCAACCGTTATATACTATTTTACTTTTTTGAAAATAATTTGAATATTCAGATGTAGACGCCCCTTGGAATGGAGTTGCAGGTCATAGTGGCTTAATAAATTATCATGTGTTGAGAATGCATAGTAACTAAGTGACAAAGAATGTTTGAAATGCACAGTGTATTTACTGGATTTTCGTGAAGACAGCTGAAGGAGGGTTTTACATTAAAAAGGTCATATATCTAAGAAGAAACAATATTTTTTCCCCTACTCAACAGCAAATGGCATCTTTAGTAACTGAGCACATGGAATCTTATGGCACAAAATTTTTAAAGAGATGTTTCCCAACCAAAGTTGAAAAACTGGAGAGCAACAGCTTGCAAGTCACCTGGAAAAATACTGACCTGGGCATAGAAGAAATGGATTCCTTTGACACAGTGATGTGGGCAGTAGGTAAACCTGATTATCTTAACATTTATTTTCAATGCTTTCCATTCTGAAAATGAAGTCCCCTCATCACATTGTATGGGGCCAAACAGCGCCGCCCCCCCCCCCCAGTGACCTAAACACTGATACTTTTTAAATTCATTTCTTGCATGGCTGACTTGTTCACTTATAGTCTAAAAACGTGTGAAAGTTACAGTGAATGGAAGAAATCTGTGGTAAGTACTTTTGCATGAGCTGCAATAAATGGGAGACCATTTAGTCTTCCTGACGTTTACTGGAGGGTGAGAGCATGAATTCCAGCAATGTCTGTGGTGCAGGTAATGTTCTCTAAGTCCACACTGTTGACTTATTCATGAAGCTATTCACTACAAGTTCCTATTTATCGTGTTCAAGAGGCTACCATTTCTTCTAGGAATTTTGCTAAACTCTGATGCTGAAGTTTGTTACTGCAGCCATCATCCAATTCGGAGAAAGAGAAGTAATTGTCCCTAAAAATCCAAGCTCGTTGCAGGGTACCTTGGAACTTTAGAGCTTTTTGAAATCTGTTTAGGAACATTCATGTATCTCAGACTCCTTGAGGCTGATATATGCCTAAGAGTAAATCAGTTTAAAAGAATTTTGTGACAAATGGCTGTGAGCATAATCACCAGAAATGGGAACTAAATCTGTTTTTTGCCTCCTTTGAGTCAAATGTTACTTCTTGTAAGGATTAACACACTAAATGATGTATGATACAAGGCTGCAGCCCACAGGAGCGAAAACACTCTTTCTTCATTGCCTCCCCAAGCTGCTTGTTTGTTGCTGTTGTGAGTTGGCCCTCAGTTGCTATATTGGTTCAGATGGACTGCAAGCCCACCAGAAGAGGAGACCTCTTGTCTTCTGTGCTTATAAAGCTTTGTGAATATCTGGAATTCTAGACAAATAATAGATGGCTAAAGGTAGTAGTGATGTTTGGGAAGCAGATGATATCTGGTGAACAAAGTAAATAGTCTTAAACTTACTGCCCAAGAAATCTGTTTTGATGCAGAGGAACAACCAGTTTTACTGGCAGCTTTAGCAATTCCTTTAACTACTTCATTTTTATGCTATTCTTTTTATTTGAAACTACTGTTTTAGAGTAGTGGGGAAGTGTTTACTCTTTCATTTGTTGATAACAGATAAAGTTAAATTCGTATGGTTGTAGAATAGATCCATTAAAGGAAACAGGAACAGATCATTTACAGCATTTTGTATTTTGCCCAGTGTCCTGTTGTTCCTTTCCCCTGGTTAAGTCAGCTTTATCTCTTCCCAGTAGTCCAGTGAGCAGGTTGTGTGTTGTGAGAAACATTTTCTTTCGCTTACTGTGATTGCTATTCAACTATAAGTGCAATGGGCTTCTATAAATTGTGGAAACAGCCTATAATAATGGATTATGCTCACCACAACCAATCAAAGACACTACTGCTTGCCAAGAGCAAAAAAGGTCATGCTATCTCGAGATGTGACAATCTTGAAAACTGTAGGTTGATATTCATGAGGTGAGATGAAAATGTTTCCAAAAAGTAGGTTTTTAAATTCTGTATTTGATTTTTCTCAAGCTTTCTGGTAAAAGTACACTGAGGTGAAGTCACACCTGTCAAGACGATTTCTTTACTTTTGTCAGAAATGGAAAAAAGAGCTATTAAATTGAAATAATAAGAAAAAAAAACTTGGTTGAGTGTTAATTATAATGGAATAAGGTTGCACGATATACTATTGCAACTCAGTTGTAATGTGATTCCACTCACTATTTTGATACAGAGGAACTACATGTATTACAATTTTTGTCATAGATTTGAGTTACAATCCCTATTTAGAAACTGCAAAATGAATGATTTGAGGGTTTGGGTTTTTTGTATTGACATTTTTTTTTTTTAGTGTTCAAATTGGTTCTCCACCCTGAAGGATTAAACACAGTAACAGTTAAAGCTGGTTAATTGATGTGCAGTCGATGTGATTCATTGTTTTGCTCTGTATCAACACACCCACACCAGGTGTCTCAGATAATAGGCTGGGAAACTTGGTAGTGTTGAGGATTTCCTGTCTGCAGATGTGCCAGTTACAATACTGATTGAAGAAAGTCAGCTTGAAGAGCTAGTTAAAAAGCAGCCGCTATTGTTAACTAATCGTAGATATTTCCTTAATTTTTGTAAGTGCATTGTGGAATTTTAGTAGGATTTTATGAATAATGTTAAAAATATTTACTGACAGTGGGACATAATTTGAGTTTGGTAAGCTACAGTATTATCTTTTAATATAGGCCCTTTGAAAAAAAATTTACATTGTGTTTCTATGAAGAGTTTTGTTTATTTTTTGGAATGTGTAATTTTCTGCTTGTATGGATGAGCTAATAAAAGCAGGCACAATGCTCTCTTTACTTTTCTAGCAGCTTTTTTTGAAACAGTCAAAATATTTGAGGCAAAAAAAAAATCTTGTTTTGGTATCCTTTAATATAATTTAAAGGTTTCGATTCAAAGCTTTTGTAGGTAATTGTTATGGACCTTTGTTACCTCACTGAGTGACTATACTGTTATACTCCAGATCAGTGAAACGGCTCTTTCTTGACCTTTATTTGATTCTGCCTGTCTAGTCCTGTAATGTCCTTCTGTCTTTTACTAGTTCTCTGTCTTCTGCTTTTGTGAGAATTCTCCTGAAATAATAAGCTTTTGAGTTGTTTTTTTTTTTTCATTCAATATGGAACCAGTAAACTTTTAATATTATAGAGTATTCCCCCTGCCCTTAAGAACACAAAAAAATTTGTATGTTAGGTGCCTAATATACCTGAGCTGCAAAGCAATGGGAAGTGTATGCATGGACAGATTGAACATAGGGTCTTCACCCGAAGAAAAGGGTAGAGATTGACACCTTTATAAACAGATGCAACTGCTGAGCTGTGGGGCAAAGTTGCAGGAGATCAGGCTTGGTAGAATGGGTTTGTTTCAGCTATTGGAGGACTGAAACCTGTGGATTGAATGCTGCAGTTGCAACACAGCTAATATATAAAAGGAATTGGTGAATAGTATTTGCATTTGAATTTGCAATAGATGGCAAAAGATCACTGCTGTAACTGGAATTTGATTATTCACAAAGTATTTTAAAAAGATATTGAGTTACTACATATCTAATGGGGTCTTACTCTATGGAGGAGCAACACTGAATTAATGATTAAACTAAGCAGGTGTTTACAAAATATCCTGGAATTAGTTTGACAGAGAAAGCAAGGTAGCACGCTAGTGAATTGTTAACAGAAAGAGCAGTGACCAGCAGCAGATTTTAAGTTTAGCTTTACAAAGAGAGTTTTCTCCCCAGTGAGAACATTGGAACAACCATTCTCAAGTTGCTTGGCATTCATAAACTTAGTGGAAAGCCACTGTGTCTTTGAAATAATATCATATTTCGTATAAAAAGGAATTATAACTTTAGCTCAGTGTAAAGCTGTCCAGGTATCAGGTGTTGCGCATCATGTGCTATCAAGCATATTGGCCTTTGTGTCAGACTGGATGCTTGGCAGATTTATGTTGTAGTGCAGTAAAATAAGATCCTCGCTGTTCAATATCAAGAAGGGGTTAAGTATGTAACTTTTTTTTTTTTAATATAGTAGTTTTCTTCAACCAAATCAATTTGGATTAACTAAGAAAACAGAAATTTTGTTTGGAGATTTTCTTTGAGAAGTCCCATATGGTAAAATACTGCTGTGATCTGTGAGCATATCTCTGCCAGCCCCTATAGAAATGGCGATGGGCTTTAGATCCGTCTTTGCAAACAAAATCTTCCTATCCAGTTTTTAATCTTTGAACTATTCAGTGAAAAATAATGCACCTTGGTTGATCTCAGTCAACTGTTAGTGCTAATGTGACATGGTGTGCTGAGGCTCTGGGTCTTTGTTCTGAACTTCCCATGTCTCTTTGTCATTAATTTTAATTCATTACTGTCTTGGTAAGATGTGGTTTCTTCAGTCCTAATTAAAATTATCATTCCCATTACATCAGCCAGTGCTTTTAGGTTTTTTCCCAATACCTAGTTTTAATAACATTCAGTCAAACATTATTCAACAGGGCTATTTTTAATGTGCTAGTAATTTGTTTGCATTGAAAGAGGCCTGGATGGTACTTTTTCCTTCTTTTGTTTAACCCACCCATAAACTTTGACTGTAACTCTTATTTTATGCTACTTATTTTACCAGCCTGTAACTAGAAAAATCACTTCATGTTGAGGAACAGTTAGATGCTAGACTGTGCCTGTAGTCTGCGTGTGAGAGAATGTTTTGGATTCAGAATTATAAGGTGCTATTTAAGTTGATAGGTGATGGCTAGCCTTTACCTGAATAGTGGTATAAATAAATCTAAAAATGGTGGAAGATGCTCCAAAGTAATTTAATGAAACCAGTATAATTACTGTGACGTTTATTCCAGAATACAGGTTATTTTCACCCGTAAGTGTCTAGGAGATTGAAGCCAATGACCTCACTTGGGAATGGTGGTTGGGTACTGGTTTTTGAGTCTGCAGAGCCATCCTTTAAGGGTGTACAAAACCTTTGGTTAAAGCAAGCTTAGTGTGGGAGAATTAATGTAAAGATGAACTGTAGCTTTCTTCTCAGAAAGTGTTTCCAGCCCACTTTACCTTGTACAAGACCTTGAGAACAAAACAAATAGAATTGTTAGAACTCTGTCGCGTGCTGTAAGGTTTTCATTTGGTTGCATTTCACTTGGAGTTGCGCTTTTTTGTTGTTGTTTGGGGGGGGATCAAGGTGACATGTCTCCAGATGGTAGTGACTTCAGATGTACAGTGGATGGTGATGGCTAGGTGTTTATTGATTGCACCATGGCTGCCACAAGCTTTCTGCTGAGATGACTCCTCTGTGTAATAACTATTACTAGCCAATCCTACAAGAGATAGTATCACAGAATGACCGGGGTTGGAAGGGACCTCTGGAAATCATCTAGTCCAACTCCCCTGCCAGAGCAGGGTCACCTAGAGCAGGTTGCACAGGATGGCGTCCATGCAGGTTTGGAATGGCCCCATCCTTCCGGCACCCTCCCTTTAAGTATTTATAAGCATTGATGAGATCCCCCCTCAGTCTTCTCTTCTCCAGGCTAAAAAGACCCAAGTCCCTCAGCCTTTCCTCATAAGAAAGGTGTTCCAGTCCCCTGATCATTTTTGTAGCCCTTTGCTGTCCCCTCTCCAGCAGTTCCCTGTCCTTCTTGAACCAGGCAGCCCAGAACTGGACACAGTACTCCAGGTGCAGCCTCACCAGAGCAGAGTAAAGGGGGAGGATAACCTCCCTCCACCTGCTTGCTAGTACGTCTTAGCAGGCTTGGCAAAGAACCGGTTACTGCCTAGCGCTGGCAAAGAAACTGCCCTAGCGCTAAGGGTCAGATTATTTTCAAATTGTGGCAGGCATGCTGAAAGTTTATCAGTAATGAATGATATGTTCAAAAACATCCTTGTAAAACTGGTGTATATTGCTATCGGTGTGATTCTGAACTTTTTTTACCTTAGCTAATCTTACCGTAGTCAATATTTTCGTGTAATCTGAACATTAGTTACACTGAATTGGTCTTTATTAGTCATTATCAGCTGGCTATGTTTTAGTGAACGCTTTGTGGGTTTTGAGGAGGGATTTGAAGGAGGAAAGGGTAGTGGTCTTGAAACTAATTTGGGGACTGTTTCAGGCACCCAGAACAAAATGAGAGAGAGTACCAAGACTGGGAACACAAATGTGATTTTGATTAAGGGTCAAACAGAGGTCGGATTGGGTAAAGTTATGAAGTGATGTGTCAACAGGCCAATGTATAGGGAAGAAGTGGAGAAGACTATTGGGCTTAATTTTTATGCCAGAATAACCATCCTGTCACCCTGCAGTATGCTCACAGTGGCCATCGGCAGTATCATTGTCTGATAATAGAATGCTTGGTTGGCTCTAGTTTGGATTTTTCAAATGCTGGGGGGGCAAACAGACATTCTAGCTTCTGTGATGAAGAAAATGCAGGAGGCCCATTATAAAATTCTGCTGTCGGCTGCACCTTTATCACCCTGGGAAATCTTACTGTATGCAAGAGCATGCTATCAGTCATTTACTGCTGCTACTTACTTGACTATGCCTGTTCCTATGGTTTCTTCTCAGTTTAGCTGCTTCATTCTCCACCTGAAGGTCACAGCAGCCTGATATTGCCTTCACCTTATTCTGTGTGCAAGAGCTCCTCAGCAGATGAGGGGCCAGAAATGCCACGTCACAATATAACCAGCCTGGCACGTGTCTCTGTAGCTAAGCTGGCTGGCAGCACCGTTAGGAAGCCTTGCTGTTAGATTTTACAAAAACAGATCAAAAACCTGGTTTTTCTTTTAAAGTTAAAAGCAAGTGGGGGCAGGCCCTGAAAGCAGGGATCTGTGTGGTTTTCACAGCTGTGTGGTTATTGTATGGGTCTATTAAAGATGAGATTATGATGTGGTATTAAAAGTGCAAGAGTCAGGTAACCTTTTTAAGGGTCAGATTAGAATTGGCACCTTTCTTCTAGATGTCTGGCATAATAGCTTACATTTTTGAATAAAAGTTAAATCTAGTCTTCTGTCTTATACAATCATACAGTCCTTGTTTTGTGGCAGTTCAGGGCAGTGGACATCTTCAAACTAGAAGCACATGTGCTGGCTTTAAGGGGGGGGGGGCAGAGCGGGCATCTCTGTGTTGCATGCCGGGTAGCATTTGGTATAGTTTTGTATTGCCCTCTGGATCTTAGAAATAAGCTGTAAACACATGCTTTCTTGAAGCTGTAAATGTAAAAAAACTTAGGAGTTATGGGTATGAAACAAATGTCCTTCTGATCCAATACTACTGAGAAATGGTGACAACTGATTCTATAGTACAATAAGTGAGTGTTGGGAAAAAAAAGAATTTCCTGAATTCGACATTAAAACTTACCAAGACACATTGGATAATCATGAACCTAAGCTACTGAATTTGAGGCAAAGCAAGATCAGTAAGTGTAGTTCTGGCTTGTGGAGGTGAGCCAGCATGGGCTAAAGGCCAATAAAGCTTCAGTTCAGTTTTTTAAAGTTTTGTTTTTGCTTTCAGAAATAATATTTAGGCAGTAAAGTTGAGAGAGAAATTTCACTTTGAGTAGCAACACATTTTTTCTCTTAGCTATTAATACCAAGCTGTACGCATGTTAAAATAGACTGGAATCAAAAGGTTAAGTGAAGTGTTATCCTGCAGATTTGATAAACTCGGCTGTTGTTGTCACAGGTCTTTAAATGACTCTATTGACAGTTTTTCTTTTTTTCCTCTTTCAGTGCCTGCCATTGCGTGCTAAGCTTTCTCTTGGCTCTGCCTGGCAGGAAAAAGGGGAAACCAGAAAACCCCATTAGTTGTCCATTTGCAGAATATCCCGGCTTTACTCTCAATACACAAAGAAATACAACGGTAGGAAGTTGTTTCACATCCGAGCCAAGATAAGGTCCTGGAGGTTTATTATTTTTGTTGCCTGATAGCATCAGGACTGGGGAGCAGGGGGCAGAGAAGGAACAGCAGATCTACATCCCATAGGGACAACAGAAGGGAAGACAGACAGATAGCCAAGTGCCGACAGCTTCAGTCAGTACTCCCAGAGGAAGTGTTGGTTTCACCAGATGAAATTAATACACAGAAGTCTTTACAGAGGCATTCAGATGTGACATTGTTTGGGGGGCCTGGCTATATGGCAGATGTATAAAGCAATGAATCATATGTTTACATATAATTAGGTCTGTATTGACAAGCCAGGTTTTCCTTTTGTTTAATAATTTCCTACATTAACATCAAAGAACTTGTTTTTATAATGAAAACACGTTTCCTTTTTTGTTTTGCTTTGGTATAGCTCTGCATTAACATCAAACACAAAACTATGACTCACGCAAAGCAGACCTATATATGTAGATGTAGATCTATCCATATTCATTTATAGCCTCTAAAAACAGACGCTATGTTATAAAATTTCCTTCACTTGGATATAGTCACATAATCTTTTCTATGTGATCCTGTGTGTCCCTACAAATTTTGAGAATACCTGATAATTCCACTATGCTTATTAACCTTCAAATACATTTGAAAAATCAGATAGGATTTAAGATTCCAATTTCTGGGTCAGGAATTGCTTTGTTAGATACTCTGTAGAAAGCTCAGTGTAATGTTATCAAGACTTTGGTGGTGGTGTTAGTGGTAACTATATGCAGAAAACAGTACAAAAATATTTTTTTTAAACATGAAAATTTAAAATCGTTGGAAGAGGCAGCTGTAGTAAAATCTAGGCTTGGTAGAAGTTGCCTCATTTGTTTTTAAATCCATTTAAAATAGTGTTTCTAAACTCTAGGAACAGTGTTTCTAAACTCTACAGAAATAGCTCAAATGCAGAGTTTGAGCTAAATAACAGCATTAAGGACTTCAGAGCAAAGTTGGTAAACTTTTTCATCCAAGCTGAGAGAACTAAAAAAGCTTTAAGATAACTGTATCAGATAACAAGGAGAGAGGACTTCAGGAATGTTTAACATTGAACGGCGTTATTTTTATCCATAAGTGTGCACAACAGGCTGTTTGTTAGTGTTGAGTGCCATTCAGTTAATGTTTATTGGAAATTTTCATTGTAGAAGTTGCTTAGTTATTACATGGATATTCATGCTACATCAGGAAACTGAATTTAGAATGTCTAATAAATATTAAACCATGTGGGTTTTGCCCTTTTTGCAGTGGATGTTGTCCTGCACTTTTTTTAAAGGATAACTTTCTCTGAAATAGCCTGAGGAAAGGCGATAGTAGTATAGTTCCTTTCACAAAGAAATTCATATCCATACTTTCCACTCTTACAGCTTTTTCAGTATGAGATAAATTTTGTCATGTTTCTACTTGGACTATCAAATAGCACAAAGTTCTTGGAAACTTACAGTGGAGGATGCCAGCTTTTAGATTAACATTGCTGAAGATTTCCAATAGTTTTTACTTTAATTTCTTTTTTTTTCCTTAAGGCCGAGCCCCTGACACTGAAACTCTCAATTTGGAGGCTGTTGGAGTGAAAACTAATTCTGAAACTGGAAAGATCATTGTTGATGCCAGTGAAGCTACTTCTGTTCCTCACATTTATGCAGTTGGAGACATAACAGAGGTACTGAGTCTACATAAACTATTTTACAATAACAGGAAGCCAACTTTGTTCCTGACTAATAACTAGTCCCCAGATGTCGTCATGCTCTAGCGTATATCTTAGTGTTTTGCTCTTTTTCATTTCGCAGAGCTGTAGTGTTTATGCCAGCCACCTGGGTCAGTAATTTCCTTCACGTGAACCTTGTGAAGTATCTCAGCATTAGAGATTATTACTGATGTTTATCAGGGAATGCATCATTGGTCAGAGGCTAATAACAATGTCTTTATCACTGCAGTTATCTTTCTAATAATGTTTTTATCACTTCAGACATATGAATTCATACTGCCTGTGAATGCTGAGTGAAAGCAGTTCTTAACTTCTGGAGTTGAATACACTTACTGGGAATGACCATGACAAGTTCTGTAATTCCATTTTTAGTATTTTGGGGTTTAATTGAGACTAGTCACAAGACAGCATTTCTGCTGCCTGACACAAAATGCTTTCGACAAAAATATCTTCCTCTAGAATAAGAAAAATTGCTGCAAATACTAAATGCATTTGACTTCTGTTTATGATTTCTGAATGATTATGCCAAGTAAACATGAAGGATGGTTTTTTTGTTTGTTTGTTTTTAAAGAAGGGGACATTATTACTTAAGCAAAATAACTTACTATAGATGCAAAACCAGAATTCTGTGGCCTTAATCTAATGCTATTGATAATCTACAGTTATCTATGACAAGAACGTCTTGTCCTGATCAAAGTGCACTCAAATACTTTCAGGTCCTCAATTTTCAGTTTACAGAAGAACTCAGAGTATCTGCTACAAGTTGGGCATCTCCAAATACATTGTCTTCATGGAAAATAATGTTTGTCTGGATTCTGAACTGTATAGTTACAGGAGGATGTTTTCATCAGCTGCCTGCCGTTCCTGAAAAATGTGGGCAATATGTAGAATATAGAGGCTGGGCATTGCAGGATATAGAATTCTCTCGCCTGTTGTTGAACTTAATGGAATTAAGCACATGCCTTCCTATCAAGATTGTTTTTGATATAGTGAAGGCATCTGTTTTAAAAATCTGGTAAATCTAAATACTGTAGCAATATCCAAACATCATAGACAGTATAATTTGAGAGACCTTTAAAACACTTCTCATTCTGCCATGTTTAAAATTTTTTACAGGTCTCCCGAATTTAAAAACCCTACAGCTGCTCAGAGTTTTTGAAGAGATGTAACAGGTTACATAATGTCTTGGGAATAGCCCTGCAAATTTCTGACTGGACTCTGGAACTGCCAAAGACACTTAAATCTCATAAATCTGCTGCCCATTCCTGACCTCTTCCCCTCTATTTAGACATGTGTTTCTTCCTGTCCGTCTCCATCTTCATGCGAATGACTTGCCATTTCCTTTTAAACTGTGTTAAAACTCTTTCCTGCTCAGCTATTTCTCCTTTTTTTTTTTTTTTTTTCCTTGCTCTCCACAGCTTCTCTGTCCTGTCCAGTCACTCAGAGCTTTGGAATTACGTACAGTTTCTCTCCTTTCTTCTCACTTCACATACAGGTTCCCTCTGTACATGTCACTTCTTGCTCTGGGGTATTTTCTGCTTGCAATGACCTCCTACACCTGCTTGTCCCTGATACATGACTTGGTTGGGCCTCCTGCGTTCCAAACTTTTCTTTTTAATTTCATCCAAGAAGTAGTTGTTAGAGGCAACGCTGGCAGGGCTTTAGATGCTGTTGCTGATTTTGCTGCCAATCTGCAGTGTTATTTTGGGCAGGTCATTTCCTTTTGGGTGCTTTTTGTCTTCTGCCCTTTGAGGATTTAGTTAAGTAAGAAATATGAAGTTGGAGGAAGGATGCTCTCCTCTTTCCTACTCTGGATCTAAAAAATCAGGTCTTCATTTATTTGTCATTTTCATTTTGTGGTTAAAACTTGGATTTCCTTTTCCTGCTTTTGTCCTTATCAGTGCAGATTTTTGAACTTGAGTTGTTCAATAGGCGCTTCTAAATGTGTTAAAAACAGCAGCAAAGTTTTATACTGTGTCCACTGTGCAATTGGGGAAAAACTGAAGAGTTAAATCAGTGCTCTGTAGAAATATTCTCATAAGGTTTTATCTGCATATGGGCTCAATATAGGGAATTAAAGAAATCACGGTATAGTACTCATGCATTTATAGAGTTTAAAGATAGAAGGAATTATTACCATTATTTTACTGTCTTATCTGACACCAGTACAATGTGAGCCATGTAATTCTACTTGCTAAGCAATAGTTTATTTGAATACTTCAATTAATTTTGTCTTTTTTTTAGAGCAGAATTAATTTAGATAATAAATTTCATTGGCATGGGAACCAGCAGTGAAAGAAAGTTTTGTGTTGGTCCACATCTCAAAGAATGCACACAGAAAAATTAAGTGCATCCTGCTAAGAACCACAAAGCTGTAGAGTTTGGGGTGTGATACTTTCTGGGTGAGTTCTACCACAAGAAGGGGAATCTTGTTTCCTGTGAATGAGCATCAGTGATCCCTAATATTGCTTATAAGAATAAGATTTTTTTTCTCCGGTGTTCCTGCTCACAATTTCTCTTTGCTCTGCTCTCTCCCTGTCGGAGTCTTTTTGCTACCATAAAGTGCTATTGCTCATACCTTTTGCAAGTAGTTCTCAAGCCCTCCTCCTCCCTCCTTTACCACGCCACACTGAATAGACACTAAATTGCTACCAAATAGCAAGAGCTACTTTTTTGTTTGTTTAATTCAGTGCCCTGACTGGAAAGGGAGTGAGAAAGGGGAAAGGCTAGTTTCCTGATATGTTCAGAATGACTGTTTTCATTTGGGAGTCATACCCAGCTGGCACAAATGGGAAACTATGTGTGCATGGGTGTCTTGTTGCACCCTTGTATGGCAAATGGAATCCTAATGTTATCCAAGCTGTTCGTTTGGAGACAAGGGGAAAAAAAAACCTTCCAGAGGTCAGTCAGTTTGTCTACCCTCAAAAAAATATGTTTTTCAAGCTTTGGCAAAATATAATTTTCAACTGACAGGTGAAATTGTATTTAGGCATTTTCATCTTCTGTAATCAGGATGAGGAAGACCAAGCTGGAATTTTAGTTTGACACCCCCCCCCCCCCCCCCCCCCAGTGCTGATATAAACTGTCTGTGTTAAAATTCTTCCTCCAGTAGTATTCTCGTTGAAAAGCATGGCACACACTTTAAAGAAGTTCTCTCAGAAGGAGGTTTATCATGTGGTCATGCCGCAATACATCTGTCGTATCTCAAAGGGTGTTGTAACAAAGATGTGTAGAGAAGGTGGAATGTACAGTGTGTTACTTTGAATAGAAATAAGACCAAAAAGAGTTGTGTTAGAACAAATACACATTACTTCAAAGCTTTTTAACTCTCTTAGGAGCCATCTCGTTTAAATGTATAATACATTAGAGGATTGTTATGAACAATTCGTATCCATAATAATCAGCAGAGTAGTTCTACACATGACTGCAAAATGAATGTTCATTTCAAATATTTACGAAGGAAGGTCTGTAAGTCATTGTTTATGAGAAATTGGGCTTTATCTGCATGGATGTTTTAGTAATTAGTTGGGTTTTATGGAATGCGTGGCAGTGCTTTCACAATTTTATCTCTCGTTCCAATCTTCTATTCATTTCTGGAATGCCAAAACAACATCTGTATTTCCTGCTACAGAAATGATTGGCAGCCATGTTTCAGGCAAATGTGTATAAGAAAAAACAAATGGCAAATTTCATCTGGTAAATGACATTTACAGATTTGAAAGTCAAAATGCTGGATTTGAAAAAACATGATTTGATGGATCTTAGGGGGGAAAAAAGGGATAGACTTGCAGTTTTGTGAACTATCATGAGCTGTGGGGAAAAATAGGTTAGTGTTCATTAACAATTAGAATTGTGGTTTCTGTTATCAGGTTAGACATAATGTTGTTTCAGTTTGGTTTTTTGTGATGGAAGTTTTAAGTGGTTATTAGTAGAGATAAAAGCATAAATGCATATTAATATGCAGATACTCGATATGGTATGTGTACTGAAGTAAACGGTAGCTAATACTATGTACAGAATCTATCTAGCAAAATACAGAAAAGATAAGCTGGCAAAGAGGAATGGATTCCAGTAAATGCTAAAAAACTTTAGCATAATGGAAAAAAAGTTTGAAAAACTTGAATGGGTGTGGTGTGGAATCCTTATTTTATTTTCTACTGAAGAGTGTTTTTGAGGGCTTATTGGATGATGACCTTCAAGTGGGGCTTTGCAGGAGCGTGACAAGTGTTGTATCTAGATAGGACATGTATGAATCAAAACTTCACGTTTTATAAAGCATTCCATGTTGTCCCATAAAGGTGTTTTTCAGTTATGGCTTTCTTATGTTCCCACATCATTCCTTCTAGATTTGTGACCACTTTCTGCATTTCAGACAAGCACCTTGACGATGTGTCTTGGATGAACTCTTAAATAATGTTTTTTACTAGATTTATGAAGTTTGTTAGATCTTACTAACTTACATGGACTGTTGTTCCTCAGACTTCAACAAATTCCTTTGAAAATGCCTTACTTCAATTTGCAAAAACTTCCAGCTTCCTTAAAACTAGCATTGGAGTTCTGATGCTCCAGTGGTGTTGTGCCAACACTCAAAATTAAGGGTTCTGGCACACTGCATAGTCCTGTTTGAATGTAAAATGTAGGCAGGACTCATGGCTTGAACTGAAGCATGTCCTGGTCATATCCTGCTGTCATTCCGTTTTTCACTTGCAGGAAGTTAGCAGTTGCCAATAGCAATCCTCTTCATGACCCTCTCTAATCCAGGGCCTGAGACTAGGACCAACTCAACCTATAGGTTGCAGTGCTAGTAAAATAGTGTTCTACTTCTCTGATCCAGGACCAACATAGGAAGTCAGTAATAGTGCCTACAAATAGCTAAGTTTTGTGCCTGTGTTCTGTAAAAATGTGTCAGGCAACTTTTTTTGAAAGGTCTGGTGGTGTAGAAACACTGTTGCTTTATACTAGGCTTCTCCTGCTTTAAAAAGACCGTCTGAAAAATTTCTTGATTATTTACTACAGAAAGAAAGGGGGAAGTGAATGGTTAGCACATGAATATCCTCTGCTTTTCAAGGGGTGACATGATAAGATATAAGGTTTTGACCTTCATTCATGGCATTTGTTTCCCCCCCCATCAAGACAGATATTACACTTGGAGACTTAAAAGCATGTTTGGACAGAAATTACTACTGCCTTCTCCATTTGGAGTCTTGGCTACTAGGCTGGAATTCCAAAGATTTGGTCTTCCTCTAACCATGGTCCCAGGAGAAATCCTTGGATGTTACTTCTCTCTTAGTTAAAACAAAGCTTTGCGCTCTCTTCTTAGGGGCGTCCTGAATTAACACCCACAGCAATAGCTGCAGGAAAACTGCTGGCTCAGCGTCTTTTTGGCCAATCTTCAGAATTGATGGACTATGACAATGTGAGTTATTTCTTTTTTCAATAATAAAACCCAAATCTTATGCTTTTTTTTTCCGTAAGAATTTTTAAAGGAATTGCATTTTGTCATCTGGAATCCAGCTTTGACAGGAGCTGAAGTAGATGTGTGCGACAGAGCTACACTTCTCAGTCATGCAAAGTCTCCTCTGTTCTGCCATGCAGATGCTTCATATGGTTCAAAAGTACCACTTTCTGTTTCCTTGCAAGCAGGTACCTACTACAGTTTTCACTCCCTTGGAATATGCTTGTGTTGGACTGTCGGAAGAAGTGGCTGTGCAATGTTATGGATCAGATAATATTGAGGTAGGAAAACATTTTTTATTTTATAGTTGGTGTCATATTTGCACTATGAAAAGATAGAAGTTTCACTGTTGTATCAGGCAAAATTTTTGGTCCCTAGAAATACTATGTTTGCAGTTAGGGACTTGGTGTCTTCAGAAAAGCTCAGGACTTTTAAAAGTATCGCAGGAGGTCACAATGGAAACTGTTATCTAGTGGGCTTAAAATTATCAATAGGGTGTGACACCTTTAAACTCACTGACATTTTAGTAAGTTATATTGTGCAGCATCATTAAATAACAGTTATGTTCCTTTTAATTGTCAGAATTTCTGGTCAGGTACTTCAGTCTAAATTTTCGGGATGTCCCCAGAAATATTCACACAAGCTGCTAGGTGTCTTTGTGGGTAAAAAGTCTTGATAATTTGCCTGGGCATTGCATATTGAGGAAGGAATCTGTTATGGCATATATTCACACCCAGCCCTCTTGAAATAAGGAATGAGAATAAGGTACTCATGATGAAGAAATTCACAATCACTATACAATAAGACAAAATTCAAACAGGTCACCCTTGAAAAGATATGTTGTGTTACCTTTATTTGCTCATCAGAAAGACTGTCAGCATATGACTCGGTAAGCTATGGAAATACAAAGCACAATACTTTACTTCATGACCAATCAGTTATTAGTTTTGTCTTTTATGATTCTGAAATATAGTTTATACTTCAGAAATCGTTCCAGAACTTTTATCTGGGTTTCTGGATGCTACTGCCACCTAGAATGATATAAATTACTGTAAAACAGTTGTTCTTATCTGATTAAGAGACAATTGATGTGTGTGTCCTACGATGCTGATATTATGTATGTATTGGAGAGCAAGTTCAGCTGATGGATTTAGCTTGGAGCCCCAGGCAAAATCATTAATAAGCATTGATTATTCAGAGTAAATAAATAAGCATTTATTATTCAGAATACAAAAATTGCAGTTTGGGTTGTCTTCTGGTATACATTATTATAGATATGGAAAACTTCTTGGATTTCATTATTTTCAGTAAACAAGGTATTAAACTTTTGGGAGAAGCTTAAAGGGAATATAACTAACATTTTTAATTTGGGGCACTGATTTGAGTAACATTATTTGTGATTTTTTTCAGTTTTGTTTTTAATCTAACGGTTCTCTAAGAAAGGTTTGTGTTAAACTCTTACTGTGCTTTCCATATTTTCCTTTAAAATAATAAATCAAATTTCTTATACAACATTATAAATATGGAACAATAGTAGTCATTATAATACTAAATAGAAGTTTTTGACATAATAGTACTCTCTAACGCAAAATGTTATTGTTTTCCCTACCAGGTATACCATGCATATTATAAACCTTTAGAGTTTACAGTGGCTGAAAGAGATGCAACTCAATGCTATATGAAAGTGAGTGTTGTGAGCTTTAAACTTGCTTTTAAAACGAGATATGGTACAGCCAGCTTTAAGGAGGACTTTGGCAAAAAAACCTCTCAAGATGGATGAGATATTTTCTTTGTGACAGCCTGTTTCTCTAGTGTAACTTCAAATGTTTAATATTCATTACATACTCTGTTGCATCTTGAAATTGATTTACAGATATTAGCATTTTTCAGAGCTGACATTCTGCTGATTGATACCATCTTTGAACTGCTCTTAAGGCCCTAAGAAATATTCCACATTCTATAGAGATTAATCTCTGCTTCTCCCAGCAAAGTTCTTAACTAGTTACATGTAACATTTGAGTTGCCATCTCTTGGGAAAGTATGCTACCTTCAAAAAAATTAAGCATAAGGCTTACAAAACTAGAGTAACTGTTCGGTCTTACTCATGAAAACAAAAACCTCCTGGTTTAGACCAAAGCGTTGGACTTGAAATGTGTCTTCTCCAAGAGCAATCCAGCTGTTTCAGTGTTGAAAAGGTTTTTGATGCACTTGCCCATAGTAGAGAATCTTAGACAAGATGAAGTGTACTGTTGGTAGAATATTCGGTTTTTTTCTTCTTCTTTTCTCAATATCAGGAAACAATTTTTTTGAATAAATGTAGTAACTTCTGTAGGTCCATCACAAATTATTATGTTGGTATTGTTGTGTCATATGAGGAATATGCATTGTCAATTGTTGCAGCCAGTTTTCCTAACTATATTTTGTCCCATATGATTTGTGTAAGCGCCTTAGTAGCTTACCTTAACTGTCCCAAGTATCAGTGCAACTAAGGTGATGCTATTTCTTTTTAGCTATTAAATTATGTCAATGAAAGTAAATATTAGAGGGTGTAGCATAAGAGTTGTTGGATGATATTAAATATAGTCCTTACTAAACTCCCAAAACACACGAATAAACATTAAACTTGAGAGTTTCAAACTCCATTGCAAGAGGGTTTTTTCTTTAAAACTCCTCAATATTTAAGGTACCATGTCAGGATCGCTGCTGTTCCTGGGATTCCTAATCAAAGAATCCAAGCCTTTACTGAATAGCAGAATCTATTAGACTAGTGATGATTTAATGCTTGATAGGACACAGAGAGAGACTAACTTTCTTTTCATAATAATAAAGATTGTCCTTAAAGGAACTAAAAAATTTTCATTAAGTTCTCTAATAAAAGTTAAGTGAGCAGTGACTCAGGCCTTCGCACATACTTATTAACTCACCTTCATCTTCGGCTGCTTCCAAGGCTTGACTCCTTTTTAGGTTATGTGGCTGATGTGTTAAATGTATCTCACCAAACGTGCTGCTGTAAGTGCTTACTGGCTGAATCACAAAGGCAGAAAATATCCTGTAGTTGGTCGTGGTCATCTTTGGAATACAGCTGGTTAGCTGCTGAGAATAACTGCACAGGCTTGGAGAATTGCTAAAGTAGCCATTCAGTGTCAAAATAATACTAGCCTGGTTACTAGACTGCAGAAGTTATTTTGAGGATTTCATACAAATGACAAACAACAAAGTATTCAATTTACCACAAATTATCATTGTAAGTGGCTCCCTGAAGTCTGAGAGAAATACATTTGATTCAGGGAAGTGCTTAAGGACAAGCATAAGACCTATTGAAGTCAGTAAGACTTAAGTAAGTGCTTAAGTTCTTGGCACATGGGGAATAAACAACTGAACTAGGATCTCAAGGCACTTCAGTTTCATTTAATTCAACTTCATGCCTTAAATGTTCTACGATCTCTATGTAATGTATTGTTTTCAGATGGTGTGCTTACGAGAGAGAGAGCAACGAATACTTGGCCTTCATTTCATTGGACCAAATGCAGGCGAAGTTATTCAAGGATTTGCTCTTGGAATCAAGTAAGTACAAAAGAATGTCTCTAGCTTCTAAAGCCTGCTTTTTAAGTTATTGTAAGATTATAAAAGATAGCTGCCTAGTTTTGGCAACACTATAAAGAATCGATGCTTTTTGTTACTTTTTTTGTTATTTTTGCACATATTTTCACTAAAAATACTGCAGTTCATTAAGATGTGCTGGATTTAGTTACTGTAATACTGGATATAGTTAAGGAACAACTGAGGAAAATATATTGTTAGCTTGTTATAGTTAAGGCAAAAATAAAACTGCATTAACTTACTAATGTTAATTTTCTCAGAGTGTAGCTTCTTTTGCATTCTATGCACAGGATAGGAAATCACCATGTAGTTTTCCAGGTCACTTCTTTAAAAGGATATTTGTACTTTTCATAAAAACCTTTCCTTACACCTGCTAAGCATTTCCTTTCCTAATCTCATCTTTAAATGTGCACAGCCATTGCTTCTCAAAAGCTTAGCAAGGACTTGCATGAATTTTTGTATTTCTGAGGTATAAGCTAACCATAATATGATAAGGTAAGAAAGAAGCCTCTGTAGGATGATGGGAGAGGGGAGGTACTTTTGTCTGGAGCTATCTGATAATTGCAATAACAAACTTATCCAAGTAGGTGAACCTTTGTGATCTGATCGTGCTTAAGATTTTGCTCAAATTATTAATAAAGTCCTCTCTTTGAAGGAGTAGGGAATGATTCTGAGTCCTTTCTGGTTAAATGAAGAATTCCTGCTATGCCTCTTGTGTGCTACAATTATTTCTTATTTGTCTTTTCATTTCCCTTCTTATTGCTGATTCACATCTTCAGAAATGTTGATTTGTATATTTACATTACTGAATTATAATTTTTAGCTCCTTTTTGAAGAAAGTAGGCTGGGACGCAAGAAATCGCCTCCAATTGTGGCGTTAGTTCATTTTCCTGAATATCATCACCACTTTATTGCAGTTTTAGTCTTACAGTTGTGAGTGACTAGCATAAATGAAAAGCAGAAAGGATTAAGAAGGCAGGACCGCAAGTATCATGTGAGGAATATCTTGGAAATCACTGATTGCAGTGTACCCTCAGTACACATTTTCAACATGTGTTTGTAGTCTGTTAATTGCCAGTGGTATAGATTCTAGAACTACATTTTTTAGGATGTCATTGTTTTGAAGTTTTATCCAAAATAACCAGTGAAAAGGAAGCACATGAAACTGGAGTGCTTGCCTGAGGGAAATTAAAACTTTAGCCACAGTAAGAGGTTTTCAAGCAGGTCAGATTCTTGTATTGGTTTCTATTGTATTTCACAAATCCAGAGCTTTCAACGTGGAACACCCACTGTAAAAGCTGCTGTTCTCCTTTGTCACATATTAGGTACTACTTCAGGCTCTCCAAAGGATGACTTTCCATCTTCCCTCCCCACTTAGTACTCCAGTAACATCTGTGCTCAGCAATGATTTTTTGCTTGTCAGTGCTTTTTGGATATTGGTGGGAATACCAGAAGATATCTATGGCTCTCTTCCCTGTATTTTGTAGAGGGAGAGAACATTATTCCATAGAGAGCTTGAAACAATTCTTAAATTTAGGGCCATTTCAGGTATTCTTACAGCATGACCTGCCAGGAATAGCAGCTTAAAGGAAAGTCATCAAGTCTAAGAATGTTATTAGATAAGTAAAGGAAATAAGCAAGTGGGATTTTAGCTCAAGGGTTTTTTGATGTTTTGTTTTTTTAAATGAGAGACTTTTTCCTCCTGCTTATAACATTGATAATTTCAGTGTAAGCACCAGACTTTCTCTAAGATCATGGAAGAATATTCTGGTATTGTTCCCTTCAGCAGCTGCTTCCCAGTAGTCCTAATTATGATTTTCTTCCTCTTTGTGTATGTGTGTGTTTTTCCATCTGGAATCAGAGTTAGTGAAACACACATGTATGTAGAAGAAAAGCTGAAGGCTGCAGTTTTGTCATATGTTTTTGCCTTAGGCTCAGTTGTGACTTGGAGCAAATTGCTTAATTCTCTCTGTCTCAACTCTTACGACGATTCTTCCCTACCTAACTGTGTTGTGAAGCTGGGCGTATAAATGTTGTGTAAGTGCCTGAGAAATAATAGACAGCATTGTTTGAAGAATAAATGCAACTCCTCTACCTGATAAAATGGATAAGGGCAAAATTACTTTGATGTTTTAGGACATTCTAGCTGCTTCAGGTGAATAGTGTTTGACTTTGTGTGTCTTTCGTTCTGGTTGGTTTTTTTTTTTGTTTGGGGTTTTGTTTGTTTTTTTTTTGTAGATGTGGTGCTACGTATCCTCAACTAATGAAGACAATTGGCATTCACCCTACCTGTGCTGAAGAAATTACCAAGTTGCACATTACAAAGCGTTCTGGCTTGGATGCAACAGTCACAGGCTGCTGAGGTTAAATACCATCCCTGGAAAGAAGGGAAAAAAGCACAAAATATATTTGTAAAGAAAAGGGGCACTTAGAGTTTGAAGCAGCTTTAATGGTTTGAGTTCCAGGCATCTTTCTTGTTCTCTCTGTAGACAACGTTTTTCCACAGCCAGACAAAGAAATTGTCCTCACGCCATCACAGTTCTAAAACCAACACGGTCCTACTGTAACAGATCTCTCTTTTTCAAAGTGCCTATAACTCTTTCCTTGCTGGGAGTTAGGGAATAATCACAGTTTTATATATGTAAATATAACTGAAGCCAGTGACATCTGAGGTCATCTACAAATTAAACAGTTGTCATTTGAGTTTCGCTGTTGGCATCACTGACTGCCAACAGAAGTGTCTCACATGATGTTCATACAGATGCTAGGAATGGGACAGGGCCTCCCTTAGAATTTTGGTGATGATATTTTCTCCTAAGTACGTGGGTAGCTCATTACTGATCTTAATCTTGAACACTGAGACTCTGTACTCACTAGTAGAAACAAGTTCCCAGAGTGTGAAACAATGGGTAAGCAGTCATCTTTGGGTTTTTTCTTTAAAATGTAATTTGTACAGGAATTTAATAGAAAATCACTTATCACTGAAGCTGTGCTGCTACTGGATGAATCCCAATGGATTAATCAGTGGCAGCCTGGTCATAACATTATGGTGATGGCTGAGAATGAATGAGCTCAGAGGTGCTAAAGAAAGAGTTGAATTTTATGGTGACTTCTCTGCTTACTCTTGAAATTTCTAATTCAGTTCAGTTCGAATTAAATTGATACATCTCAAATTACTGCTTGAACACCATATATTAAGCAATGCTGACAAGTAGAATCAAAACCACTAATAATCCAACTCATGCAGCACTTTCTGTTTTATAGAATGTGGAAATCTGGCTGACACAGGGATATATTTTGTTGGTTTGTTTTTAAGATTTTCTCACTGATGAGCTGGATACTACATCTGAATGGATTTATATCTGGCTTTAATAAAGCATATTACTGAAGGGAACTATATTAAACAGTGATCTAGAAAATAAATGGTCCTGCTCAGAACAAAGATAGAAAATAATTATCTGCTAACTTTTTTTTTTTTTTTGAGTATTGGCCAGAGTAAGAAAGCATTAATCTCTTGCAACTTTCTGCTTATTTTCCTACTATCCAGAAGGGGGAGATGCTGGCTAATTTGTAGCAATCAAGAAACAGAAATCTGATAGTGAAGCTTCTTCTGCAGAACCCTGTTAAATAGGTAGCCTGACAAAGGCAAACACAAAACAAACTGCGCTGAATTTCAATCCAAATTGCAGTTGCCAGCATTTTGATATGCATAGCCACATAGTTTCTTGCATCCTTTAAAGTAGAATAGTGCATGTAGGAAAAGAGATCAGCTTGAAGGAAACAAAATGTATCCTTTTTGCAGTTAATTTATATCAGCGCAATTGTGTGTGAAATTTGGTATTTTCATCCCTGTCCTTCTGCTTGTTGCACAGTTTGGAGGAATAGTCTGATGATAATGTATATCTTTGCTATTTTTCTTTGACTGCTATTTCACTGCTGCAACATGCAACACAGACAAATGGATGGTTTATTTTAGGTGTGAAATCTTTTTTACCATGAGAATTGTACCTGTCAGAGAAACTATTAGACAAAAAGTGATGAGACCTTCCTATGATGTAATAGCATTTATCACACTTTCATCGATACTACAATACTCCATTTTCAAAGACTTAACCAACAACAATAAAAATTTAAAATGCTTTCTTAAAGTTTCCTGATTTGGTCCATGTTTCTGGCCCATCAAAGATGGAGTGATGCAGTTTGATGACAAGTGACATTATCAGACCTGCTGATGCCATTTTTCATATGTGAAGTTATCCATAAGCTTGTCATTGAAAAGAAATACCTTGAGTGGAAGTATAGTTGAAACACTGCCTGAATATTGCAACTGCCTTTAGAAGAAATAATGAAAACTTTGTGTGTGTACCTGCACATTCAGAAGTTTCTGTTTCCTTTAATAAAGATCTTATGAGTTTGATACAGCCCAAAACCATACTAGATTTTCCCATCTGATTACAAAAGAAACGTTCATAGTAAATTAGGTTTTTAAAATTTTTTTCTTAATAGTTCAAAACATTGAGATACTGAGCATCTCAGTCTCCAGAGATTTTGCCGTGAGAAACATCCCACATCTGACTAAACTGTAATGTGTATGCATGCAAGATTATTATTTTTTTTTCCCTAGCGATTACCTATTACGGTTCCTTTTTTTTTTTTAACCCAGAAATTAAAACATTGTTGTTTAGGCCTGTGAAAGTTGCTTCTCTTCTCTGTCCTACCAATGCATCCAGCAGACTGAGTTACCTGCCCTTACAGACAAATCAAGGGAAAGATGAGTTAATTTCATTCATCATAAAGTTCAAAATAATGATTTGGGTCAACAAGGAAAGAGGTCTTAAGGAAATGTGTCCTTAGTATATACGGGGTGTGAAACTAAGGCATGTCATCGTTCTCAGAAGTAATAGATCTCTCTTGGTTTTAGAACTGCTGAGTGGACTGCATGAAAATTGATCCAGTATCTTGAACAGCAGCCTAGTTCTGTTCCTTGTGTAGTGGAAAATGTTGTTGCCCCTTGAAGTAAAACTAAACATACATTCACACCTACATAACCCTAATGTCAGAATCAACAGCAAGACAGAATAATGACAACTACAGCAATTGTGCTTTCTTTTCCTGAAGGATTCGCCAGGGATGGTCCTTAAGAATTGTTTTTAAAAGCCTGACTAATGTCAATTGAAATGATTTATGTACACTGCAAATTACTGATTATATGTGAAAATTTAAAAAAAAAAAAAAAAAAAAAGTTTAGTCAGGCTTCTTCTCAGGATGCCAGCTGATGAGGGCTTGTTTGTCAAACCATACCATGGTGCAAATGAGTCTGAGCATTGCTGGGTCCCTCATATGTATGATCCCAGTATTTATGTGTTGTGAATTAATGAATTAATAAAGATTTTTTTTTCTAGTATGTTTGATTGTTTTTGTTTAGTTTTGTACATATGACTTCTGCTTACATAAGATTTCTTTTTTGATCTTAATGCTGTTTCTGTTGGTTGACATATGTGTTAAGGAAATGAAGAAGTAGACGTACTCAGACCTTTTAATAAGGAAATGTTGATACCCCTCTGTCTCTGATATGTAAACTGAATAGCCATGGATATTATTCCAGGCTGGATGACCTTCTCAAATTTAAATTAAGAGAACCTCTAAACTTGGTAAGTATAGTTTCAAATACACTCTTGTTTATTCCAGTTAATGAGGTCTAACAGGTATTTTCACAGTCCGTGTGTGTTGACGTGCTTCCTGAAGACTCGTCAAGTGTAAACTCCCTTCAAATACAGTGCAGTCCGAGTATTATACAGTGCTAAACTACTCTACATTAGCTATTCACTTTGAGTTTTAAACTAGAACACATAATGGAAAAAATGCATTGCAGCAAAGCCAATTAGTAGCTATGGATACTGCTAGGTAAAAATGTTGGAAAGTTAATTAAGAAATGACTAGCAAAATATGTTTAAAAATTCTGAGAACCTTCTCTGTCAGAAAAGAAAGGTTGTACATTGTCCGAATTTATCTCAATTTTCTTTTATTTCTATAAATGCACTTATTTTGATAAGTTCCCATTAAGTCAGGTGATGCTGGCTTCTGAAACAGGCTAGTTTAGTATTACCTCAGTATATATCCTGGATTTGATGCTGAGAAGGAATATTGACTTTATTGTATTTAAAGGCATTTTTACTTCTGCATTTTTAATCTGTTTTAATTTCCTGGAATATTTCATTGCAGGTTCTACCTAATTAAGATAGTTAGGAACAGTGGCTAAAAAAGGGAATAAGGTAAGGATAATTCTTGCTGGTTTTTCCTCCTTATTTTCATATACCAGTTAATCCTGAAGCAAACAATAATAACAGACAAGCATATAGACAATAATCTTTATAAATTAGGAGTTGAATATACTGCATTATTTATATTAACTTAATGATAGCTTGTTCTCAATACTAAGGTATTGCATACAATTAAGTTTTGCCTTTTCATATTTATGCATGCACTGTATGTCATTACACCTACTGGAAAATGTTTCTACAGTTTAGATTATTCCAGACCAGGAGCTGGAAAAGATATTTCAGTACAGCAGATACACATATTTTGCTAGCGTGCTTATTCTAATAAAAACACGGATGCCGTAGTGCAACATATTTCTAACCAAAACAGTTGCACATTGTACAGACTTGAGTTTGAAGGCTTCCCTTCAGAGGCTCATGCCTGTCCAACAAAGTAGGCAATTTTGTGCCCATATAAATTTCCATTTGTCTAAATCCCAGTGAAATCAATGTGCTCAAAGTTAATGTTAGCCATTAATTTCAGTGGGATGCAAGTATGTGTCTTAAGTGCTTTGTTAAAGGGGAATCAATATAAGCATATGCCAAAATGTCTTTCATTATTACAGTTGGGGAACAGACTGCAATTATGATTCAAAACATAAAAGGTACAATAGACATCTATGATTAGGCAATGAAATATGCCTTTAATAAGCATAGTGCAGACAGTTTGTTTTGCAATAAGTAAACGTATAAAATTCATTGACTTTTTCATTCTTTCAGATCTGTGTGCTCTCTTGTAAGAGAGGTTTTTTAGTTTTATGCACAAAGTTTTCCTGATGTTCTTCCAGCAGAAAGGCTGGGTTTGCATGCATTTATTCTAGTGCCAAACTTGAATTTTACTGGGAAAAGAGGAAACTGCAGAGCAGACCTTGGTTGTTCCAGGGCAACGTGCAACAGATATGGTGTAATTACTCTGATTTTTTTAAAAAAGGAGTATTTCTGTCCACTACATGTCGAAGAGCTAACTATGTTTCCATTGTGGCACTCAAAGTCAATATTGTCAGCTCTTCTTAGTTCTAATCCTCTACATTGAGTTTTGAGGGGCCAGGTGAAATATCCCCTTCAGCACCTTACTGCAATTCTTGTCAATCATCTTGCCATGAAGAACATGCGTATTACAAAGGCTTTGGCAACACTGCATCTGATTTCAGTCTTTAATCTTATAATCATCTTAAGAAAACACCATTCTAACTACTGACGTTCTGTTTGGGACATGAATGGGATCTTATTTGCTGTGGGAAACAAAATGATCTAATCTTTAATGGATATAATGGAATTCTTTGGCCATCATAGTATAAAGGCTTAGTACTAAACCACCGATCTAGGAAGAAAACAATTAGGATGGTGAACTACTGCAGAAATTAAGCAGAATATCTCATGTGAATAAATAAGAAAATGAGTATTTATTTATTCATCATGTAATTGTAAAGTACCTCATTTCAAGCACTGTTGGAGTTAGGAGAGTGTCTTTTTTTGTAACCCCCAGACCTTCTTTGCAAGGAGTGCTGTTCACTGAAGTCCATTTCTAAGCATGGTACTGTGCGTGCCATTTTTTTTGTTGTTTCTTATAGACAAGATCTAGCACATCTAAAATCTTCTGGTCCTACAATGGAAAATTAACATCATCCCTAAGAAGCTGGAATATAAACTAATAAGGCAGGTTTCCAGAATCTGATTGCATCAGTCAGAAAAATATAGTATGAAGAAAAAAGTGGATATTCCCTGGGGGGTAGTGTGAAATGGAGACCGGTCTTGTTTGAACAAGGTGCTTTGCATTGTTAGCTAGGTAGAGGTATTGGGAGCTGCAGCCTGTCAGAACCAGCTTCTCCAAGGAGGGGGTGGGAGAAAATTTTTCCAGGTAGAAGTCTCAGCAGTTTTTGGTAGAGTATGTCCAATATACTAATACAATAATTTAAGGAAACCCTTTATACACCATAAAAGATGAACTGTAAAGATACTCACCCTTTCTGCATCTCCTCACCCGTTTTCCTTCAGATCATGTGAAGACCAGAAAGACTGTTGGGAGTTTTTCCATCGTTCTTCCCTTTACCCTAAAGCAACATGGGAATCAGGCTTGTTCTTCCTTGTTGCAGCATACAACCGAACAGCGAGATCCCTCTTCTTAAGTCTTTCATGGGGAGACTTCTTTTTCCTAAGGCTGTGTGAGGAGTTAGAATTAGCTAGGTGGTAACATAACTCAAAAAAATCTAGAACAAAAAGACAAAAAGACTCTAGATACTTGTTCAGTCTTTGTCTAGTAGAATATTATGTGACTCCAGTAAAATAAAATACCAAGGGAAAGAAGACAGTGAAAAAAGACAGCTTTCAGGATTTAAACAAAAATCAAGAAAATAAATAAACGTTCCCTTCTTTGCAGGCTCCCCGTGAGACAAGGCCCAAATATATTATTCCTTTGTGTACTCCAAACAAAACAGTCAGAATTGAAAACTTGTTTTATTTTTATCTCTTACTAATGTGTGAATGAACTGTGATGCAGCCAACCAATATTCTGTTCACACTGTGTCAGAGCAACAGGTTATGTAGCAGCTTTTAGCTCTATGCAGGAGGTTGAGCTGTCATACATGATGCCTTAGTTTGTAACGCGATTAGTGATGCACGGTAATCTTTATTTAAACACCTTTGTTCAACAGGGACAAAGTGTTGAGCTTTGGCATTTTTATTTAATCTTGATAATCTTCCTTTTTGTCTCTCTCAAAGGATCAAGAGGAAGTGCACTAATTTTCAACATCACACAAAGGCAAGTTGTACAAACACAGCTGAAAACAGCATTTTCCTTAGAGAAATGGAGTCATCTAATGTTCTGCTGGCAAGAGACTCCTGAATAATTGGGAAGATGTTGTTAGGCACAGTCGTTTGGGCAGCAGTGTGTTCATATTCTGATCGCACTGTTCAGCTTGGCTAGCTTAGATGAATGATTGCCGTAATGTAGTAAGCAGAGATTATTAACCATATAACAGGAAGCAATTCAAAGAATACAGGCTGCTTTGGAGACTTACGAAATGGCTCTCAGATTGTCAAAGGATTTGTTTTGGGGGGTTTTTTTGACTCATTTAATTTACACCAGACTGGGATCTAATTAAATCATGAGAGTGCTTTTGATTTTTGCCTCTTTAATTCTCACTGAGTTTATTTCTTAGACATATTTCAAACACAGGAAAAGTAAGGAGAATTCTCTTGACTCTTCAGACTTTGCTTGCATTGATTTCTGGCCTTGTTTATTCTACATATATCCAGGATACCTTGAAGTTTCAGGTCAGCATTTTGGTTCTTCTCCTTAATTAGGGATTTAAGTGTATTCTTCCTTGCTCCTCAAATTTTTCTTGTTCCACTTTTTTGTGAGATGCTCATTCTATTTTACGTAGCTACTTTTAGCCCTAGTTAAGTGTTAATAAGTGAATTCGCTTTGGATGGGGTAAGAGTCAAATGTATTCTCAAGAGAGCATTTCAGGATTTTCTGCTTGTGTCTTCCTTTACCTCCCTTGTATTTTCTAAATCTGGAAATGCCATAGCTCCAGAGGAGGCAGTTATAAATAAATCACATCATTAGCTGTGGTGTAGTCTCCATTGAAGCATAAGAGACCCACCATTTGTGAGTGTTTATAGTTGGACCTTCTGAAGGGCAGCACCCTTCCTTAATGAAAAATGCATCAGATTCACAAGCTGTGAAAACAGCGCCTGAGGGTTTCCATGACAGTGGCAAACTGGAACACCTGATGAAATCTGCTCGTGAAATGCAAGGCTGCCTTCTCTGTCAGTGTGGTTACTGCGTGCTCTAAGGTCCTGCATGTTTTGTATTGAGTAGCAAAGTCTCAAAGTGCAGAAAGCTACCCTGGAGTGATGAGATTGTCCATGTGTGGGGCTTAAACATCCTTGTGAGGCCACCTCATTGTCTTACGCTCTAGTTCTGGAAGTCCTAATATTTCCAAGTTCACAAGTTGGGTGAATGTTTGCTTTAAGCTATTCAGTTGATGCCTAAGAACAGCAGAAGGGGGTGCTCACTTAGATCTACATTATTGATTGAAGCACTCTCCCTCACTGTACTTCAGTGAAGTGTAGCCAAGAACAACAAGATAAGAATTAATATAAGTGACAAGGGAGTTTCTCAGACTGTGCCGCTGCACATTAGCCTGGCTGAAGAGAAAAAGAAGCTGATACTTGAGTCTTTTGAATTGCGAAGGGTCTGGTCAGTCCTTGAAGGGGAAGCACATGAATGGCCCAGTTGTCATCGCATTTTATTTTTCCTCCAACTTTGACTAATGGTGCATTTCCTCTGGCCTCCCATGGGCCATCCATGGCTGACTTGCTTTGTCACTCTTCACGTCTAGTCACTGCCTTTACTGTCCACCCTGTTCCCATGGCAGGAACCCAGTGTCCTCTAAAAAAACGCACAGGCACAAACCATCTGTCATTCTTCCCACTCCTCTTTCAAGCGACCACTTCCCATATTGTGTGGCCTTGCAGGCTGAAAGCAGTCTGCCTCCCCCCTGCATGCCTGGAGTACATGCCAGCTCTCTCCCCGCTTGATAAGGGACCTCCCGACATTATGCCTGTAAAAATACTAACGGGCATCTCCCTGTTGATAACCAGCTCTGCCTTTTTATTGTGTTCACGGGGTGATAAGTTGTCTGGATCAACAAGGAATTGTCCCTTCTGCCACTCTGCAGCCAAAGTTATTAGGGTCAAATTAGGTCTGAGTTGTGAAGTTAATAATTGCAACGACAAATAATTTGTAGTGTGCTATGGACAAAGGAAAAAAAGAAGATGGAGAAGAGAAGGGGAAATTATTGTAGGCACAAAGAACCAAAGTGATCGGGAAGGGGTGAGGAGAGAACAACTGGCAATGCTGTACAGGATGTTGAGCTAGGCCTGTAGGCTGTGCTGGATTTGGTCTCCTGCACCTGTAGACTGTGAAATCATAGAACAAGGTAGTTCTTTAACGTCATTTGAGAGTCCTAATTAATCCACACCCAAGGCGTCTTAGGGAGAGGAAGATACCTGACTTTGCACCAGAAATAGTGTTTTTATGCATATGTTAGTTGATGATATTCCTTGCACATCTCTAGATGTGGCCCCATCAGAAACAGGCTCATGAGGCTTGTAACAGGTACTCGAGGAAAATCTGCAGCTATGGCCATTGATGCAGACCAAGCTGTGCCTAAACTGCATCTGTGAAATGGGCAACACTGATAGCGTAGTCAGATGTACTTTTATCTATAAAAACTGTAAAAAAATAATCATACAAACACTTCTTTTCTACATTTAGTAAAAAACTGGTAGCGATTTTGTTTCTGTTTTTCAAGTACTGGCTTGTGGAAGATGTCATAATCTGAATCACTAATCTGAATTACACGCATCTAGTCTCTGCTGCAAATGAAGTCCAACAGATCTAAATTATAGCTGGAATTTCAAAGTTAAAAATCCAGTCCATACTTCTGAGGCAGCGCTTGACAATACGCATATGACCTATGTTGAGGAATGGTGTCCTCTGAATCATGCCTTTTCCTACAGCATAGCTTAGACTCACTGCGTGGGATCAGCTTCTTGGGTCAGTTGTTGTCAGGGCTGCACTCACAGCAGTATTTAAGAGAGTTGATTAGAAGAAAGCAATGTAGATAATCCTCCAGTTTATGTATATAAACAGTGTAACTGGCATGACCATGTTTTTCCAGAACCATTAACCAAGTTTGGGAGAAGGAAGATGCAACTCGGAGGTCAACCTATGAAAGCAAAGCCTGTTTGACATACCAAGATCTGTGTGTGAATTTGGTTCTAACTTTAGAAACTGGGGAGCTGTGAGGAGAGGATGGGAAGGGAAGATAGTGCAACACCCACTGAAAAGCTTTCATTTTGTTTTCTGGGGTGAAAAGCCTGAATTTTGTGCCTAAAATACAAAGCTGAAGGTGTGCTGGATTTGCTTGGAAATGCCGCAAAGCTATTCTAATTTCCTGTTACTATTGTGAGGTTGGCCTTTTTCCATGGCTAAGCCCCAGTTCTTAGCTAGCCAGAATGAAGTGGCAGGAGAAATTCACTCTCTCTTTCATCTTACAGTGTATCTAGAAAGACAAGAACCAAGACTTTGAACCATTAATTCCAAAGTCTGTGGCTTGATTTGCTGCAGTAGAAACTGTGTTTTATGGGTTTTGTCTTCTCTTACCAAAGCTAATTGTTAATTGCATCTTCTTTTCTCTAGCCACTGCAACAAGGAATGACTGCCTTCTGTGCTGATGACGGATCTGCCCCTCTGTTATCACACTGCTCTCTTGCCATCTCAATTTCATAACAATTGCCTCTGCCCAGGAGCCAGTGGAGCAGCCATGTTGGGCAAAGGAGTTCTCCAAGGAGGAGAATGATGGATGACAGAGTGATTCCCTTCGACGTGGCTGGGGCACTGAGGTTGCGTTAATTTTTTTTATCCCCCCCATATTCCCCCTTTCCCTGCTCTGAATTGTTAAAACAAACCATGGCATTGCTGTATGAACAACACACACAGACGATTCTATAGTAACTTGAAAAAAAACGTATTTTATGGCACTGCTATGCGTCACTTTTGTCAAAATTGTCAGGAAAGAGATAATTGCTACAGGTGGCAGAGGCTGCCGGATGACCATCAGAGGGTACATAGGGAATAAGTTTGACTGCCTCTGCCAAATTTCTAGTGTTTACACCAGTGATACTGCTTCCTTTTCTCTCACTATTGTCATATATGTCATTTTGCTACAGCTTGCATGCTGGCCTCCCTCCTGTGCTCAGGGAAGAAGCAAGTCTAGCACTCATACTGCGCTGAGGTTCTGTTGCGCCCTAGGGGATGAATTTGCAGTGATGCAGTTATACTGGCACAAAACTCTGAAGATGATGTACCAGCACAAAGCAAAGTTTGTCTGGAAGCAGCTTGTTGTCAAAAGTGTCTACAAGCAGTACAGATGTCCTCATGGAGATGGGTTCCTAGGACTGGATCTCAGCTGTATTGAGAATCAGCTTTCTATTCACGTACTTCCCTGAAATATTCTCTAATAGTTGGTTTAAACAGTCTTTAGCAGAGATCATATTTCTAGTTTGGGATTCCCTTTATACATCTTTCATTAATACAGGGATTCTCTGCAATCAGAGACCAGCACTGCAGAACAGCTGGATCCATTTTGGCTTGACAAGGGGCATGGGTATTTTTTTGTATATATTTATGGCTCTCATGAACATTCAGAATGCATTTTATAAATATTAAAAATAATCAAGGGTTCTGGAAAGAATTCATAATGCATTGCCATCATCTGCAGGAGTTCTTCCATCTTCCTCTAGAATATGTATTACTAGCTGACACTGTGAACTAACTGGTCCAGTCTGGGAATTTCTAGCTACAGCTAGAGGAAAAGGGAGGCTGCGAAGGGAATTGCTATCTCTTGATCATCAGAGAGAGCAAATATAATATAGGCGGCAGCCTGGCTGCCCCTGGAGCAAGTCAGAAGCAAGAAGCTTGCAAGCAGGCACCTCAGAAAGCTCCCGAGAGTTTTTTGCTCTGCCTGCTGCACCCGCTGTGGTTACTTGGTAGGTTACTTGCCCTGCTTGTCTTGAGGTAGCTGGAGTTGAAGCATATGTTTTCCATTTAGAGCTTGGAGGATGCCCAGGTCCAACTTGGCACGCTGTCTGCACTGGGCATCAGCAGTACAGATGTGGAAACCACAAACCCGATTAATATGAGCCTAGAGTAAAAACTCAAATAAGCTTATAAATAAAACCAGACTTGCAGATTATTTGTTTCCATATTAGTCTATAATAGACCCTACTCAATATGTTTGTTTTATTTGGTTTGGTGACCGACATAGGTATTTATATTTCCAATAAAAAATTAAATCAGAATACAACAGACGAAGTAAGCTTAAATTATTTGCACAGAAGATGATTGCAACTGTCTGAAGCAAGCATGTAATTCCTTACATGAAATGTTAGCCTGCTTTGAACAGAGATGTGACAAACTCCGCAGTATTTAATTTACCGTTCCATCATAGCTCCAAATCCTACATTTATATATTAAAATGGACTCCTAAATGCACTTTAATCCTCAAAAAACAATACAGAGGTGTTGGATGGCTTGGTGGGTCTAATTCTTGGTGTAAGCACCATCTGTGTGATCTTGGGTGAGTCACTAAATGATCCCCGTGTCTTAGCTTAAAGTGGTGACTATCTTTTTTCCCCTGCCAGTCTCCTGCTGAGCTCTGGGCATGCTTGAGGACCTCCAGTGCTCCTTTCCAGTGCAACTTCAGCTGCTCCAGTGCAGATAATGAAACCATCCAGAGAAGACAGGTCCAAAGAACCATCTAAGAAGATTCTTCAATGGTGCTGACAGACCTTTTAGTCAGTGGAGAAGATGTTTACCTGGGAACTGGTGGCCCTTTATCCAAGGTGAGATTGCCTTGATTCAGTTCCATTTAAGCACAGCTGTACCAGAAAAATCTATGGTTTGGCAGCAGTAGGGCATCCAGTCTATTTTGCCCATGCTATGACACTTAGGATGGGACACCTGCACAAAGCCTGACAAGTCTTTGAAGTGAGACTTGTTGTACCAAGGGCTTGTACACATCTGTGGTAAGTAGTATGTACAAGTGATCAATTAGGCCTACCTAACTTTCAGACCATACCAAGGTGATGTAACTGGAATTGTGCTTCTCTTCCCTAGACCTCCTAAATAGACAATAGAGGGAAATAAGCATGCTGTCTATTTAGGAGGACTATTTTGTGCTAGTCGTGCTCTAAGACAAATGAATAAACAAACAAGTGCTCTCTTCTCATCTTCGCCTTGCAAAAACATAAGGGAGAAAACTCTCACGCCCTTTGTTAGGACATCAATGCCAGAGGAAAGACAACAGCAGTTATTCCATTCAAATGTCCAGTTTTTCTTTCCGATTGTTTCTCTGGGTTCCTTTTTTATTTTTTTTCCCCTCTTCAGCTGGTTGAGCGATGGCCTGTTCTTATGAAACAAGTTTTCAGCTTCACAATGGTCCTGACTTCTCATTGTTTAAAAGGCAAGAGGGTCACTCAAAGTAAACTCTCTCGTGCTAGATAGTGTTTTTCCACATGGAAATATTGGAGGGCCACTCTGTGTTGTCAGCCCAGAAAGGCCAGAAGATGCCTTCAGACTCCCCAGGTGCCTCTGTGTTTGTTTTCTAACGTTATTGCACATACAGTATCATTAATATTATGTCCAAAGCTTGTCTTTTTAAACAGAGTCAACACATCTAACCTATTAGTCAGCCACAGGGAAAAAGGAAAGGATTAAGTCAACACTGTAAGGAATTAACCCTTTCCATTGCTCAGAGAAGAAATCAAAGATGATATGACCTCCTTAAATTGCAAAAGGGACTTGATTGTTTTCTCTCACAAAGTAGTGGAAATAATTCCTCTCACTTTGGCACTCAGATGTAAAATGCAACAGCCTGTGTCCTGCAGGAGTCAGAGAAGACTGGTGACTTACAAGACATCATTCTCTTTCCCGTGGTACATGCTATTGAAGGGCAGGAAGTTTCCCTCCCACCCACCTTTTTCTTTTTTTGAATCTCCATTTCCCTGTGGGCTGCCTCAGGTACTGGGCTAGGCTTGGCATGCAGACACAATTAGAAATATAGGCGAGACTGCACGGAGCAAAGTGTCCAAGTGCTGAGTGAGTGCCCAATGGGCCGTAGCAAAATGCACAACCAAGTCAAAGAAAAATGGAAAATATTTCATAAAATTCATCTTTGCATCCCTTTTTCCTTTCTTGATATATGGCCCCTTATTCACAGCTGCCCAGGCCCCAACCCGCGTGTAAATATGTCAGTACACCAATGAGACGGAACATGGTTGCAGAAACGCCAGCGGCTGTTCCCAGATAAAACGCTGAGCTGGAGCCGAGGCGTTTATTGTAAATAAAGATCAAGGCAAAGCAGCAACATTTCTGTTCAACTCAAGCCTGCCAAGGTTGCTAGTCCAGCTCCTTTCACAACTACCATATGTCCACATGGATTTCCCCTTCCAGAAAGTGACATGTTACTCTTCTGACAGCTGTAGCCATTGCAAGGTCCTCGATGCTTTCCATGTGTTGCTTTACAATAACCTGGAAACACTGGTGGCAGATGGTGCAATGGGTGCATCTGTGGGCCTGGAGGGGAGAGGTAGACTTCCAACTGTTCAGCTGTAATACTGCTGTACCTTTACAGTATCTTTGTGGGGCCCAGGACACATTAATGCTTTTTTTGGTTCTGCTCAGTAGAGGGCACTGGATCCTGTAAATAAGGATTGATACAGTGAAGCACAAAGGGCCTGATAGCTTTAGCAGATGGACTAATCTTTTTTTTTTTTTTTTCCTCTGGATACTGGTGGTGTGGAAGAGAAGTCAGCGGCTCTGTCTGCTGTGTGCTGATTGACCAAGAGACGACTATGGCATGTGTTAGCAGGTGATAAACTTGTGTCTTTGACATATATTTTTTATTTTAATTAAAGTGGTAGCTACAAAAATCAATCATCTGGAAATTAGGTTGGCTAAAGTACTAGCCATCTGGCATCCTTCTGAACAGCAACACCAGCCAGCTGGCTCAAATGGGGGGAGATGCAAGCACCTACAAACCAGTGCCTGAACAGCTAGGCTGGGGTGGAAACTGGTTGAGCTGTACAGGCTTGTTCCTGCAGTCCACAGGGGAACTGCAGGAATGGTCTGAGGGGAGCTGGCAGAATCAGGGAATTTAGCCTTCTTTGTAGCCCTTGATCCAAAGTCCCCACAATTTCACTACAAAGTTACCATTTTTTCCAGTGAGTTTGTCTTATTCTCAGCAATACCCTCAAACACTGCACTGTCAATCCACTCTGCTCTCCCTCTTTTGTCACTGAGTTCCCTTTGCTGTGTGCAGGGGTTTGCATTGTCCGCACTCATGGCTCGGATGCACAGTAAGCCAAAGGGACTAACAAAAAAAATATTAGGAATGTAGCTTTTTCAGTTGTTTTTGGGTTTGTTTGGTTTTTTTTAAGTTTAGATGGATCTTGTGCATGTATGTTGTAACATAAATCTTTTAATAATAAAAGTTTTAATGCTAATAAAGAACATATATTAAAAAAAACTTCCTAAGCCTTCATCTGGCACTAGTCTAATATGTTGAAGATTTGGCACAGTTTACTCATAGAATTCAAGAATAAGACCTGAAATTATTCATTTTCCACACTGACGGATACTGACCTAAGTTCTTGAGTTGACCTAGGATGCTTCACTTTAGATGACAGCTCCAAATGCAAGAAAATTTAATACTGCCACAATATATGCTTTAGCTCTACTGAAGAAAACTGCAAGGCAATGCTGTTTCGCAAAAAGCAGCTGGTTAGTTATTGAGGGTTTTATAATTCTATAGCAACACATCTCAGCACACTCCAGCAATTGCCAGACCCAAACTAGAGGTTAAATGTGCTGGAAAATGTGGCAGTAGCTTCCAGCATTTGCTGAGTCGTGAGCTTAGTGGGACTCAGGCATGCCTGCCTTGCATAGCAGCAAGATAAGTCTCGGAGCTGGGACAGAGGAGCAGCTTTTCTTTCACACACCCTCGCTCTCACAAGCCAGATCTCCTGCCTTTGCCTTGGCAATGCAACCTGTGGTTCGAGAGCTGCCTATGCACCACAGGTGGCTGGTCCTTGGCCTCTACTGCTGTGCCGCTGTTCCCGTTTAAATCAGATAGCAGCCATCATTGCTAAGGGTTGTGGGTTTGTTTTTTCTATTAAATAGATCAGCAGGCCCTAACAGTTGCCAGTTATCTCCAGTCCAGGAGCTGTGTGATGAAAGGCCATATTATGGCAGGCTCCAGTGTATCTTTTTATCTGTCCTACTTGGTACGGCATGTTCCAGGTGGAGACTTGCAGGATGCTAGTGCTAAACCCTGCCCTACTGCCGTTCCCTAGTGACAACAGCAGTATCCTGGCTCCTTCTCCCGTGCTCAGATCCCAGCTCCCTTTGACTGCCCTGGAAACTACCGCTCCCATCACAGTTCTTTGACATGTGGAGACTTCCTGACTTGGGCATGTTATTCTGGGAAGGGAGATCAATCCCTTTTAACTAATTTGCAAACAGATGTGCTCTTTAAGTGGTCCCTATAGCCTGTATTAGGCTAAACCAGGTCTGTGTTTTGTAACCAACTTCACCTTCCACTGCAGAAGCCTGATACTGTACCTCCATTTCTGGTACTGTAAATCATTATTGCTTAACACAACTCAGTAGAGAATTACGTAGATGATAAACTTGGCCATAAGTTGGTTCAGTAGCAATTTCCTGTACCAGTTTTAAAGTGTGATTTTTTTAAAATTTTTTTTAACAGTTCCTTGACAGGTTAATGCGGTACATGGACAGGAGACTTCTGCTTTATTCCCTGGAGCCCTGACAATTTGAGGTGTTGCCTGGCTCAGCTCCTAGATGCGAGAGGAAGGAAAAACTTGCACTTCTCCCCAGGGATTTGCTGATGCTCACTGGTGGAGGGCAGACATGATTCACTGCAGAAGGTACTGCTGAGTGCTCCCAGTTATGTGATCTGCCAAGCAGGGTTGGTAGCATCAGGTAAGATTTCCCTCTCCTGAGGAGAGGCTGGTGTCAGCCCCAGCTAACTCTCAGAGGCCTGACATCAAACTGTGTAGAGTTTTGTTAGAAGCTGACTGAAAACGTGGTGCTGTTATTATCTGACACTGGCTGAAACAAAAGCCAAATGTTGATGAATGTCTGATCCTAAAAGTAAACAGTTTGATTTTATTTTTTTTTTTTTTTTGCAAGTCAGAGGCCCTCTAGGGTTTTATCTGATTTTGGCAATCTCCTGCACATTTTGGGGCCTGGAGCATGGTTTTAATTGTTACATCATGAAAGTTGCCAAATAATGTTGAATGCTCCTTAAAAACTCTCTCAATTTTATGGAACTTCTCAACGGCTTGACTAATACAATAATTACTGGAACTCGGCTATGTTGCCTAGTGGCAAATGGAATTTTTTCATAATGATCCTGTCTGTCGTTAATAGCAGGATTTGTTCTTTCTCTCAGCGGGAGAGAGGCCAGAAAGCCACGTTATCTGTCTTTTTTAATGACAGCCAACAGCAAACGGATAAAATAATCAATTATATCTACAGATAGGTCGATAATGTATAATTTATCATGTCAAAAACAAAATGTTTTTAATTGGGCTGTTAATCATTTTGTAATTTTAACTAAAGGGATGGGGGCTCTCCTTTGTGCTCAGACATCACTAATATTTCATACAACATTAGCTGATCTTATTATAGCTTTAATAATAGTGTTTACTACTAACCGCCAAAACATAAAATGTGATTTCTGCTCTCATTAGCTGAAGCCTTTGCAGTTATAAAGAGATGCCCTTCCCTTTTATTTTTCTCTTCTAGAAAGATCCAGGGGAAAAAAAAAAGGGGGTTCAGCTGACTAATCAGCTGTAAGAGTTTTCAGAATATGCTCATCTTTCTGTTTGATTAGGAGTACCCATACTAGTTACCAACAAACGCGTTACTGAAATGATGATTTTTTTAAATTTTATTTTATTTTTTACAGCAAAGCATATAAGCAGATTAGTATAACACAGAAAAGACTGGAAGTTGGGAGTTTTGATTTCTAGCCGCACCTGCATAGTCTTGTGGGAAGCTGGGCAGATCCTTTAATCCCTCCTAACTTGTTCTCCCTGTCTGTAATGTAGGTATTAGATAGCTGCCTCATCAGGCAGCTGTACAGTATGTAAGTGTTGTAAGATTCCTGAAAATTTGTAATAAGGATGGCAAACATCTGGATGGATGGCTGCAATAGCAGCCTCTCTGACAGCTAGCTCTTTGAGGAAGGAAATGGGAAGTTTATGGCTAGACCTAAATCTTCCCTATATTATATCTGAATATGTCCTCACGATGCTGCCTGATTTCAGGATTAGTGAGGAATCATCTAGCAGAAAAATCTCACAGCAGTGGGGTACTTTGGCTGTCTACTCTTTTGTTGTTATTCCTATCGATGTCATGAGCAGATGCCCTGTGTGGGACCAGATCTCTATTTTACCTATAAATTCTACATTAAAAAAAATGCTAGCCATGCTAGGAAGAGAAATGTTGTGACTCCTGAGCCCCCCTTTGCCTCAAATACACTGGAATTACTTCCCTGCTTCAGAATTGTTTTGCAGAGGCAAATTAATCTTCATTCCTCTTAACTTGGTTTCCTTCTGAAGAGGTCTGCCTGCCTTAAATCAAGAGCCAGCCTCGAGTACCGGTTTGGGAGCAGAGCAAGCTCTTAACATTGTTTGGCAAGGGCAGATTTCACTTTCAGTGTTACAGTGGGTGTGTTTGGCTATGGGTTTAATTTTAGGTCCATAGCATCTCCCAGTGATGCATGTAACACAGAGAGGGGCAGGACTTCCCTTCCTGTAACTGGATCTTCCTTGGGAGTAGGGGAAATTTAGTGGATTGAGTGAATTTTTTTACAGGTCTAATGGCAGGATTGAGGCTGTATTCGTACTGGGAAACAGGGAGGAGAAGCTGTGGGGCTGGCTTGCCCAAGCGTAAATAAATTGGAGGTGCACGAACATTCAAAAAATTCCCAGAGAGTCACATTGCACAACTTAATGGGCCTGGTGCCTTCACCTGTGCCAATTTTATGTGACTCTTAACGCTGGTGTTAAATAAAAATGAGACTTGCTCTAATGACATCAACAGCCTGTGGTGAAGAAAATATGCTGCTACTTTGATACAGATCCCCTTTTAAGGAGGACACAGTAGACAGCCAAGGCTCTTTTTCCCATCTGTTAGGTGAATGTTACGATTCCTTGCTCAGAAGTGTGCTCTCAACAACACTCCTCCGCTTTCAGCATTACAGTACATGATTTTTAATAAGAATATGGTCATCTGCCATGCCTGGTTTTGCCACCTTGATTTTACTCTCCTTCTCCATTACATGAAAGGATGGAAAAAGGGGACATGAGTTGGCTGGAGGAGGGGAGCAAATAGCATGGGGAGGACGTTAAATGAACCAGCTGTTATGTGTGAAGTATCTGCTTTCTAATTGCTTCTGTTGGAATTTGGGGGAAAAAGGCACTGGCTACACTTAATTAATAAGGCAGGACTCACATAAACTCCAGCTGTGAGCACAGGACTGGTCTTTAAAGGATAAGCTCGGGAGGTGGGGCAGAGAGTTTGATTTCCTTGCACTAAATCCCATCACATGCTGCTAGTAGTGTGTGTGTCCACTTATGCCTTTTGGTTGGTCTGTCTGAACCAGACATGAGGTATCTGTTGCTGTCCGCGTGCCCCACCGCAAGAAAAATGATCTGTCCTCAGAAATCAAAGATGTGAGGCTGTGTTTCAAGCTAGGGTGAAACCGCTGTGTTTTCACTCGAGTTTAGAATCCCTAAAAAGTGGGCATGTTTGGATCAAAGGTTTTCGTTCCACCTAACGAAACCATGGGCTCTCACAGCTGGACCCAGATATAGGTTTGCCCCTTGGTCCTCTTTTTTGCCTAGTTCAGAGGGTTTGGATTTGGCATCCTGTCAGCATCTCTCTCTCATCTGGGCTCTGCCTCAGGAGCTTTGCTGCAAGGGTAGTACTTGTGGGGTGGCTGTGCAGCTGATGCCTCCAGACCATGTCCAAAGGCCATTTTCCAATGATCCCTTTGAGGAGAACAATGCCTAGTTCATTTCTCTTTTTTTAAGAAGGGCTCAAAAAGATAATCAGACATTTCCCTGAGTAATAGACGATGCCCCTAAAACCCACATGAAAATACAAATGCCAGTGTCTCCCCATTTGGTCCTGCTCCAGGTCTCACTGTCGTAGGAGGCCCCCCAGCAGCAGTGCAAGGTCTTCCCAGTTGGAGGACAGCACTACTGAAGTCTGTGCTGAGACCAAAAGCTTCTTCCACTTCCCATGGGATGGCACCTCTGGATTTCAAACCTTGGAATCGGAAAAAAAGTGGAGAGGATGTTCCCATGTAGTTAGGAGCCTGCTTTTCCTCTCTGGCTGTGGAGGGAAATGAGCTTCCTGCTTAAGGTGAGGTGTCATTTGCTGGACAGAAACCTTTGTGTCCCGGCTGGCCTGCTCCTTTGGGTGCCACTGCTCGTGGCAGTGTCTTCCAGTGTGACTGCCCTCCTTCCCAGGCCCTCTCCTTTCCTGCCCCATGCTCCTGCCTTGCAGCAGATGAGTGCTAGGGTCAGCACAAGGGAGGGGACATGGCCATGTGGCTGCACATGGGTTGGGAAAGGAGGAGAGCTCATTTTGGCACAGAGAGCCCAGGTGTTTGTTCTCACCACACCCTTCCTCCCCAGGCTGGAGCTGAGCACGTCTCCCTTTGATGTGTTCACGCCCCTTTCCTCCCTCTTTTGGCTTGGGATCACCCACCACCTTCCACGAGCACTGAAAATGCAAAACCCCTTCAGATTTCTAGTGAGCCCTTTGTTATTTTGAAAGGTAAAACAATCCATGGCACAAGCATCCAGGAGGATTTCAGTGCTTTACTGCTCATGATGTCAGTGACAGCTAGGCCCAGTGTGGGACTAAACACACGGATAGATCAGTAGCCCCAGTCCTTTGAGGTAGCTGTACGGAGCTGGACTTCCCACCCAGAGAGAAAAACAATTCTCGGGAGTTACAGCATGTTTCCAAGCAAGAGGAGTGGGGCCTCACTTTGCAAAGCTCTATAAACAGCAGCATTTTGTCTCCTCCATTTCTCTTCACCCTGAACGTGTTGCTGTTTTCAAAGGTTTGTTTCAAAGTGCTGATTCACAGCCACCAGCCGTATTGTTTTATCTGAAGGAGATTAGGGCTGAGAATGTTGTGGTTTTGTAGTGAAAAGACTGAACTGGAAATAGCATATTTGACATGAGACTGTTATTTATGCTCAAATAACCATCTCATTTAAGGATGAGGTAGCCTTTTTTCCTTTTTTTTTTTTTTCCTCCCAAAGTTTAGATCAATCATGTATAAAGACAAACTCCCACTCAGCCTCCCTTGGCCCCTAATACTTTCATTTCATTCTTCTTTTGCTCATTATTTTATGATTTTGTCCTTGACTGGAACATTTCTCTTGTTCTTCCTTCCATGCACCATTAAGGAGGGAAAGACCTTACATTTAAAGCTTAAGCCCTGTGTAGCTCTTAAGCCATAAATAATGTTTTATACAGATTCTAAGATTATTAAATCCTTCTAGTTAGCCTGCCTCTTACTTTTACAGCTCATCTGATTAGAGGGGACATACTCTTTTGAAACTTCTGTTTTGCCGTTGCAAGCACACATGAGAAGATGGGATCTGGCTGTATGCACTGCTGATCAGAAGACTTGCCATAGGAATGCAAAAGAGCTTGCCTGCAAGAGAACTGATTGTTGGCATGGAAACAAACTCCAGAGAAGCCCTGTAATTCTGAGATGTACTCGACCTTCTAAATACAGGCAAGTCTACAACTTAAGTTGAAATCTGTCTGGGGAGAGAAATGCATTCAAAATACACTTTTCTGGAGAGGGCTGACAGGCACACAATGAGTGAACGGAATGCTTTGGTATTGAGGACACTTATGCTACAGCCATCAGATAGTAACTGATTTTGGACAGCTGTAGGAACTAACCTGTTGGGCTCTGTGCATTGCCCCCTGTAACTACGTGTCCGGCTCCTTTTGATGGCGGGACCAGGCATCACAGAGCCGAGCATCTGAAGCTCAGCTTTTCCCTACAAATGCAGCCAAAACAGCTGCCGCAGTTTGCAGAGATCCTGAGACTGTAGCGCTGAGCTGCCCTTCATTCTGCTTGACACAATCTGCTCACCTCAGACAGCACCTTAGGGGCACGGCCAGTTAGTCAGGCCTTGCCAGTATTACAAACTATGGAGCTGAGCACATAGAGGAAAAGTATCCCTACTAGAGACAAAGCTAGTGAAAAGTGCTGAAAAGCCTCACAGTAGACGGCCTACACAACAAAACTATCTCCTTCAATTAGTCCATGGTCATCAGTGAGGCAAATATCTGCCTCCTGAGCCAGGCAGGGTGGTGTTTTAATAACAGGCATAAATCTATTGTGCTTTTCCCCACATGACCTAGCATATTCTGTCAGGGCAATGCATACCCCAGAGAAGGAGTGGAATTTATATGTACAATAAAACAATAGAGCTTCAGTGATATCAGCTGTTTGACAAACTTTAATATACATTTGCTATAAAACAGGCAACTACCAGAATGTGATACCCAAATAAAAATCCATGATCCATTTGCACGACAGATCTTCAATTTACTCACATTCATGTGAAAGAGACACATAAAAATGATATCCATGCTTAAAATCACTTAGAAGCAGTCTGAAAGACCCCACAGTTGCAAGTGATACTGCAGTACTTAGCTAATACTCGTGTTTCGATGGCTTTGCCTTCATGATTCTTCCAGTGGTTCCTTTATGTTTTCTGGTATTTTGCCAAACACCTGTGAATCAGTGCACAACAAATATTCCTGCCATTTAATTTAGCCTTGCACAGAAAGGCTATATTAGGCCTGATGCAGACCTAATCCCAAACCTCAAAAGAGGTTTAAGGCACTCTGGTTTCACCTAATCCCGAAACCTAAACCAGAATCATTGAAAACCTCCATACCACCACAGGAATGGGCAAATAAAGGGTTTCCACTATGAAATTATTAAAAGGACACAGTGTATCTTTTGGATTTGAGACCTAAAGCTTTACCTAAGGAGCTTGGACTGTCCACAATAAAAGTGTTTATTTTGAAGATAGGAGGTTGAAAGGTTTATTTGGCTAGAGGGCTGATTTCACCCCTCCTTCCCAAAAAAGAAGAGGGGTGATGCCCTGGAAGAGTGAAAAAATGGGAAAAGGGATGAACAAGTAAGAAGGCAGGGGTAGCCCAGCAAAGCAGCCAAAGAAAATGAAGCCCATGTTTCTGTTTAAGCTTTGGTCATGGCGCCGTGAGAAAGACCACGAGCAGAGCCCCTGGTGCACAACTGGGCTGCTGGTCTTGAAGTTCTTTGCAGCAAACACCTAAGCAAGAAGTTATTGGTGATATAATAAATACATTGCTGCTGTTCAAAATGGAGAATCTGCTCTTTTGAGATCTTACTGATGGAAGATAACACATAAAAACATGCACTGTAATGGAACTTTCAATTACAAATTGCATCCAACTAATAAATTTGATCTTGCATTAATTCATGTTAAATTAACTGGATCCTGTCATTTCTGAATTCTGGTAACCACCTTATCTTGCCATATAACTCATTATCTTTGTGTTGTGAAAGGGCTATTTCATTTTCAAGGCGACTGTAGGGAATATTAACTGTACCATATTCTAATAAACATTTAGCTCCTAACAAATTAAAGACATGAAAGTATACTGCACATGTGGTTTCATTATGCATAGCATTTTATAGCAATGATCTGTTTCTCTAAATCTTTTAATTCAAATAATTTCAGCAAAACATAGGGAAATACAGGGCTGCATTTGTGCATTATACAATACTGAAGGTGTTTATCTGTGCTTAGGATATACCTAATAATGAGAGGCATAGCCTCCTCTGTGTACTGCGTCTTCATAACCACTGGATGCCATTCAAGAGCCCTTTAGAGCCAGGATAGGAACCAGCGTTCCTACTGATGATAGACTTGATATAGTTTGAGTAGAAAAGCAAGCCCCAGATTTACCTTCACAGACACAAAAATCTCCATGCCTTTGTGTGCATCAATACAAGTGGAACATAACAGCACTTACTTAACAGCACTGTGGTACTCTAGGTGTAATTTAGCTTTGACAGACTCTTTGGCTCCAATCGCAAAAATGGCAGGAAAACTGAAAAGCATTAGTTTTATGAGGTACCTATCTTTCTAGCTGGAATTATAGCAGTATAGCCTTCTGAGACGCTACATAAATGAGGAAGCTTTTATCTCCTAGCCAGGTGATTCGAGCAACTGATGGTTTATTTCCTTTCCTTGAGCAAGTCTTGGTGTAGCAGGAGAGCAACGGGGGGCTCTTAAAGAGGAAGACGATGCCTTTCTGCAGTGCTGTCACGTGTACATGCCTGCAATGAGCTTGCCATCACCTGTCTGAGGAGGGTGGATGGGTATGTTGGCAGGGTACGTTCCAATCCCACAGAGCAGCATTTTTGTTCTAGTAGCAACAATACATACTGGGTTATTTCACTGCTGCCTGATTTAATTCCAATTACGACACCTAACCCTTAACTTCCATTTGGAACTGTTTCAGGAGGCTCTCCTGCAAGACAGCATCTGGAAAACTAAGTGTGGCTATGCTGCACTGAAAGACTTGGGTCTGTTTATCCCAGAACAAATCCAGATTGACAGCAGTCACCAGAAGAGGCAAATGAATTCAGGAACACAATAACCCCGCGCTCAGCAGAGCTCCTGGCAAAGGAATGCTGTGTAGAGTGGAAGAGAGCCTGTAACACTGTGTAGCGCGCCCCACTGATCAGACTTCACGACGAGGCCTACGGTGAATCAAGTAAGTCACAAGCTGGCTCGATGGCAGGAACAGCCTGACACCCGCGCCCCAGCCAAGGCCTTCCCGGCTGGCTCCAGCACTCCTCTTCGGTGCCGCAACTCCCTGCTCCCTCACGTCTCCTTCGCACCTCCTGCTGTTCGTGTCCGGCTCCACAGAGCAGCCACACGGTTCAAGTCCGGCCTGGCCCTGCCTCCCGCCGCGGGCAAGGCCCTCCCGGCTGGGGGGGAGCGGCGCGGAGCCCCTTACCGCCCCACCACCCGCAAAGCGGGGCTGCCTCCCGCCGCCCGGCGGTGCCGCTGCCGGCGCCACGGGCCTCCCTTACTGGCCAGACGCCGCCGCGGCTGCTCGGGGGCCGCGCATGCGCGCCTCCCTGTGACGTCATGAGCAGCCTGCCAGCGTCACGCTGCCGCTCGGCGCTCCTCTGTGTCTGCCTGGTCCGCGGGAGGCAACCTTAGGTACCGCGGAGGATCCCCGAATCATCGCTGTCACGCTTCCTACCCCCTCCCAGGCGGAGCGGCGCTCGGTGAGAGACGGCAGGGGGTAGGGGGACGGCCCTGCGCCACGCCGCCACCGGGGGGGGTGTCTCGGCTCGGCCGCTGGGGAGGTGGAGCGGGGGGGGTCGCGCCTGGCACCGGCGCTGCGGCAGGGGGGCGGCCTGCGCCCGCGCGCGAGTGTCGCCACGGCAACGGCGGAGCGACCGTTACCCGCCTCGCGCCTCCCCTCGGGGGCGGCCGCGGGCGGGGCGGAGGGGTGCGTGAGGGAGAGGTGGCGTCTGTGGCGGGCGTGAGGCCTCGGCGAGAGTCAAGCGATGTCCTGATGAGAGCCCGCGTCTGCTGGGCTGCGGCTCAGCCGCCCCGACGCGGTTTGCCTGGGGAGGCTCCGTGCGAGGCCTCTCCTGGCAGGTGTAGCGCCAGTGCCTTGTGCTTGTGTCGTGGCTTAACCTCGGCCGGCAACCAGGACCAGGTAGCCACTCGCTCACACCCCCCCCCCCTCCGGTGGGACGGGGAGAGGACTGGAAGGGTAAAAGTGAGAAAATTCGTGGGTTGAGATAAAGGCAGTTTAATAGAGCAAAAGCTGCATGCACAAGCAAAGCAAAACAAGGAATTCATTCCCTGCTCCCCGTGGGCAGGCAGATGTTCAGCCTTCCGCAGGAAAGCTAGGCTCCATCACGCCTAACGGTGACTTGGGAAGACAAACGCCATCACTCTAACCATCCCCCTTTCCTTCTTCTTCTCCTGGCTTTATATATTGAGGATGACATCATATGGTATGGAATATCCCTTTGGTCAGTTGGGGTCAGCTGTCCCAGCTGTGTCCCCTCCCAGGTCCTTGCACCCCCCAGCCTGCTCACTGGTGGGCAGTGTGAGGAGCAGAATGGCCTTGACTGCTTAGCAACAGCCAAAACCACCAGTGCGCTACCAACGGCATTCCCATCCCAAACCCAAGACACGGCACTACGCCAGCTGCTAGTAAGTCAACTCTATCCCAGGCCAAACCACAACAGCTTTGAGTTCGGAATACACCTGATCAAATATTTAGTATCAGTGAGCCGTAAATACCAAACCTAGTTGTAATGGAGCTTACAGTTCTAATGTATTGAATTTTACAACTCTTCCATAATAATCCCAGTGCTTTTCTTTTAGGACCAACAGAAAAGAGTGTTTTTCAGGTATTTAAAAGTAAGTGATGGTGCTTAGGTAAACACTGCTTGGGCAGATGAAGGTGAGGCAGGGAACTGCATCTGCTGAACTTGGAACCCAGTTCTGTCCATGGAAAGCACAGCCTCAGGTTGGTCAGTGCTTGCTCTGAGCCTTCCCCTTGCCATCTGCAGAATTGTAACGGCAGTCCTCAGGAAGACTTACAGTGCTCCAATACCCTTGAGTTGAAAGCATTTACAAAAGAAAAGCATAGTATTGCTAATTATACATGTAGTAATATGAACAAATAATATTGAGCTCTGATCAAGCTGGTCTGGTCTTGTAGCTGACCCTCAGAGCTGGAGATCAGACTGCAGACCTTCTGAAGTCCCTTTCATCTGGCATGATACTGTGACAGTATAGTTAATACACCATAATTTCATAACGCAAACTTCTACTCAGATATAGCCTAAGAAGTCTACAAAACTAGCCTCATTTCAACAGATTGACTAGCATTCCTAGGTTTTTACTTTGATTACTATCAGAAAACGGAGAGAATCTTGCCTTAATGGATTTTTCACAGCTTGTTTCATTGAAGGGGAAAGAAAAAGACCCATCCCACCCATTTGTCTTCGCATGGTACATACCCTGGGTGTGCTGCTCGTCATTCACGGAGCCGCAGCACTGGTGTTTCCAGTTTTCGGGTTTCCTTGCTTTTGCTCCCTCTACTGGCAGTCTGGTTCTGCAGCGAAGTATTGCAGGGTGAGCAAGTATGTGAGGCATAGGCTGTTACAGGTATTTTCAGCGTGGGTGCTTTGCTATGTAGCATTTTATGGACCTAGCTGGCGTGCTGAGTGTAATCTTGCAGTGCTTGAGCGACATTTGCATATTGATATCTGACATTTGGATTCTTCTGTTGTATATTTTTCTTCTCAATAGTACTGGAAACAATGAAGAAAATGCCTTATACAACTCCTTTGTATAGCACTTTACAATACAGAATAATCTAATACACAGGTTCAATAGCTTCATTTTGAAATGAACAAGGTAAAAAACAGGCATGGTGCGTGCTCTGAAAGAACAGAGGACATGAGAGATGGAAATCTGTGTGTAACTTTTACTCTTTCACAGAGAACCGTTTTGAAGAGCACTTCTCCATGCTTTTTAGCACAGTCTCTTTGTGACCTGTCATTCTTCCAAAGCTCCTTCCACCAACCCCCAGTTTTAGTAGCATTTCTGTGAGGCTTTTGGAGAGGGCTGCATGACTGGGAAGCGTTTCATTCGTAATTTGTCCTGTCTGCATAAGTTATACTGAGTATAGAGGACATTTGATTTATTTTTAACTAAATTACTACGTTTTAAAGAAACTACTGGAGTAACTTCTTGGTTTTTAATGAATCCTATTAACATTTTTATTGATTTACAGGTAAACAAATTTTTTCTTGTTGTAAAAACATCCTGTGATCGGGAAATCTAACTCTGTTCTGGCTTGGATGTGTCATTATCAGTTATAAAGATTCTGCAGATGGAAATTATGTTGGTGCAGGCACTGGAATAGATGTGTTTCTGCTATCAGATAAATAGTCTGGTTTTGGTTAATTGGTGTAAAGACTTATTTTTAAGCATTAGAATTATAATATTAGAATCGTAACATATTATGGAGCAGATCTGTTGGCTAAGTATGTTATGCCTTTTCTGACCCTGTTGACGATTTTAGAATACTGTGAGTTTCTTTTTGCAAAGAGACACTTAACTACTGACCCGTATATGTTCTTACATTCTAAGAAGACATTTTTTGTGGCTCTCTATCACATAGTACGTAGGGCTATATTATGTTTTGTGTTTGCATACCTTTTATTTTTAATTTGAGTACTGTTTCTCTGCAAGCTGAGCCATAACGTTATACTATTTCATTGGAACAGTAAGAACTGTAAACCAGTCAGTTGTCGCTAATTAGCTTATGTGGGAGATTTAATGCTGACTATTCTGGGTTTCGAAAATTATATTCTATGAAGCACTGTCTTCATTGGGGAAAATAGCTACTATGACTACACATCTGTAATAAATTTTTTTTCATAGCTATGTTGGATTATAGATGTATGTCTGAGATTTCTGGAATTGTGAAGACAAACTTAGTAATGATTAAAAAAGAAAGGTTGAACTTTCCTCCTCTGGACACCTTTTCTGAGTTGTGATGCTGATATGTTACTTACGTACAAACTTGAAACCTCAGCACAATGTTACATGTTTGTGTGTATGTCTTTATAAAGAAAAAAGATGAGTTTAGTAGCCATAATAGTTTATTGATCCCCAAAAAATCCGTGTGGATAGATTTATGCTTTCTTTGTAAGAATGCAGTTTGACTGCACTAGAGTATACTTGGTAGTACAAATGAAGGGTTTCAAATTAGTAATAGCTTGAAAACTCCTTTTACTACTGGGTTTTTTTTCCCCCAAATTATTGGTCTCTGTGGGGCAGTAAAAGTGATCACAAAGCAATGAGAAATAAATAAATCTACAAAAAAACTGCACAATTTTTGCCCAAGCAAACCAGCTTCCCTTTGAGCTCTGTGCTGGCACAGTTGTATGATAAAAAGTGGATTTTTTTCTGTTCATAAGCAATAAAAATAATTTCATAACTGTAATGAATACACTTCCTATGGTACATTTTAATTATATGCAGCTAATGATGGCATAGCTCGTCATTTCAAAAATTGTTTCAGTGGCGTTTATGACAATGTAAATGCTCATGTGCCATAGGATTGTTTGACAGAACTGGAACTTTGAGAGATGTCAGGTTTGCCATGTTGAGAAGCGTGACTCATTAAACAATAGGTGCTAGTTATTAAGGGTAGACTGTAGACTACATTTGGGCTACAAATATTAGAGTCAACAGGTTTACTTAAAAAAAGAGGTATTACTGGATGTCATTTAGAAAGGCATATATTAGCCTTGAAAGTTTCCAGACCCTAAACTGGAGAATTCAGGCTATGTCATGATTCAGAAGGATTTAAAATTTGAATCAGTCTCTTCTGCATCTCAAAAGTGAAAGTTATAGGGGAAACCACCTTTTCTATAAATGGATTTATCAGCACAGGTCTTTAGAATTGTAACATCATACTGTAAGCAAATTAGGAGTCTTAGGAGCAAAAAATAATTTAGTCAGCAAATTTTCTCTTTTATGATTTATTTTTAAGGGTCAGAAGGTGACCACTACAGTAAAAAAATAGTAATTTGTACAGGAAGACCTTCCCAGATGAGATGCAACCCTGTCCTAAACCTCCGAGTTTGCAGCCTAAGTTTCCCAGAGCCGCTGGGTGACTGTTGGACGTAAGGTTAAGCTGAGCAAGAACTACTTGGAAAGAAACATAGGCTAATGTTTTGCCTTTTTTTTTTTTTTTTTAAGTTATTCCATAATTTTTTGGTAGAAGCTAAATTTCTTTGATTTAGGGGAGGGAAGGATTCTGCTTTAAAACATACCAGATAGGAATCTTAGGACAGACTTTTCACACTCAGACAGCTGGAGCAGCTGTAGATTCCCCACTGAAATGAAAATGGTACAATTTAAGATTTAGAAAGGTAAAAAGTGTGACCAGAGCATTAAATAGAAGGGCCATATGATACCAAAATTAAGCTCTGTGTTTATTATAAAGAAAATCCTAGTTGTAGAAGGGAAAAAAATGAACTTGTTCCACCACTTTCTTTTTTCCTCAGGAGAAAACACAGAATATATCCTAGGTAATAAATCTGTTTTATGGCTCACATGAGAAAGGGTGGAGAAAGTCCCATTATTTTCTTCCCAGAAATTGAAATGCACATGAGCTAACATGGGAGACACTGGGATTTTCATCCAACAAATGCACAGCTGGCTTCTGCTTTTATTGTTTTTCTAAGCCTAATAATTTTTCATTTGATTAGCTGGTGGCTGACAAAACTATCACTTGCTCAGTGTTTTGTATATTTAGTAGAGTAGGTGTGATGCAAAAAAGATATTGTAATACATACCCAGAAGCATAGTTCAGCTTGTTCAGTTGATGAGAAATTTCTACTTGCCTCGCCTTAAAATGCAAGTTTCTATCTTCGGGATTTGAGTTTGAATATCAAAAAAAGTAACTTCTTGAGAACTAGGAACAGGAGAATTGTGTAAGCATTTGAGGATTATTTTTTTTTTTTAATTCACATTATAGAATTGCATGATGCTCTACGCATATAAGTAAATGGTCAGGAATCAGTTGGCAGTCTACAGTGTCAATTTTGCCATGAGAAAGTGGTGAGACTATTTGAGGGAAAAAAGTCCTAGTTAGTGTTAGGAGGTGGGAGAGGTGGAGCTGCAAACAAGTTATATCAAGGATTTTAAGGGTACACAGGGTGAGCTGTGGAGAAGACCCACGGACACACTTAATGTGAAAAAAAACCCAAAACAAACACAAACCCACCCAAAACAGTGAGACAAAATGATGAAGTGAGCACAGACATAAATGTGGGAGAACAGGAGCCATCTAGGACTAAGGTTGCTCAGAGCCGTGTCTGGGCAGACCTCTGTAAAGCTGTGGATTCTCAATTTGAAATCAGGAGGCCTATCACAAAACTCCTTCTTGTGCCTTCTGCGGAATAGAGAAAACATGTTCAAGAACCCAGTATCCTGATCTGTTTTGCATTGACCATTAATACCAGGGACAAAGCAGATCAGTTTCTCCTGTATTGACTCTCCTGGTGTTTAATGTACTAAGCTGTGCCAGAGCTTGCTATCTTTGTTGTCCTGGGCAAAGCAATGCTAACACCTTCGCTAAATAAGCAGCAGAGGAAGAAGAATGCAGTTTTATCCCAGATTGGTAGGTCTGCGTTGTCCAAGCGTTTTGTGAGTTTCTAATTGTTACTTTCAAAAATTCCAAAACAACTTGACGTGTTCTGAGGTCAGGAGAGTATGCGGGCTATCTGCTTCCACTGGAATATTGTGTGATGTCTTCTATGGTTTTAATTTATAGTCATTTATAAATGGTAGATGTAAGAAATTCTTAAGTGAAATGACCTTGAAGCTACAGGTTCATTACCAAGCCAAACCTCTACCTAATTTGAGGTCCGTTTTATGTTCTTTTATACAGTGGCTGGCTGGGGAAGGAATGATTTTGTAAAGACTAGTAGAATCTAAGTAGCTATGTTCTGACCGAGCTCCATTGCACTCACTAAATAATTGTTGACATGCGGCAGTAGATCATCTTGGGAGCTCTCTTTTGGTTGTATCTCTCTTAGAGACTTTATATCTGCTAGGGATCAGAATGCTTAGTATATGGAGCAGTTGCTTGGGATGTGGAAGTGTATGAGCCTGTATCAGTGATGGCTGGTTCCAACTGGGTGTTGCCCAGTGCAAAGGCACATGTGGCAGTCTCTCCAGAGGAGGTATAATCAGTGCAGCCAACTTCACTGTCTGCCTCCTTTTTCCCCGATCTACCTTGTTAGAATTTGCATGTCGGCCTACCTGTATTTAGCTATTTGCTCTGATAAATTTTCTCTTCTGTGATGGGCCTGTTTGACCTTGTGAAGCTGTACTTTGAATGTTTTCACCTGTGTTAGACCCTTTGATTCTTTTGTCCTCTGACATATGAGATGATGCCACGTTGGTTCCCAGCTGGGCGAACGTGTTACTGGAGGGGATGCATTCCTGGCATGTAGCTGGGGACGCTGCTGGTTACTAGAGGCCCTTGGAGCAGAAGTGGCTGGCAGTGGTGGCACGCAGTTTTCCTGCAGCGCAGCACTGTGGCCTTTCTTTTGCACTCTGATCCCTTGTCCCAGGTACAGAGGGCTCTCCACCCAACTTGCAGTGGGTTGCAGAGAGGGTGACAGTCCATCGTGCTGTGCCACATAAACAGATGATGCACAGTCTTAACTGCAGGAGGGTCTCTAGCCTGGTACTGTTACACAGCATCTATGCGCTTTGCGTGAGATTTGCCAGGTCTGCTGTCGGTAACAGTTTGACCGTATCAAACAAGGCTCTCAAATTTGAGAGTAATTGGGAACATGTGAAACATTCATGACTTTTAATTTTTAATTATTTTTTTTTTCTAGTTGTGTGTTTAGGCCCCGCACCTTTCACTTCAACAATTGAGGGTGTTGGTTACTTCCTCCTGTGTTTGTGTAAGAAAAGCTTTTTATAGTTGGTTTTTCCAGTTGGCGTATGTACTTCCTTCATTGCAGCTTAACACGTCATTCTTCCCACTCCCTCCCAACCACTGAAGCTAATGGAAGACCTTCAGGTTTTTTTATTTATAATAAAAATGGAGCTGTGGGGTTGGGAATGCTCATTATTCCTGCTTCGAAATGTATTCTTCCGTAAGTTGTGTTTTGTTCTTAGTAAAGGAGAAGTATGTAAGGAAGCAAAAAATAATCAGCCATATTTACTTTACAGGACATTCAGTTTGAACTGGACATTTCCAGCTCAGTTTTTGTTCAGCTGAAAATCTACCTAGAAGAACAAAAGTTTGTCAGAAACATGAATGGAAGTGGGCTGCATTCTATTTTTTGACAAAAAATTCTTAATGCAATGCCAAATATGAAGAATTTTTCAGTGTCATCCATCCTGAATTTGGCAAGGATCACAGCTGAGGTGAAGGCAGTCTAGGAGCGCCACATCCACCCATTATTTTGCCCTGTATGGACGAGTCTGGCACACTGACAGTACTTGAGCCGTGCAAATTTAGAGCTGTGCTGGAGGTCTTTCCTTTAAGCAGCATCAGTTACACCAAGAAGGAATGAAGGTGGCATGGCCACTTCCCCTTCATTGGCTGACAGAGGTATGCATGCATGCACTGCATCCTGCTTAAGGACAGTACAGCATCTGGTTTAGCACGACTTTACTCCTGTTTGCTGGATGTTTCTATCACCGTTTGTCCAGGACTGGTATTTAGCCCCAAAATAGAATTAGTAATATTTAATATTGCAGTCTTTTTTCCCCCCTTCTATGACAGATAGCTTATTGAGAATATCTACTGGGAATATCCTTTATTTCCTATGTTTTGGATAATATTTTTCAATAAAGGCTATGTTTTGGAACTAATTTTCCAATTAAAATTATTTTTTAAATATAATCTTCCAAGGTTTTCCAACAGTAATGAATGCAGCCCTGGTCCTTCAGTGGAGAGGCATGTGCAGACATGGCCAGTGTGGACTGAACTACTGCACTGCTTCAGATCTTTAATATTTTTAGTCTCTATATAAGCCTTTGTTTTTCCCAAGTGGCTAGTTTTAAGGTGACATGGTAACTGTAACCCAGTCAGGGCTGGTAGTCAAGGGCAGGAATTCACTCTTCTCTTTTCCCGTATACTAGCTCCACTGTAAGCTTGCAGCAAAGAAAGTGGATCTGAGGGACGCAGAGCTGAGAATCCTTGCACCTTAAATCTCATGTCTTGCCATGGGATGTCTAAGATCCTGACAGGTCATTTTTTAGTTCCTTTTGTATTCTGTGATTACTCTGTGAAAATAACATTTTAAAGGCACTTGCTTATTTTATTGCTCCACTGCTAAATAATTGAAATCAGCACTTAGCATTTAATTATAGTGATTTTATACCATAAATATTGTATAGTGCCTGACAATCTAATTGGGCATTTTTATAATAACCCCCTATTTTTTAAAATAAGGGGAAAACCTCTGAAATTTGTGCCTTCATGCTTGTGCCCATTAAATGTGGTTATCATTATCTAGTGACGATGTATGTTCTTCCTAACTAGGATTCTCTTCTCTTTCATGCTGATACTATCTCCATGCTAGATTATTGCTGTCCCTAGTAGCACCTCGGGGCAGGAGTGGGAAGTAAATGTGTCCCATATGGCCACTTTAAACAGCAGCTTTGGGTGTGGGGAGATGCGAAAGGAGAGACAACAGGGTGGAGAGACAATGGGGCCTCCGTGCCTGGTCCTTCCCTCACTGTCATATAGTAGGGCAAGAAAAGGGGGCGCAGGGCCATGGCTTTTTGTACTATCAAGCTAGTTAGGAGTAACGTGGGAGTACATTGCATTCAGGACGGGGTGAAATTATATGTTCTCCTGTGTGAGAGGAAGAGAGCCAGGGAGGAACTGTGACTCTGAGTCACCCGTTCTTCCTGGAGCGCCTCCTGGGGTCGTGCCGCTACATGCAGCCCATACAAGACTAAGCCTGAAGGCTTGAACTAGCTGATTGCAAATATTTTACAGAAGTCTTATTTTCTGGTAATTACTTTAATATGATTCAGTGTTTTCTCTTTTGTCTGATCTTGTTGATGAACCTTCATGCCTGATCCTTCCCCTGCTGTCATGGGAGCAGGGCAAGCATTCCCATACCCTCTGTACCTTTCCTGCTGTGTTTCGCTTCTTGGTTTCAGTGGCTGTGAGTAGGTGTGTTTTGAATCATTGTTGCCGTTTAATACAGCGGACCAAGAGTGTGTCCTTGCAGAAAAATGGCTGGTCCTGGACCTATTCTTGTGGAGCCTTGGAAACTACTAAGCTGATTCAGATAGTGGGGGTAGAGCAGTTTGCAGAACTGGGGTCCAGGTACTGTTTGCCAGTTCACATTCCTAGTGATTCCTGAAATTAGAGCTCCTGTGGAAACTTGAACTTTGCTTCTGAGGCAAGTGTTGTGTATGAACTGCGTCCAAAGCACCCAGTGTTCAACAGATATATATGAAGAATGGTTAGGATTTAGGTTCCAGTGGGTCACCAACAGTATTTACTAGAGACTAATAGTAACAGTGAACAGACTTATTCCATTCCAAGATCTCTAGGGTTTTAAAAATCCAGCAGAACCAGCAAAATACCTAAAGCCCAGCCACTGAAATCCAGCCAAGTTTTGTAAAGATTACAATGGTAGCTTCAATTAAATATAAATTGTGCACTTTAAATGTACAATTTATTTAAAAGGAGTTATTTTGCCAAACCATAAATGTACCAATAACTAAACCAAGAAATAACAGATTAAGAAAGCTAAATTTATAAGGTTTAGAAAAAACTTTCAGATATTTTTAATGCTTTTGTTTAACCACGTGATTCATATTTAATCCTAGTTAGACCTGATTCATACATACATATCTTTATAGCAGGCTGTACACTTCTTATAAGCAATTGACTCGTCTGTGTTACCACCTTTGTTCAACACAGGTTGGGGGAGAGAGGTGTAGAGTGCAACTCACTTGCATAATCTTTTGCATATATTAAGAAAAAAAAAATCTGTCTCACATTATACCTACAAGAAATACATGGGTGTTCATAATTCATGTTATCCCATAAAATTTAGAAGAGCATTCAGAGACTGCAAATGAAGGTAATTTATGTATAAAACCTCATCCATGAAGAATTTACTGCCATAGTAGGTATAATATACTTTGGCACAGACTTCTTCCCAGAAACTCGTACTTGCAGACTTGAAAAGGGAAAATACCAAAGACCTTGCAGGTTAGACTGTGATTGGTTTTATACAAAACACATTATTATGAAGACTTTTGTGTTTGAGAGAGCTAAAGCCTGTTGCTAAGTTAATATTCCATGGCTGTTGCAGATGTGTGTGAACATCTTCACTATGTGAGCAGTCTCTTTAAAATCAGTGTTAGTTTAGTGGTACTACCTTTGTGTAATTATAGGTGTGTGTAAGTATTTTGGACCTTAGTGGGAACCGAGGAAACTGCAGAAGTACATTTAGATAAAACATGCTGATGTGTAGTATCTAAAAATGAATAGTCTGCTTTGCAGAGGTAGTTTGCTAGCAATGTCATGAAATCCAGATCTCATTTCCTCCTGCAAGGACTGCACTGGGAACACGGGTCCTCATCTCCCTCTCTGCCCTTGGGCAAAACGGAATCACGGAATCACTGGGGCTGGAAGGGACCTCTGGAGATCATCTGGTCCAATCCCCCTGCCAGAGCAGGGTCACCTAGAGCAGGTTGCACAGGATGGCGTCCAGGCGGGTTTCGAACGTCTCCAGAGTCAGAGACTCCACCACCTCTCTGGGCAGCCTGTTCCAGTGCTCTCCTACTCTCAAAGTAAAGAAGTTCTTCCTCATGTTTAGATGGAACTTCCTGTGTTCAAGTTAGTGCCCGTTACCTCTTGTCCTATCACTGGGCACCACTGAAAAAAGACTGGCCCCATCCTCCCGGCACCCTCCCTTTAAGTATTTATAGGCATTGATGAGATTCCCCCCTCCGTCTTCTCTTCTCCAGACTAAACAGACCCAAGTCCCTCAGCCTTTCCTCATAAGAAAGATGTTCCAGCCCCCTAATCATCTTTGTAGCCCTTTGCTGTCCCCTCTCCAGCAGCTCCCTGTCCTCCTTGAACTGGGGAGCCCAGAACTGGACACAGGACTCCAGATGCGGCCTCACCAGGGCAGAGCAGAGGGGGAGGATAACCTCCCATGACCTGCTTGCCACACACCTCTTGATGCACCCCAGGATGCCATTGGCCTTCTTGGCCACAAGGGCACATTGCTGGCTCGTGGTCATCCTGTTGTCCACCAGGACTCCCAGGTCCCTTTCCACAGAGCTGTTTTCCAGTAGGTCAGCCCCTAACCTGTACTGGTGCATGGGGTTATTCCTCCCCAGGTGCAGGACTCTACACTTGCCTTTGTTGAACTTCATCAGGTTTTTCTCTGCCCAACTGTCCAGCTCTCCTCTCTGCCAGATAAAGGCCATGGGATCCATCAATCTCGTTGCAATTTTGAGACAGAGGCATTTCTGGGTGACCGCAGGGAGATGTGGCTCCTGTGTCCCGGTAGGTTTTTGCTGGTAGACTTGGGCATGTGGTGGCAGAAGGGAGGCCGAGGCAGGGCTGTGGTTACGTTGCAGCGATGTGCGCAGCCTTGGGGAGCTTGCAGCGCTGTCTCCTCAGTTCTTGGGAGGCTTCTGCATCTGGAACAAAGACACATTTCCTTTTGGTCCTCCTGCTGGGGTCTGATTTCTGTTTTCTTTTGAGATTACATTGTGCACATAGCTTTTATAATTGTTGCCTTTTTTTGACCCAAACATTTTTACTTCCATGAAAGTTAATGACATGAAATGAAAATCAGGGGGAAAAGGCAACCTGTTGCAACTCCAACATTTCTGCATAGTACAAAGTAACCTTAAATTAGGGAAGGATCTTGTTTACTGTAAAATATGCCACTTAAATGCACATAGCTGGGAATGGAGGGAAACAGCTGCTAGCATGATGTATTAGAGGGATTTGGGCCCAAATCAGCAAAAGAAGCTACAGGGCTTACTGCTATAAAAATAGACGAAAGGTCTCAAGCATTGATGTAGAGCAGAGAGGACCTTTAAAATTCTTCCCCGAAAGATACACAGCAGTGTAGGGAAGCAGTCTGCTAGGCTCGGATGGACAGAGAACATTATCAGTTCCTCTGGGACTTTAACTAGTAATTCTAGGAAGTCTAGGTGTTTCAGGAAGTGCTATTAAAATATTATGCTATTTCTTCCGGATGTAGATCCTTGGACAGTACACTTCCACTTAGCCTTTTCTCTGTTGGCTTGCCCTGCAGCAGAAGTCCTGAACTGAGAGCAAAGATCACTTCCTTTGCCAGGTGTATTAGTCAGAATTGTATCTGTTGCAGAAAGAAGTAACTTCTCTCTTGAAAGTGACGTGATTTTTGAGGTCAGAGAAGATTTATCTCATCATGGATGTCATTTTGCTGCTAAGGAAAAACTCATTGGGCTCATATCTGAAGTACTATGTTCAGTTCTCTGCTTTTCCAGACAGATTTAGTGGAGCTAGAGATGGTGCAGAAAATGGCAACTGAAACAATCGGGGGAAACAGAGCAACTGTCATATGAGGAGAGATTGAACAGGCTGGTACTCTTTACTGTAGAGGTAGATATGTATCACTGAGATTTACAAAATCATGAAAGCGATGAAAAAGCTGAGCGTGAAACTCTTGCCCTCCAAATGCTGCAGTGCAAGAAATAGAGGGCACTCAGTGAAGCTAGTAGGAGATCAGGTTTAAAACAAATAAAAGAAAATAACTCCTTCATTTTCTGGAACTTCAGATAATGAATTTTTTGCCACAGGAGGTGGCAAAGGCAATGGTATCAGCAGGTTCAAAAGGGATTAGACAATTTCATAGACAGCAGGACTACAAATGGACAGTGGAATTACATGCCCTGTAACATCATTAATACAGCAATTGTGCGTGGAGGAGTATGGGCAGAATGGACTGCAAAAGCAGTCAGTTGTCTGTCTTTTCCCTAAATAGCATCTCTAAATAGTGTGCCACTGCTGGAAACAGGATACTAGGCTCGATGGACCCATCGGCTGACCCTGCAGGGCATTTTTTTCTGCAGCACTAGAACCATACGATGTTTTCCTTTGAAAGGTTCTTATTGTTAGTACACTGAATTCTCATAGGATAATCAAGGAAAAATTGGTAGCAAGTGTGCTAATACTGCATTGTTGGTACCTGAAATATTAATGTATTTTAAAGTCTGATCCATTGATAGTCAAATGCCTGCCTGTTACTGTGCATGTTACTAACATGGCATGTATTTGGAAAATGTACAGCTTGGAAAATTAATTTTGTGTGTTTATTTTTCTTGGCAGTGAGTTTTAGTTATCTCTGAAGTGAAAAGCTATCCAGGTGCAGTGAAGCTGTATGGTGCCATGAGTACTCTAGCAGGAAGGTATGCAGGACAAGTATGCAGGAAGCTGATTCCAAGTAGTTTCTTCATGCTCCTGTGTGCTACTGAGATGTCTTTGTGCTAGTTCCAAGTAGGCCAAGTTGAAAGAATGAGACAGAAGAGGGACTTTGGGCCAACCACATCCACACCACAGGTCAGGGGCCCAGAACTTGGGACATGGTCCCCGTTCCAGGCACGGGGCTTCAGCGACACCACAGAGCTGCAGTGACGTCCCTGCAGGTTGGGGTCTCCTCCTCATGCACCCTGTTCAGTGCCTGCCCAACTCCTGATCACTCAGTCAAACCCTAAATATTTAGGCTACTGCTTCTTATATAGTAGCTTTTATGATTTATATCTTTTTTAAAAAAAAAAAATTAGATACTGTTTGTTATCGATATCTGTAACTAGAGGAGATCTGCAGAGGAAAAAAAGTATCACTAAATCACTTTCATATAAGACAGAAAAGTTCTTTAAAATGTTTTTTTGTTAAAAAAATTTGTCATTTGTATGCTTTATTTTTTGGAACATTAAGCATATAAAGAAAAACATTCTCTGTTTTAATTAGAGGACATGGGCTTTGTTCACGTGGAGACTTGAATATTTGTGTAGCTCCTCTGCTCTGGGCACAAGCTCGTAGTAGAGATACTTACACGAACCATAAAGTGTACCAGTGCAGCAAAGGTTGGCTCATTGTGTCTGAGGAAACTGGGAGTGCTCTGCTGTTGATGAGAAATCCAGGGTAAACAAATCCTCACTAGTGGTCTTGGATGTGCTATTGGGAAACACGTTTGGCTTCTAATCAAAAGAAACGGAGTGTTTGGTTCTTAAGAGTATCTTTTTTTCTCTTGTTTCAGTTAAATAAATGTTAACACAAATTAAGAGCTTAAAACTGCCTGACTAAAGCCTCAGCTAACTGAGCTTTGGTTCCATGAGAGTTTCAATGTCATTGTCCTTTTTGTTTTCCAGTTTTCTGAGGAAGTACTTCAGCTATAGGGCAAGAATAAACAAAAGAAACCTTTTAAATCTTCTTCACGCTTAAATACATTTATGCATATTTTTAGTTACTATTTCCTACTTGCAAATTTACCTTGATCTGAAAAAAAGTTTCAGTTGTATTGTTTTCTTAACAAAGATTTGACCCTCATCTTTATAGACACAGTTTCGCTATTTTTCCTATCAGCATTTAGTTCAAAGGAGCACTTCCAAGCATGCGGGCAAAAAACCAGTTCTATTGTATAAAATAGAGATGTGTGGTTTATATCACGGGAGTTTAGAGAACAATGCAAAGGTCAATTGTGTTGCTTGCTCTCCTGTCACATGATGTGGGTGTGTACATGAATGCATCCCTGGAATTCCACTGTGGGATCTGCATCTTTGAAGCTGATGCTAAAATTACTGCCGAGGCTCTTCCAAAGGCGGATACTGATAGAAAATTCAATGAAATCGAAGGTCGCCAGTCTGGTAGGTGTTGAAAGATACCTGGCTATGATACTATTTCTGATTTAATAATGCGAATGGGAGGCTAGCCCTTTGTAATAATTAGGACTAATTACTGAAGAGGTGTTGACAGATGGGCTAAGAGGAAACAAACTGCCTTTATCCAGTGGCTTAGAGTCAGATTACTAGTCTTGTGTTATCTGTTTCTCAGAAAGTAGAAGCTTCAATCATTCACTAAGTCTTCAAAGGGGAAAGGGATCCTAACAATATACAGGATTTGGGATGAAGCTATGAAATACGTCTTTGACTCAAAATGGCTAAATTAATCTCCTTTCCGTAAATTATCATACTTCTCAAGTTTGAGTTACAGATGGAGAATCTGATTGTAGTACTGAAAAATATATGAAATCAATATTGGTGACTGTCCTGTCGTTATTTGTTGTCGCTGCTCCTGCTCGTAGATTAGTCTGAACTCAGTTCCTTGCTGTTAATTATATTAATATGAATTCTTTGATTCCCTCTTATGCCATGCTTGGTATCCACCTGAAATGGAGACAAAGGAAAATATTTAGTACTCTCATGTTCAGTGTTTGTTTTATGCAGATGTCATATCTGCTCAAAAAGCAGAAAACACATCCATCCAACTTAATTTACAGTTTTTACTGTTTTAGGAGACAAGATCATACATATTTTAGGCAGAAAACAAATACAAAATAATTGCATTTACTGAGAAATTACTTGTTGATGTAGGATTTCCTTAAAAAGTATTTCTTCTTTCCTTTTGGATGCAGTGTGCATTCAGCACATCTGCATGAAGTACATAGATACGATTGTCCGATACAAACGGAGTAGCAAAGACATTCAGGGGTTAATGCTTTGTCACTAGAATGAGCGCTCAGTGTGACTTACTTCAGGCAAATGATTTAAAAGTCTAGCAACCTTCCATCTTCTCAAATGACTGCTTTTGAGTGCATTTCTTCCCACCCTCCACCATATATAGGTCCTGTTTTTCTGAGAAGTATGAGATAAATATGGTTGCATTGAATAGCATTTATAAGAAGAGGTAGCTTTCAATTATTTATTTACTTTTAACAAAAGAGGTCTTTTAATTAGTGTTTAAATATTTATAACAATTTTATTGTGCTGTAAAATCGGTTATACTTTGATATAGATTTTCTGGTTTGAGATAATAGGGTTGGTAAAAGTTTTCCTAATGAATTTGGTCAGAACATGACATAATCAGATTATCTGATGAAAGATTGACACTTCAGTTCCTGCCAGCATAAAAGCGTGGTACAATAGGGGCTGTTCAGCACACATTCAAAGGCTGGGAGTTCAAGTTCAGGTACTGCAGAATTGTTCAAAGTTTCAAACTAAGGCAGTGAAACAGTTCTGCATTTTTCACTACATTTTTGGTCAGGAGTAGTTTATCGTGGGTGAGAGGAGTGAAGCTTGAAGTTACATGTGTAAACTACGTAACTCTGTTCTGTAACTTTAGTTTTATTTCTCTGCATTTGCTAAACAGTAGTTAGCGTTGCTCCTTAAAACGTAAACTAACTGATCAGAACATGCAGACATAGGAAACAGTACTAGAAACTGGGAATTAAGCATCACCAGTATTCAACCACCGTTAAATGTGGGAACAGCTTTTTATTAATATGCCTCACATTTTAACAATTTAACTGTTTAACATGATTACTCTTATCTCAGAGCCTTGGAGATGAGCATATTTAACTAATGCATCCTACGTGCTTATGCAAAATGGATACAGACTTATGTGATCAAACTGGCATGAAGGAACAATTGTGGGTTTGTATCTAAAGTGTAAGCTTAGCCTAAACTGTTAAAATAAACATTATTTTTTTTATTTGATATTCAGGTAATATTTGCCTTGTAAATGTCATTCCTGTTTGCACTGGAATTATAGTGATCCTTATTAGATTTCCTGGACTAATTTGCTCTCCAAAGTATTTGGCTTATCCAAATACTTACTCTGTATTGGATGGGAATCCTAATAGACAAATGACACATACTACGAGTAATTAAGCTTGAATTTTGGGGCATATTTCATAGCATAAAAATACTTTATAATCTGTAACTTTGATTCATATATTTTAAAGGGATATACATAACACTAAGTCTTCCCTTTTTTAATACTGAAGGGGTTCTTGAAGAAAGTGAAATGTATGTACCAAAAGGTATGGTCTTTACTGAAACACGGTTGCTTCTGACCTGGAGAGTTCACCTGAGTAAGGATTTAAAGTTTTAGCCTAATGAATCGATGCAGATTAAAGTACTGTCCGCACTGCTTTGTTCCTCAAGACGCTATGTGGCACGTGAATCTCGCTGGCCCTGGGAAGGGAGTCAGTGAGTGGAGACCTAACGCCAGTTCTAGTGTCGGTGCCACCGTGGGAGGTCACTTACTGTCCCTGCCTCGGTTTCTCCACCTATGAAGAACGACCCATAATAATGCTGGTCTCAGAGACATGCTGTAGTTTACACAGAAGCAGAAACCTAAAGAGAAACCGCTTTATGAAATACTGCTGTAATGAATGAATCCTGCAAACGCTTCCTCGTTTGAGCAGTCTCACCAGTATCATCTAGCAGTTTGGACGGGTGTAGATGAGATCCAAAATTTGGAATTCAAAACATGAGCTGGACACAAATAGGAATTACTTTTGATTATTTAATAGTCCTTCTGTGTTTACATCAGTTTATCCCATTTGCTGTTTGCATCTTCAAACTATAGTTTTAACTGTTATGGAACAAATATTGAGAGTATAAACATGGGGGGTAGGAAAGAGGTACAATATTCTGATATAAATGTATCTCCCACTATGGCAATGCTGGTAAAGTACTCTGCCTGTTCAGTTAAGTCTAGGATCTTTTTTTCCTCTTTTAATGAATATTTATTTTGCGAACGCATTTTGTACTTGTCGTTTTAACTCTATGAAATGTAAACTCTGTGATTAAAGTAAAAGGAAATATTTTGGAAAGCACTGTCAGAGCTCAACTTGCAGTGCATCTTAATTCAACTGCCTGCCTCTACAAGGCGTCTCACTCTTGGTAAGGCGTATACAACAGGGGGTTATTTCATAAGCAGAAGAAAGCATATAGCCAGGAACGCAAGCAGAAGTTTTAAAAGTACATGAAAAGTAGAATGCTTCATTATGTCTTCATAAGAGTCGCTACTCAGTATCTCCTCCCACCAAATGTGCAAGAACTGTGAATTTCAGGGACGTTCATATTCAAAGAAACCTGAGGGCTTCTGACTGTAAGTGACAGTCATTTTTATTTCAAGCATGGCCAAAGCAAAATGAAATATAACACTACTAATTCTGTGTGTAATAAAATACTTGTATATATTTCTTTTATCGGAGTTTAATCCAAATATAATATTTATAGAGTAAGAAAAGAATGTATATACTTTTGTTTTAGTTGAATCTAAGGTAACTTAATGCAAAATTAAAATGCAGTGTCTTGTAAATTTTACTGAGATACTGAGATGAATGTGATTTCAAGAGAAGTATGAAAATGGGTTTTGCTCTCTTTCTCCCTTATTGTTGACTGTATCAGGCCAGATCCTGAGCAGAGCTCAATGTTGATGGAAACAACTCCATTTCTAGCAGCTCTGGACATGGTCCTGCACATCAGGAATCAATTGACAAGTTATTGTGTGACATGTTTTAGAAGTGTAAGTTAATTTCCGATAGGTTATATTTTGACTATGTATTACCATGTTACATCTACATTTCCTTAATACTAAAAACTCTTAAATTATATTTCACACTTTGAAGAAAATAGTATAGAAGACAAAATGTCATCCAATTTGTACTGCATTTCATGTTCCTATGCCCTGTGGGAGGAAAAGAAAAGTAATAGAACAGACAAATAAATAAACGTGGTGTTGAAACTGGCATGACAGTTTCTGCTCTTGTGCAACGGAACTGCAATCAATTTATTGTCTTCATTGGTCAAATGCCAGAATAACAGTATAGTATTATACAAGAGTAGATTAATTAAAGTGTAATTAGAATGGAATAAATTAAATAATCATAAAAGTTTGTCATGGGAAAAATATGTGTTTAGAATTAATTAGTTTTCAAATAAAGTGATATTTTAATTGCTCAGAGTTACAGAATCCTTAATTGCAGACATATAATTCTGGCCCAAATAACTTCAGTTGCTGTAACAACTTGATATATTTCTTCTCTGTCAGTTCTTTTTAATAGTTTGTTACTAAACAAGATTATTGCAGGAAATGTCTGCTAAAATGTCTGGAAGATGTTTAATTAAGCCCATGCTATCTGAGGACATTATTAGCTCTTGGAACCAAAAGATTTGTGGCTGATGCTGCACTGTGCAGCACCCCTAATTAAGGAGGATGGGCAGACAGAGCCCTGTGGCTGACAGATTGCTATGCGTGGCTGAACTGGAGGCTACTCAAAACAGCCTTTTGATGGTCCTTGGCTTATCAATTTTCTGCCAGATTACAATGATTTATCAAGTGTACAAACTGAAATTCATTTTAGGTCTGATGGTATGGTAGAGAGAGACAGTTGTATAAATACTTCTTTTCACTGATATTGGGCATTTTCATATTCTTCAAGTTTTCAAAGTGATTAGGCATTTGTTGTCTTTTTCTTGGGGTTTTTTTTTCATTAATTTTATGGAGAGCGTGTTGCAGAGATGAACTACTGTGGGCTGTTATGCCTGCTTTCTTTCTCCAAACAAGGCTGTTTGTAGTTATATCATTGCACTTTACCAAGCAATTAATGGTTTCAGAAAGTAAAACAGATGGGTGTCTTTTCCCTCATGTGCAAAACAAACCTGTTTATGAAACACTAAAATTTCATCTCTTTCAGCTGTATTTCGTGCTGTATTTTAGGCTCCCTTATTAAAAGCTAATGCAATGACATGTGAGGCAGGGGCTCTCATGTTTTCAGACTCTATATTTTTGGCATAAACGTATCCATGATATTTGGCTGTCTCCAAAATGTTTACTTCAGTAAGATTTGCAATGCCCAAAATGTTTAACTGTGTTAAAAAAGGTCAGCCAGCTGATAGCTGAAGGCGAATATGTCAAAATGAAAGACTGAAAAAAAATTATCAGTCCGACACAGTGGGAGTATTAGAATGATTAATGTTTATGTTAATTTATGGCTTTTACATATTGATTAATAGCTTTCTGTTTCAGTGACCAAAATGTGTAAGTGGCAATGAGATCCATATGCTAACTCAGTGTCTTTCAAATAATTACAGTCATTCTCAGTTTTGTTCCCTTGCTGAATCTATGTTTTCATATAGAAAATAATTATTGTACAGTGACTTTTTTAAAAATTACAGATGGAAGTATTTGCAAGTGAATCTCAAGACACAAGCCTGGATTTCAGTATTCCTGAAGGTTACATACTGATGTTTATATATATTTTTATTGCAAACTTTGTTACTTAAAATCACAATATATTGTGGGTTAGCCTCATTCAGTTAGGGGATGTTTAGAGACAAAAAAGGTGCTAACACTGTGAGAAGCCATTATCTCAGTGGAAATCATTAAAAATGTGTTGCATTGCATGATGGTTATTAGTCATTTTCTTTTCTGATCCCATAAGATTTTTTGGCATATCGCCAATTGCTGATAAGCAATTTTGTTTGCTATCTGTCCATTGACTATTACAATTAAAATGTGGAAACTTCCATCATTCATTGTTTAAATATCAGGAGATAAGGTAATTTTGGGGAGGTCCTGAGAGAGGATGAACTCCTAACGTCCCTTGAAGTCAATGGGAAATGGAGGTTCTCAGCACTTCGCAAAATGAGACTTTTGAAATGTTTTTCTGAGCAGGCAGTCGTTGTTAGGCATTAGAAATTATTTGGTGACTATTTAGAATGAAAGTTCTGGCAGCATTTAGTGTTCCCCACCTGTAAAAGGAAGGACTCTTGTCAGTTGTAACGTTGGCTGTGTGGCAACAGGTTTATGATGTCAGGTAATAAAGGATGATGTAGCTAGGTCTTACAAATCATTGGATTCTCTTTGACATTGATGTGTCTCTAACTATCAAGTTTTGCAAGCAAGGAAATTCTATCTAGAAATCCATCTACAGTATCTAGATACTGTATTTTCCAGTGCAAGCACAAGCACACTAATGAATGCTCCCAGTCCACCATGGTGATTTTTTTTTTTTAAAGTATTTTTTTAGGTTTTGAAGTCACATATGAGAGACAAGTACACATCACTGTGCTTAATCTCTACTTTGGTAGTCACAACAATAACCAATTTAAGAGAAAGCATTTGGTTATCTTTACTCCTGAAAATTAAGAGTTCTTTATTAGTACATTTTACCTGTTAAGTCAGAAATTTCTACTAATTCTAATTTCTGCTTGAAATCAATTTCTTGATTTAAAGATTTCTACTGATTTCTAATTTCCACTTGAAATAAATTATTTTTTAAATTAGCTTTAAAGAAATCCTGGAAGTATAATACAGTTTATATCTGAGTTTAGCACCAAAGATAACAAAGGGAGCTTTAAACTGAAAGCTGCGGTGTACTTGACTGCTGAGTGAATTTTCCTGTATTCTGGGGCTCTGACCTTTGCAACAATTTGTGTAGCACTCCCACATCTCTTGATCTGTGCAGGCAGTTGCTGTACAAGCTTCTACTGATTTTACATTTCCTAATGCATGTTTCTGTCTTTGCACACAACAGACATACCGTGTGTTTCGGGGGACTGGGGTAAGAATGCAGAAAGAAGGCTGCCTGGCTTTTAATTTTGGACTTTAACCCAAGTGGCTCTTTCATTCTTGCCTAAGTGGTTTGTACATGTTAGCTTGTTACAGGATACAAAAAGCTATTTCTTTGTACAGTCAGTTACTTTGCACCTCAGGTGCAAAGGGATTTCTTCAGATTACTGTCTCGCAACATCCCTTTCTATTGCTGACTTCCCTGTTTCACTGTGTTCCGTCATTTTTTCATTTGTACATGCAAAATGCAAAGCTGGGCTTAAACATTTGTCACAACATGTCTAAAGAATTATTTGTTTCCCTAACCATATACCTGCTTTCAGACCTTTTGTAGTCAATAACCTATAAAAATTCTCTTTTGCAGTCAGATGAGGTGAACTTTAACTCATTCAACTTGTGCAGGTTTGTCTGGCATCTCTTTTAATTACGTATGGAAATACTAGTCATTAAATGGGTTCTTGTAGCCCTAACCTCTTGTTCTCTGCTTCCTAGAAGTGCCATATAACCAGGCAGCATTTTGCATCCACCAGGGATGTCCAAGATGTTTCCAAGACCCGCTGTGTTCTGGCATAATTCAGTGAGGTGAATGGGGTGCTGTGGGGACCCTCCTGGTCTGCCTTTGCTACTCCAGTAGCTCGCACAGCGGCAAGGTGAGAGTCGCGGCACGAGGAAGGGCCACGGTGTTCACAGGCAGCCGTGTTACAAGGGTGTTTCTTGGGCAGAGGAGAGTCTGTAGTTCACCACTGAAACTCAGTTGTCTGCAGGGGCTTAGAGGCTGGATACATGGGAATATTGTGTTTGGAAGGCTCATACTGCAAGGGCTGCCTGCTGTATTTTAACACTGGGGATTGTAAATGTAATGGCATAAACAAAATTGTATGCCTTGCACTATTAATTTGAAGGAGTCTTATTTCCACCGACTTCCTCTGCAGTTACAGCTAGTGACCCACTTTGGGAACACACTCGTGCACTAGAGCTATGTGGTGCAGCCTGGCAGAGTGTCACAAAGCTTTTGAGCGAGCGTGGGTTAGGCACAGAAGTGCAGGCTAAAAAAGGACTTTGGTATGAATGAAAATGAAACAGCCTGGAAAGGAAGAAGAACAATATATTCACATCTTTCACAACTTGTTCTTTGCTCTGATTTTTCCTTTGGGAGGGTGGCACCTGGTTGACTAGGAATTTTCAAAAAATAACAGGGATTTCATATATCTGTTTGTGAGCACACCTGGATGTGTTGAATATTTTGCAGTAGTAATTATGTCTGCACACCTGCTGGTTTCAGTCCCAAATCAGTTTGCCAGACATGCCTAGAGAGATTTATTTCTCCTATACCTGAAAAAACTCTTTTACCACTGAGTTTTTACTGCTCTAAATAAGACTAAAGAAAAAACAAAGAGGATTTTTTCTTGTCTTTCCTTGAGCCATTGGTATCTCAAACTCAGCTGTGGAGTATGTAGGGGGAGGAGGGTGTTTGGATGATATTTTAATAGCAATTTGTTTTTGCTTCAATGTGTGATAGAAATACAAGTGACAGGAGTGGGAACAGGAGAGTTGCTGAATTCTGCTGGAATTTTTCCTGTGGGAATCTGTTAATGTTTTTAATTCTCTGAGAGATTTTTCTAAGGTAATCCTTTTGACATTTACATATTTTAAATGACTCTCATTAAATAAAAGCTTAACTTTTTTTTATATCAAATGCTGAAGTGATGATACTGGAATACCACTGCATAGACATTCAAATGGTTTGAAGATTATTCTAATTGCAATCTAACAAAGTAAGATTTGTGAGGGATATTAACAGTGACTTGTTCTTTAAAATAATGTAATTTTGAAGGGAATTCAATTCTTCTGGCATTTAGTAGAAGCATTTTTTTTAGACAAAATCCTTTTCAGTACCTAATGTGTGGTGCACATAGCAGTGCACCTTGTGAAAAATACTTCTAGTTGTCTGTATCATATTGGAGCGTAGCTCAGCCCCTGAAGGAGGATGCTGTTACCAGCACAGGGAAGGATGGACGAAATAAAAAGTGGAACACCTTTTAAAAAACAAGAGCCTGATGATGAGGTGTTGCATCTCTTACTGGTGATACCCTCTTGCAAACGAAGAATGCTGGAAGCAAAATGATCCATATCTTGTAACGTCCTTCCATAAGAGGCAGGACTCATAGCAGTACGATATCTCAGCAACAAACATATGATCTAGCCCTAAGATGCTTTTAAATGAACTTTTTTCTGTAGGTTGTACTTTGCTCGTTCAAGCCCTTCAGCCAGATTTTGCTCTCAGACCAGCCTAAATACTAAGCAAATTCATTTAATTAAATTTGCTGCAGATATCCCCAGTTAACAAGAACAGATTGGTCTCCCTGAGGCTAGATGGAGTTAACAAGAAAATAAATGTTGTGCTAATTAGAGAACTCATTTTCAGACACCTGGGGTGAAACTTTAAAAAGTCCTAGAGATTTAGGATTGAAAATTCATTTGGAAATGAGTCTTAGGCTTCTAAATCACATAGGCACTTCTGAAAAATTTACCCAGGGGCTTTAACCATCGCACAGTCATCATATTTAGCATGTTTGTAGCTGTCTGCTTAGCAAAGCATGGTATAACCATTATCTACTAGTATCAGTATTCCACAATGTATTTCTTTATCCCTGTAAGTAGAGTAGAGATGGATGCTTTCTTGGAGTTTTTAAGGCACTGATACACGAAATTTCCATTTATTTGTGACCTCATGGGACTTCTGTTGATTTAGGTACCTAAGAACTTTTAATTAAATCTTGGTCTTAAGTGACTTGTACAAGTTGATGGATGAAGAAGACAGCACAGGTGCAATTTTATAGTTATGCACTTGCTGGAAGAAAAATGTCACACTGCCATTCATCTGCTGAGTCATGATGGGAAGTAATAAGGAGTCATCTCATAAGCCAAATAAAAGGTGACATAGGTTTAATATTAAGCCCACTTTCCAGATTCACACATCTGATTAGCAAAAAAGCAAGCAAAGAACCAGGCTCCAAGAAGAAAGAAGTCACCTGATTTGCTTACAGCTTGAAAGTATGTTTTCAGTTGTTGGGTTTTTTCCTATAGCCAGTCTGAGGATTTTTCTCAAATACTGTCCTTGTAAAGACATGCATTTGTAGCATCTGTTTCATGCCAGCTAAAACCCTTCCCGCAGCCACGCACACACTTGCTGTCTGTCAGCAAAAACTTCTGTGTCAGTAATTACAAAAATGCTATTAAAAGCCTGCCTTGTAATGCCAGATAGCCTCTGGGTTGATTCAGTTCTATTTTGTCTTCCTTGCTCAGTGCAGAAACCCAGGATCATTCCACCATGAAGAGGGACCCCGCTCCTCTGACAAGCCACCCTAGCTACTCTTTTATTTACGTGGTCCTACAAAGTGTCATTTTGAGGGCAACAGCATGCAGCTGTAGTGTCCCAAAGAGGTGACCTTTGGTGACAAAACTCTTAGTCTAACAGGTTTATAACACAGGTGAAGCATGTTACAGACAGGCATCTGGGAGCAGGATTTCACCATGGGGGCGAAGCTGTACATCATGTAATCATCTGAAAATTTACTCCAGCCTGTCATGAGTCTAGATCATCAGACAACATCATAAAACAGATGAGTCAGGGCGCTAAAACATAGAGGTTATCCACTGAACTCATTATTTTCATACCTAATTACACAGTGCTATTGAGGGAGAACTGCACATTATGCTGAAGAATCCTGTTTCATCACTAGTCCAAAAAGATAATTGTGTTTAATTAGGACCTATAGATACCATGGTGATTACTGATTTATAAACACTCAAGGCAGACCTGCAAATGAGGTGCAATAGCAAGTGCATCCATTAAACACAATTCAAAAGCTGATATTGAGGTGAGATGACAATTAAAGTTGAGCTGTTTCAATTTACCATGTAACTTGTAGCTCTAGCGCTGTCTGATTCTCTGCAGTTCCTCTGCTGTGAAGCAGCAGGCAGAAAAACACCTGCTGCTCTTCCCTTACTGAATCGAGAAAACTTTTTGTTTAATCTGGTGTAATATATACATGAATGGGAAAGAGTGATGAGAGTTGACATCTGTAGTGGCAAAAGCTGTCCTTTTCTGTTTGGGCCAGGTCATAAAGGAAGAAGCAGAAATACAAGCATGGCTAGTAGTGTCACAGATAAAGCTGTAAAAACTTTCCATGGTGAAAATATTTCTTGCAGTGCATGTTATAAAGCATTTTCCAATGAATTGCAAATTGTACTTACAGCCAAAGCAGCTGCTGGTTACCTTGCCCCAGCACAGGTCTGGAGGGTCATTTGCAGCAAGTCAGAACACAGAAAAGCCGTCCTTGTCCTTCTTTGGTGGCTGTGCACAACTGCCTGCAAAGGTGTTTGGAATGGCAATACTTGGTGAAGGTGCCAGATCAGTAAGAGTGCGCCTAATCAGATCACACAAACTATCCCTGTGAGTTCATTATAAATTGTGCTTCACATTTCCCATGTTAGACAGAGCAACATGCTTCCCCACATACTTGTCCTGTTCCTGGCTGACTCGGACCACATTTGAACCAATGACCTAAAGCTGAAAGCATCCGTCTCTCTTTATTGATCCTTTGGGGAATACAAACCCCTTGAAATAAAACGTTTAACACAGTAGTCCCTAAATTAGTGTGAAATAATACTGCATTTCTTTTTTGAAGTAACCGTGCTTGGAACCAAAAATTCAGGCACTTGGGAGTAATGGGATTCTTGTGTAAAAATGATCATAACTCTAATCTCATCTGAAACTCTTTCCAGTTTGATATGTTCACTGCAATGCTTTTTTGTAAATGGTTGTGAGTGGAAAGCACAGAAATAGGATTTTTATGGGGAGGAAGGCAAAAGACTTGCCAAGGGGCTAAGTGGAATGATAAATTACTTGCCCACTGAAATTATGGGTATCTAGTTTCTTGCATTTTGCAGCTCTTCCTTTTTGCAGCAGGGAGAACAGCTGAAGAATTTTGTATTTACAAGTGGGCAAGAGGTGCATGCATATGGCCAGCTCAGCACTTACCTTGCTTAAGAAGGAATGCAGCAAAAAGTGGATTTGTCAGCTGCTTGATCAGTCGATGTCAAGAGGAAATACTTTACACTGAACTGTATGGCAAATAGAAATAACATCCAATAATGATAACTCAAAGAGGAAAGTGACTAGGAAAAGCAAATGTCCTGATGAGAATATATTTAAAGTTGTAATTTCACTTTAGGCTGCCTTACCCTCTATATCTGTGTCATCTTCTCACTCCCCCAGTTCATTGCTCGGATGGCTCTGCCACCTCCGGATCCGCAGTTTGTTCTCCGAGGTACCAGTGCTGCTGTCCACGCTCTGCATTTTTCCTGTGGCAGCCAAGAACCTGATGTGCCCATTCTTTTCTCTGGGTAAGTAAACCAGGATTTCTGGCCGAGTTGAGCATTGTACGGACATTTCCTTTTAAAACAAAGTGTATTATTTAGATAAATTGTATCTGGAGAAAACAACAAAATGCATGATTGGTGAATGATGTGTGTGTTATCTCTGTATATACAGCTTCAGTTCTGGGAAGAAAAGAAGAAAAAAAAAAACCAAAATGGAAAAGTATCAGATTGTCTGCAGTGGTCACACTGAAAGCATCTGTTCTTGCTGCCAGGTCTGAGAATGGGTTTATCCATGTCTGGAACCTGAAAACACACAGGGTGGACACGGCACTGGATGGCCATGGAAGAAAATCTGTCTACTGCGTGGAGACAATGGGTGGTAAAGACAGGCTCCTCAGGTTAGCAAAGCAGGCAAAAACCAATGAAATTACTTTTTCTGGGATGTATAGGATTGATTGAAGAAGGGAAAAAAAAAAAGGAATCTATTATTTCTGGAGTCACTGACAATCTCTCCAATGCATATGGAAATGTACAGAAGTACAAAAATACAGAAAAACTGTAGAACAAAAAGTGGAAAATTTCTTTATGATCTATATGTGATGACATCACAACAGCTTGGGGTCCATAGTGTCCTTATTACTGCATTGAGATCAGGTGAGGTCTTTGGGTAAAGGAAATACACTGGGATTTGAAGTTGACAAATGCTTCAGAACTGGTTTTCAGGTAAGATCAAAATTGATATAAAGAGTTTATAAATAGAGGGGAGAGGGGAAAAAAGGTAAGGAAGAGAAGAATCAGAGATGGAGAATGGAAGGCTGAAAATGAGCAAGAAGGCTGAGTTGCACGCCTTTGCTTTGTTGCAAAATATCTTCTGTTCTTGTTTAGCAAGGGAAGGTTGGGAAGATTTGTGTACTTCGGATTAGACAGGTGATCTAGAGTAGATGCCAAAGTGTCTGTGTGACTAGGAGGTGTTCTGACATGTTTATCTAGAGAAGACATCTCTTATAATATACAGTGGAACTCATTAACATTTATATTTGTTATCTGCTTAAGTACAATTATCAACACTTTCCCCCATAAAATCATATTGAGTGAGCATTGTTTGTATAATTATAGAGTTCTTCCATATTTCTATTTTTGCTGTATATATATAACAATTCATTTACATAGCAGTGCAATTTTAAGACAGCAGTTAACCTGTATTTTTTGTTTCTCTGTTCTAAAGCTGAATCACAACACTTTCTTGCAGTACCACATTGTTTGTATGCCCAGTGCTATAAATGCTTTGACAGTTGTCACTCAGCTGAACACCAGATGGGAGTTTCTCTATTGCTGTTGAAGAAGTCCCAACAGTGCGTAGATCTGCATCTGCCTCTGTTCAGGTTTCATACTTCCATCGGGTGATACTGCTAATTAAAATAAGAAATGGATAAGGGAATTTTGATGACTCCTTGTCCCAGGTGACAATGTCAGGACACATATCCTGTGCTACTGTAGTTTGTGGATTGGAAGCTTCTCCACAGCGGTACTTTGTTCCAGAGCCAGTGGGATCACATAAGTGTGATGCTGTGCCCTTTGTCTGGCCTCCTTGGTCTTACTGCCTGCGACCAACACACGGACTTTTCTGTGGGACAAGAGGTGTGCAGAGGAGTCTGCGTGAGCTGCACTAGTACATCGGTGGTGCAGCTGCTGGTTCTCTGGTTTGGGATGTTCTTAACCACAGCATTTCTTTGTTTAATTCCTGCTACTCACAGCACTGCCAGTCCCTCTCCTGTTGTGTCCCACACACGCACAGTCGTAACAGCCTTCCGTGCCGTCCCCGTGGCTGTGGGAAGTTGACCACTGAATAACTGTAGCGTTTTATCTTTGATGCAGTCTTTGTTGTCTTGCTATTTGTCTTTCAGCTGTCAACACACCTGACGTTTCTATTTCATTGCTAGGGTGAAAGAGTGTTAAACGTGTCACTCTCTGGAAACTTTTGTTTCCTTTAAATTAGATCTAATCAATGGTAAAAAGTAAGTATTTTTATTATGAAAATATTCAAATACTCATGAGACTTCATAAATATACGCACATGCATAAATAACTTAACTGTGTTTGATCAAGTCTCCCTTCACAAGGAACCATGGCTAACTGTGACTGTATCTGACTGACCCTTAGGTCTTCCCTTCTCCCGGTAACTTTTGAACCTATTGGCCAGTTTTGCAGTCAGCAGAAGGGTGGTGGTCTCTGTGATACATGTCATGAAAGACCCAATTAACACCCCCACAGAAGCTGTACTAAGCTCATTCCTTAGAGACCCAACTGTGAGACATTAACCTGCAGGAAGCCAGGCTTCCTCAGACCTCCTGCTCATGGAGAACTTGTTTTACTGTAACAGTCAGGGTCGTGACCAGAGGATCTGCTTGTGGGATTTAGCAGAGGGAAGGACTGCAGTGACGGATTCTGTCTTCACGGAGAATGTGGGATTCTGCAGATGCTCTCTGTTAAAGGTGGCACAGGGACGCTGGCTAATGGCCATGGCAGCCAAAGCCCTGGAGGAGGTAGGAAGTATCTCTTTTTCTGGTGGTTGGGAAATTGCTTTTGGTTTTGAAATGAAGTAGTTCTGAAGGGGAAACATCATTGCTTCTAAATGCTCTGCTCAGGAGAGGGCAGCACAAGGAACCTTTGGGGGTTCTAATTGCCAATTTTACCTGCCAGAAAGATGACTGAATTATATAACTCATGCTCTAATAGAAGGGATATCACCCCAAGATTTGTCTGACATTCAAGTATTTGCAGCTGCTGCTGGTCTTTCATGTGCAGGAGTTTTGAAAACTCCTCTGGTGCTGCTGAACACTGTTAAAGGGGAACAAGAGTCCTTCTGGGGAACTAATGGCCAGAAAGTCTGTCATCGGGTGGAGGTACTCGTCTTCCATCTGAAGCTGAAAGTCGTGTTTGGTGAGAGAAGGGGAAGCGCAGGTGATTTGTAATGCGGTATGTGGTCTTTCACCCCAGGCTAATTCTTTAACTGGTACTTGGGCTGGAAATAGTTAAATTACTATTAGCAGCCAGAGGTTTGCTCAGTGTGAGATAATTGTAGGGTCCGTTTCAGTTCCTCCTGGATAAGTCCACATCTAATACCCGTTATCACAGCAATCACTGACTGACAGCTTTGTTGGCAATTTCCACTTCTGCTCTGCAGCAGAAGTCTTATTTTTGTTTTCTTTGAAGGACTATTTGAGGACATAAATAAATTATTTCAAATACTTGCCATCAAAATACCCAAAATATGAAAAAATTTAAAAATGGCATAAATGTGAAAAGGAATATTGTAGCTAATTGCAAATTGTTCATGAGCATAAAAGATCATGAGCTTTTCTGGACTATAGGATGCATACCTTGAAACTGAAAGTTGCAGATTTCATATATGAAGTAATAAGTGGGAAAGGTGCCTGTGTTGCAAGAAAATGTGAACTTTTTATTATTCAGAAGTTAAGCACATATTTAAGTACTTTGTTGGCTCACGGCCAGAATGTTCAGCCTTTTACAGACCCGAGTAAGCCTGTAGACACAACCACTGTACCAGTAAATACAACCAGTGTAACTCCCATAGGTTGTTCTGATCAAACAAAGAACTGTCTCCATGTTACAGCAGTGCTCAATAGTATTTAAGTTAAACAAAATTGACAAGTGCATTCTTGTGTCAGCCAGAGAAGAGGTTTTGTGTCAGGCAAAGAGTACAGACACACACATTCTGGTAATAAAGAATTAAGTAATCATCTGATCCAAAGAGAAGATGTCTGCCCCAATGTCTCTTACAACTCATCTCTTTTATTTTCATGTGTTTGCTTGGGCCCTGCAAACTGATAATGATTTGCTGTCTCCTGAGGTAAAAGAGTTCCACTCTGTGTATGAACCTTTACGTTAGAACTGTGTCAGGTTTCAATAAATTCACATAAGCTCCCATAATATATAGTGCCTCCAAATAGGCAGCACTGTGTGAGACACAGTACGTTTGCAGCTTATGATTAAAATTAAGACTTAATAAGTGTTTATGCTTGGCTGGTGCCCAAAAAAAGAGTAATTTTGTCTTAAAGCAGGTTCAGTCCATAAATAATGAGATCTGAACAGGCATTTATTTGTTCATGATTGCATTTAAATCACCAATTATGAGTTACACGCAGTTTTCTTGCCAGTTTGCCAGAAACATGTTAAAAGCTTTATTAACGTGAAAAAGAAAAAGGGTGTGTTTCCTTGTGGCCAGTTTTAGCCACCCAGGAACACTATTAACCTCAGGCAAAGGCAAATCTTTCTCCTATTAAGCAAAACCAATATAAACACAGAACTTCAAGTTTTAGGTTACAGTTGTCAAAATATATGAAACAGTATTTATTTCCAAGGCTCAGTTGCCTCTAATGCAGACAGTCTCTGGAACTGTCAGTCTCGCATAGGCAGCTCATGCCTGCCTGCCTTTTGCAAAATGCTTTTCTCATCTTTGTGTTTTTCTTTGTCCTTTGCAAGCCCAACTGTAGCCCTTGTCCCAGTTTGTCCGTTTTTAATCAAGGTAAAGCAAAAGAGTGTTGGTGGGGTTTTGTTTCTTTTAACCTGCAGAAGTACATTTATCACAGCACACTTACCCTTATTACATAAAAGTTGCAGTTTCAGTCTTGTCTAGGAGGCAATGCCCTTTGGAGAGCCAGTGATGAAAGACACGAGGAGAACAGGTCATCTTCATATTTAGAGCCCATTTCCTGCAATGGCTAACTTGGTCATTATGCTGATAGCAAGAAAGTTGCCAAGAGAAAAGTTAAGAGTGTAGCTCCAAAGAACCAGAATTCCCAGATGATCAAACTTTGGTCTGTTCGTAGGTTTGGGCTACATACTGGATGGCTCTTTGCTGTAGTCGCCATTCCTCAAATCCGGAGAACAGTTTCCTGCTCCTTTGCTAAGTGGCTTTAGAAGAGTGTTCTGTACATTGTGTTTAGTACATTGTTGACTTGCAGTCCTAGAGTGCAGCTGGCTTTTGGTAGGCTAGCTGACAACCTCTAGAAATAGGAAGATGTTCTGGCAAGCTTTGAACTAAACGTATGGGACTGGAAAGCCATTGCAGCTGCCGTGGCCTTGATTGATGGCTCCCAGAGGAGCCATATTTGTGTAATACCTCATCTCAGATGCTTAAGGAAATTCGCATGGCTGGGGCTGTCCAGCAGCACTGTTGGGCTTTTGCACAGTCTGAATTCTGATGCTGGATTTATCAAATGTTTGAAGTCCTTTAATTGTACGAGATAATGCAGACCATTGTTTATTTAATTAAAATAAAAGATCACCTTAGTGATTAGGTATGCATTTGAGAAACAGTGATGTTCCTGGCAGCAAGTTTTTGATACCTAAGAACTTCTATTTCTCCATAGTTCCAGGCTTGAGAATCAGCCCAGAGTGAGGCACTTCCATGTCAATCAAGAGACTCAAAACCTTCCAGTGCCAGATTGCAAAGGCAGACTCCCCTGATCTTGCCTGCCATCATCCTGAGGTGGAAATGAGCTACGTCCTTGGCAGAGGAAAGACTTGCCCCATGATAAAAAAAAAAAAAAAAAAAATTCAGCTCCATAATTCATTACCATCAGTGCAAGCAATAGTGGAAGCTGCTATGTAGACAGACAGCTTTAACACAATATTGTCTGACCCTGCTGTGAATAAGGTCAGATAATATTGTGTTAAAAATACCTGTATGCCATCACTGCTCCAGCCTGCATTAGCAGGTAATTCTGGGTTTACATTTTGTTAGTGCAGTCAGCTGATAAATAAAAAATCCACCTTAGAATATATATGTTGGCTATATTTCCACGCAAGCTCTGTGTTACTGTGACAGAACAGAGGAGACGATGCAAGTGTCCACAAATGAATCTAGCAAAAAAATTAGCAACAGAGGTGGAAAAATGGGAAAGGGTGAGGAAGCAGGGAAGTGCTTTCAGATTAAGCAGTCTGCAGTATTATCTAGTGTAGGCACAATATCATCTACCTTATGGAAAGAAGACTATAATATAGATTAAACAGATTGGGAGAAGAGGATGTCTTCATTCTAGCAGTTTTGTCTGGTCTTCCCTGAAACAATGCATTTATTTAGATAGCTGTAGATCCCCCTACAGCTCCAACTTTAACACGCATTCCTCAGTTTCCTCCAGACAGTTTTTACTGGAAGAGCTTATAGCAGTCTTAATCACCTTAAAGGACTTGTGTTTTTAACAGCAGAATTTTGACCTGGAGCCTGACCAAATACTCTTGTTTTCCTGATGTCAGGTTCAGGTTTTGGAGCTGCCATCCAAGACGTCAGTCTGTACCTTGAAGCCAGAGGTGGGTGCCAAGCTGGGCATGCCCATGTGTCTGAAGTTATGGCAGGTAAGGCAAGAGCTCCTGCTAATTGTGAAATGTTTTTCCTGTGATTCATTTTATATGAAGCACATGAATCTTTCTTCACTTGGATTTTGATTTATTATCAAACCAATCAAGTAATTATACTATTAAAGGGGGGAAAGATTTGTGAACATCCTTAATGTAACTTTCAGAGCTTTCCAAGCTTTAATGGAAGATTTGCAAATGCTCAGGGAAAGCTTTGTATCCTTAGGATAGATACGGTTTTTGCATCAATCAAGAGGAAAATGAGTGACTTACCAAAGCCAGTTGTTTGATATGGTTTCTTGCTGCATTAAGAATGATGAGAAATGATTGGGTTACTTAAAAACAGTGATTTTAATGGCAGGTTACATTCACTTCAATGCCCTCAGGACAAGGAAGCACTCTATGAACATTTCTATTCCAGACATACAATAGGAACAAAATACTTATGGTTGTATTGACTTTGGACAAAAAGGTAAATTAAAGCAGTTAATGAAAAAACCCCCACATTTGCAGAGTATTCAGCAAATAATGTTTATGGGGTGCCACCAGTGAAAGACAAGTGATACAAAAAGGTGGCAGTAGAGGGAGGAAGGAGTTTAGGTGATTGGCACTAAGCCTCCAAAGAATTGGTGGCAAAGCTGATTCCCACTTTAACCCCCTGACCACATACGGTTGTAGGACTGCAGTACCATCTGAGCTGATTTCAAATATGTTATTCCTGCAGGTTCATCTGAACTTTTGTATTGGTTTCAGTTGAAAAAATTACCAATCAGTTGTGAATTTGAGCCCTTAGTGTCTTCACCCAAGGTCCTGAACTGACTGAAGTTGAGACGAATTCAGTTGCTAACTTAAGACAAAAGTAGGAGAGGCCACAGTTCAAGTCCCATGCTGTAATTAAAAACTAGGGGAAAAAAATAGAAGGAAAATTGAATAGACTGATTAGGCTTTTATTAAACAGAAAGTTTCTCCTCAAAATGCAATCAGTGTTCAGTACTCAATGAAATGAATGGGGCTTTCTGTCTCCTGGACATATTTTAATAAGATTAAGATAACTGTGGAAATGTTCAGTGTTGAAAATATTGTTGCCTGTATAAAAAGTCCTCTGTCTTGCCATATTTTCTACATGCATTAATATTGCTATTCCTCTAGGAAGCAGAGCAGGTGCAGAGTCTTAATTTTATGTAGTTTTTAATTTTGTTGCCAGTGGGGATAAAGCAGAGGACTGGGAACTGGGAGAGGTAAATTATTCCATGCAAATTCTGGCTGTGGGAAGTCACCACAACTTCCTAGACTGTAACAGGCTAGGATAGATAATCCCTTACAGTCTCACAGCTGTATTTGCTCTTTTACAAATGTGTGCAACTCCGTTTAAATGAATGGGGGAGGAGGATATTCTTAAGGGCGAATAATTACATGTGGTGTACCAAAGTGATGCTCTGCATTCTGTTTTGTGGTTTCGCTGGAAGTGGCTCGCCGAGTAATCCTGTAACCATAAAAGCAGAAGAACACAAGCTAACCCAGCTGCACCCCTTCCTGAATAGGGGCCGTCCAGAATTTCTTTGTACATTGCTGCATTGGGCAATATAGACATACCCAGGAGATGAGCACTCCCCAGCCCATTGCTTATGGGCAACATGTTGCCTAAGAGACCATTTGACGTTGCTTATGGCACAGTAAATTAACAAGTTGAAACAGAAGCTGACATGGAGAAAGCCACATAATGGTCTGAAGGAAGCAGGCTCAGGGTTGTTGTCCAACAAGAGTTTGGGGGCTGCAGCTGTGTATCATATTTTCCTGCATGCCAATCAAAAAAGATCCATGTATCACGGACACAACACACCTTACCAGCAGCAGCATGAATTAGAAACTTTACTATAGAGCAGAAGGAAACTGAGGCTTAGGTCAGGCTTGTAGATTAAGCCTAACTGGCTTCTAAGCAGTTAAAAAGCTGGTAGCTGTTGTTTTGAAACTTTTTTTTTCTCATTTTACTAGGCCTATCCTTAGATGTATTAGTTCATTCAATGGGTTTTTTCCTTGTGAAGGTTCATATTCTTAAATGCATTGTCCCTTCAGCTTCACACCTTCCTGCTATTACTAATTGGGTGGGGTAGGATTTGCAGGAGTAAGGATAGTCTTCCCTTGAATTTTTTGCACTCCTTGGGGAAGGCATCGTGTTGCGTAATAGTGCAAACAAAATAATTCAACAGGAATAATACATGTAGAAACTGGAAACGCAGAGTTATTACTTTATATAAACTATAGCAATTACTCCTGTTGAGTTGACAGCAGATCACCTTTTCTTCCTTCCTTGACAGTTATCCAAATGCAACAACAAAATGTTCTGCTTAAGAAGAACAATGATTTATAATTTAATTTTTCCACTGAAACCAAAACATGAATGGGGAAGACTTTTCGCCAGAAGTGTCCGTTATTGGGAACTGAAATAAATAGGCTGTTGTGAACCACTGCTTGGTGAGTCCAGGCATCAGACTGAGAGCTCCCCTGATCTTTCAATAGCTTTTATTGTTTAAGTTCAAGTATATGTACTCATTGAAATATTACACTTCATATGGTTAAGGAAAGTCAGGAAGAAAACATGTGGGAGAACTTCATTTCATAGAAAACAATACTTTGTTTTTAAAATAGACCAGTCTTAGATCTTACCTGCAAATCACTGGTTTTCAAATCTAAGCTAAGATACCCACAGCGCGCACACACACACACACAGAAAAAAGGTTTTGCTTGGCATTTCTCATAATGCTGAGCACTCACCTGTCTTTCTTATCTTAATAAGGGTTACGAGCACCTATGAAAATCTGGCCATCCTGTTTTGGGTAGGGCAGAGGAGCTGCCATTGCCCATCCATATCTTGTTTCATTGGCTAATGAAAGCTGTACCTTCTGTAGAGCCCCAGGGCTCTGGAGGAGTCGTGTTCATAGAAGAGCAGTACAAATAATTGGGGGGGTTTTGCCCAAACTGGGGGACTTTTTTAAACTTAATTGAAGTACCTATCAAATACTTTGTTTTGCTTTTAAGGTGTTACTCTTTATTAAATATAAATAAAATCTGGAATGTTTGTTTCATTCAGATATTTTTTTTAACTTTTCCCCTGGTATTAAAAACCAGGTACTCTTCATCCAGAATACCTGATGAGTTAACATTAATTCACATATATTTGACGTATATTCATTCATTGCTCTGATGTTATATTATTTTAGAAAATCAAAAAATTTACAGAAAAATCATGCACAGTTCTGGGCACTATAAGACACCTTCTTTGTGGGCCTTTCTAGCCAGAGCATGCTCCCTACCTTTTCAAAAGAAAAGGGATCTTAAAGGAAGGAATGAGGCTCCTGCAGGAAGGATCCCAGGTGTGGGCAGACCTGTTCAGAAAGATGATGTAGAGGATTTCCCCTTGGTTTCCTTCTTTTAAGGGGCAATTTTTTTCCCAGCTCAGTGAGATCCATTCCACATTTAAACACTTCTTTAGGCTGAATAAATCTGGGAAAGAATATGAGGCTTTTACTCAACAGTCTTATTAGCTGGACCACCCATGTCTTGTTAGTTTAACTCCCCCTAGAACAAATAATAACCAGTGGGAGAATAGTCTGGACCATTAGTAGAGGCAGTGAGCCTTTGGCCACTGCAGGTTTGTATCATGACATTGACAGCCAGCGAGTTTGAAGAACCTCATTCAACAATGTGATGCCAATAATTAATTCTTTATAAATATCCTTTACCTGTATTTTGAACTGAATACCAAGCAAACAAATCCTGTAGGATCAGACGGTGTTTGGAAAGAGCTGAATAAACTATTGGATACATTTCTTAGGGTAAGATGTCCCTGCATGAGGTGGTCATAATCCCAATGTCTATTTTGCTGTTTCTTCTCCTATTAAAGAAATCACTGGCATTAACAGATGCCTGGTTTTTAGTTGCTTTTCATTAGAGATTTGCATCTTCACTCACATAACCAGTTACTGCTCACAGGGTGATTAGTCTTTTGGCTGGAGCAATGATGAATATTTTCCTTAAGTGTGACATGTAATCCAGTAATGTTCCCTTCTTTGAGTTATTTCAGAGGCTTAAATAAATTAGGTGTCTGCCCAGGGTGCCATGCCCTTTGGCCTGTGACATCATTAATCAAAATAGCTTTCAATTGGTTACAGTGGGACTCAGGCGCCTGTTAACCCCTTGGTGACTCACCCAGAGATTCCTGACGGGAAGTTTGGTGTTTACCTTTACGCACTGTGGTGCACTTGGGTAAACGATCCCTATGTGTAACTCTACACTTGGCAATGTGAAACTGGAATCTTTAAGCATGGCACTTCTTTCAATGTCCATAAGGGTTTGTATAGCTTGATAGTAACTCAGCTGCTCTAAGTAATTTTTTTTAAGGAGTACAGCAAAGTTCAGGCCATGAAGTAAAACTTCTGAAAACTTCTGCCTTTTTTCAGATGTTTTAGAGAGCTATAGTTTGGATTTTCAGAAAGAAATTTTCTATATGTGTGTGTGTATATATATGTATGTGTTAGATACATATTATATCTATAAAACATAGAATTTTTTATGTAGATATAAAAATCGTAAGTGCATGTCAGCACCTACCTAAGTAACGCTTTCTGTAAGTGGATGAGCATATCACATTCAGACTTCTACACCAGTCAGCATTTTCATTTATTTTCTTGGTGCTTGGACTGAAACCTACCTGAGGATGATCATTTTCCTAACAGACTATCTACTTTCCAAACACTTTTACTTTTCTCTTGATCAGCTCAACTGTGGTTCACGACCTTTGCTTCTGGCTGGCTATGAAGATGGATCAGTGGTCCTTTGGAATTTGTCAATGGGAAGAGCATTGAGCCAACTTGTTTGCCACCAGGAGCCAGTGATGAGCCTTGACTTTGATTCGGAGAAGGCCAAGGGGATCTCGGGCTCATCTGAAAAGGTGCTTAGCATCTGGAGCCTCAATGAGCAACAGAACCTCCAGGTCAGGATCATTGGCCCTCTAGTGTCATTTATCCCACTTTGCACTAACAGTTTGATAGACTAAAAAAATATTTAGTCATGAAGAGGAGTTGTTGCAGATCTCTAGCTAATTAATCACAGACTGGTTAGAATGTTTGTGCTATCCGACTAGACTTAGTAAAAGATGGTGAGGATTTAAAAAAAAAAAAAAAAATCTTTCTCACATGTTTCTGGTTTTACCAAAGTTGCAACAGGCACACAAGCCTAGCATTACTCAAGCCATTGCCTCTGTATCTTCATTTATCACGTTAGTAGTATTCAGCTCTTGGAATGTCCTAAACATTATAAATGAGTTATAAAAATGAGAAACAAAGCAGTGCTTTTCCAAAGGTTCTGCTTGAATGGATAGAGGTTTCTTTCCACTGTAGGAAAGACAGAAATACTCCATGAAATACTTCACAAACAAAAAGAGTAGGAGTATCCCAGCTAGCACCAAGAGGACATGAGGTTTAGGCAACCAACTTCCTTTGGCACCTTTAGAGCCCTAGCCGGAGACAGAGAAAATAAGTTAATTTGATATATCGGTTTGTGTCTGAGATATGCATATCTGGAATGACTGGTTTAGAAGGAGGTCTCATGATCACCAGTTCAGGCTATGCTAGTGAATGTTCCAACAGTGCCAAGGGGTTAAGTAGGTTTTAACTAGGTGTGGAAATGAAGCACGTAAATAAGGCTCATGAAAATTAAAATGGCCCTTGCATAGCCTCTCCACTGCTGAGTGCTTTAACCTTTTTTAAAGTGGCAGTTGGCCCCTGAACACAGAATGAAGAAGACCCAAACCAGCCCCTCTGTGCCCCCATACCATCCTTGAGAAGACAGCTGCTGGGTACACCAATTCATGGAAGAACAATAATTGCTTTTCCAGCTTGTAGCTTTTGTGGAGATTTTTTAGGTAGTTTGGCAAGCTAATGCTGTTTTCTGAATGGTGTTACAGGAAGAAAAAGCAAGTGCTTGGATATCCAATGGTGACTTGTCACCTGGGGGACACTGTGAAGGTGTATAATCTGTTAGGCATCACCACAGAACTAGCGCTATGGAGTAGTAGGGCACTAAGACCCAGTGCATGTAGTGTAAATGCATCCCACTGAGATGAAGTTTGGAGGACACAGTGCTCACCGAGGAGAACGTCTGAACTTTAATAAGCAATAAGACACGAAGTAAAAGAGGCACTCTAGACTGAATAAGTAGCAAAGGTGTTCTAAGCAAATGTGATGAAGAAGAGTTTTAACAAGTTGTCATAGTTTGGTATTTTTGTCATGTTTGCCCTTCCCCTGCCCCAGACTTCCTGTCACTATAGGGACACATCTGCACCTGGTGTCCTTATTAGCTCAGGGAAGCAGAAGGACGGTGAGTAGATAAGTCACAGGAAGAAACCTGGTATTGAGACTAGTTTTCTAAGGCCAAGGTGTCAGAAATCTGACATCATGACGGGCTTCTTAAAGCTTCAGATACTCCGGTGTTGGAGAGGAAGCTGTTCCTTCATATTAATTATAGCATAGCTTTTTCTAAATTCAAAGAAAATACTGTGCTCCACAGCACATTTCAGTTATGAGTTAACCGTAATGCAGGGGTACGGGTGTGACTCATGGGAAAAATAAACACTTGTTCACCTGAAATATTCCAGGTATTGTTTTCCACAGGGTCTTCATATTCCTAGGAGATGTACTATTAGTTACATCTTCAGCACATAACACTGAGAGACAGTAGCTTTTCTCAGAAGAAATTTAAATGCCATGTATTATAAACTATAAGTAATGTTTCTGTGCTTCATGCATAGTGTGAATGCCCTAATAAAATGCATCTTTCATATGACCACTAGAGATTGTCAAGGACATAGATTAAGTTTTTTTCCACTATTGCATTAATAATATAAACCAGATGGGGATTTTTTTTTCCCTGACATTCCAGGTACCTGAGGTAATGGTAGATGTTGGAAAGCCACTCAGTGGCACATTATTTTTATTCTAAAAGGTTTGAATAAGTAAATGTGGTGCATAGCTATCTGCCGTTGGAGAAATAATGACGCAACGATGGTACTTCAGCTCTGTTTTAAGTGGCAATGTTCCAGTGTGTCAATGAATAGATGATGAAGGTAACTTCATAGTTTATTGCTATGGGGAAAGTTTGGTGTATTGTCTTCTACAAGAAAGTTGCTGAAATCATCACTGTCAGCAAATGACTGGATTGGTTATGAGCCTTCTGATTTGGACGAGATAGTGTAATTATGTGATGATGTTTTAGGAGGTAAACAGCTTCTGCAGGTGAATAAACAAAGCAGAACTAAAAAAAATCTGATAATCACAGAAGCTCCTTTATATGTGACCAGAAAAAAAAATTCTGTAAGCTCTAATGTAAGTATGCATACAAGTTCTGTTGGTTGGATTGCTGAGGCTTTTCCCTCAAATGCTGAAGCTAAGGCTGCTGCTATCTTGGCTATTTTTCTAATAAGAATAGGGCTTAAAGACATGATTTGCGTGTAAGAGAGGGAGATTAAAAAAAAGAAAAATCATAGATAGCATGTATTAAGGAGGGAAGGAGAGGTGGATGTCTGTTGGCCTCAGCATGTCAAAATTTCTTAATGCATCTGCTAGTAGATGCAAGTGTCCTTGGTCGTGACTGGCTGAAAGCAGCTCACCTGGTTTTACCTCTTTGTTTTCTTAATTACAAGCTGGTTTTCTGGTTAGGAAATTATGTTGGTATGCATTTGAGTACAGTAGTTGCCCGTAAGTGACTGGATGACACAAATCCTGGCACTAGGATTTCACCTGGCTGCATATACCTTGAGCAAGTTGTTCTACTTCGTTTTTCTCTCTCACCTCTTGTATTTGCAGATCATGCACAAATGCCCACTGTTCCCTCATGTTCCATAGCCAAAAGGCATCACCATTATAGGCTTCATTTTCAAGTTGTAGCTTGCTGATGACATGCAATTTCTCCCAGTCACCCTGATTTTGCTCTATGGATCTTGCCCACATAACTGACAGTAATGATGGGAAGCACCACGCCCAGGATTGGTTATAGCCATTAGCTAATAATCTCAGTTACAGAGTAAGGCCCATCTTACGTTTGCCAGGCTGGTGATGTAATAAATCCTTCCCTTGCCAGTAGGCATACGCCAACAAAAATCCCACTGAAGCCATTCTACATTAGCTTAACTGGGGAGTTTGGAAGAACCTATGTCCTAGCAAAAAGCACAGGTTTTACAGTAGCTGCCCCACAAAAAGGCCCACATACAGCCCCCTGCTTTTCATCAGGCTTGAGCAAAACTTGCTGTCCTCTGTTCTGAATTGGTTGTAGACACATTCGTCAGGTCTTGTTTAAAAGAGGAATGTATGGAGCATGCAAGAAGCACATCAAGTTTCATTTAGCTTTTTTTCTCATCAAGTTGCACATCTATTGCTGTTTGAGTAAGTAGCTGGGCGGTTGTTATATAGTTGAAAAATAATTGCTTATAGCTTTGTGCCTGTAAGGTTCCAAGATGTGTTCAACTGCATCTGAAACCAAATTTGACCAGCATTTCTGGAGTTTTAGTTTTCATACATCCAGTATTATAGTTAAAATTATCTGCAATTAATATATTCTTTATAATCCTGTACTCACTATGCATCATGGAATGTCCTTTGAGGAGGAAGGCTACTCAGATGTAATATGCTTGTCAATCCCTTCCTGCTTCAGAAAAACAGCAAACAACATGCAGTGTATTAAAACATGCACTGAATTATGTTAAACTTTGGTACAAGATAGTTGCACATTCAGCCTTAAATGGATGGTGGCATTAACGCATCGTTTTCAATTGTGTTTATAAATAACAGCACTTCAAGGTCAGCATACACTCAAAAGGTGTTTTCCATGTTGTGACAAAAGCTAGGTTACTTCAACATACATCCACACATGCGCACGTACACACGTACACACACACACACACTCTCTCTCTGGTGCATACACTGTATGTGTTTCAGCAGTAGTCTGCTGACTAATACAAGTTACCTGAGGTGAGAACAGCAAAAGTGTATTTTATTGAGGTTTTCCCCTGTGCTTCAGGGGAAATGCATGTCAGTGAAGTGAAAACTTTTCTTTCCAAGGGCTGAGTCTTGTGCAGCCCCATTGCCTCCTGAAGGAAGCTAAGTGCCTTCCAATTTAATTGCACCCCTCAGAAACTTGTGACCCAGTAGTCTCCAAACAGTAACAAAAAGCTTCCAAGATTGAAATCAATAACTTGGTCATAATCCCTTTCTTGGAATTTGGTGTAAATAAAAGTCTCTTGGGAAGGAGTACTAGAAATACAGATTTCCTGATGCTGTAACCCAATTCCTGGAAGCATTCCTTTCTCAAGACTGTGGTAAATGCTACCACAGCTTACTGGGGTTTTTGTGAGGGGCCACAGTAGTAGAAGTAAGTAGCAGGTAGTTTAAACATCAGCTCAGAATCTCAGCATGGGAATATTGCAGAAGCAGGGAAAATACATGGCCATAGCTCTGAGCATTGCAGCTCATGGAAGAATAGCTGGAAGAAAAGAGCAAAGCTGTGAAGTCCGGTTCTCAAAACCTTGACTCAGAGCTTCACTTGTGACAGAACACAAATAGCTTTAAATGCAGTATAAACTAAAAACATGCAAGGGATGCTTTTATTTTTAGAGAATGGTGCTGGAGGTAGTTAAGGTCTTTTCCATCTCTGTCTATAATTATTCTCACTTAAGGCATCATCCACCATGTGCTGAAAAGCTCCATACTACCTGTGTGATACCAGTGTGTATGGGTGGGTACTATACCTTCTAAAATCACAAAATGTTCCTTTTTCTTCTGTTTGTTTTAAACAATTAGAGCTCATATATAACTTTCTCACACAGGTTTACAAAACACATGAACTTGTCAACGCTGGCATATCTGGTATCACCATCCGTCCAGACAAGAAGATTTTAGCAACAGCAGGGTGGGATCATCGCATCAGGATCTTTGGCTGGAAAAAAATGAAGCCCTTAGCAGTGCTGGACTACCACACAGCAACTGTCCATTGTGTGTCCTTCTCAGATCACAAAAACCCTAGTGAGAGACTGCTGGCAGCTGGCTCAAAAGATCACCGCATCAGTATCTGGTCAATATATACTCAGACGTGACATGTTCTGCACTGTCATGGGCTAGGAAAACAGGATTGGTGAAGCAATTCTTTACACTTTAATTCAAACCTGGCTGTGGGGAAGCAGTAGAATGTATTTCCAGGCTGGAGTGAGAGTTCTAGGTTAATTCTTATGCTGCTGGCTCAAGCTGCAAGTTTTGTTTTCCACAGAGGGAAGTGGATTTTTAAAATTCGTAAGAAGCAGAGTAAGGCCAGTCACAAATGAAGACACAGGACAAGTCACTTTGAGTTCTGCTACAGGTTTTGCAAGAGCTTTTCTTTGGCAGATTGCTTAAATAACTTGTGCCAATATCTTCTTTGGTGAAAAAGGACTGGAATCCCTCTGACTGCGGTGGGGGCAGAATACATCTGTTTGTAAGTCATTTATGTATCCAAGAATCTGAATCAGTGTAAAATACCACTCTTTCTTGAAAATTTATACCCATTAAACCACCTCCAGTAGTTTCTCATTGTCAGTTATTTTTTCTTCCCTATAACTGAAAGGCTATCAGACCAACCTTGATTTGTTCACACTTCTGTCAGTTTCTAACTTAAACCAACACCCAGGAATGTGACTAGGGACAGCCTTTGGCATTTATGAATTTCATTATGTCTCCTGTCACCTCAAGCCTCACAATTAATCACAAGAAAGAAAGGGGGAAAAATCTTTCCCTGCACTGCAAAGCTGTGTAAAGCCTTTTACAGAGCCAGTGCTAAATCCTTTCCTTAGACTGACTAGCTGAAGGATTTAAACTCAGCAATCCAATTAGCGCCCTTCTCCTTGGAGAGTTAAGGGTAAGTTTCAGCATGGCAAGTCTGGGATTCAGCTACATGAGTGCCATTAACATTTAGGGGAGTTGCATGGATAAATCCTTATCCACACAGTGCAAATGGCTCCATTAACTTGCCATCTCTATGGTCGTGGAAGCTGAATTTCAGTCATGAAGGTTTTTTTTGTTTGAATCATGAAGTAGCAGTTGCAGTCTTTTAAAACATACTAGACATACAACAGCCTGTTCATAGACATCTTACTGTTGTATTCAGTCACAAAGTTGCAGTTACAACTGTCCCACTGAGGTAATTAGCAAGGGCCAGTTTGATAAAAAGGAGGTGGCCTGGAAACTAGAACTCAGCTTTACAAACTGAAGTGTTTGGTGTCCAGGCTGTGAACTGTTGATACTTTATTGGAAATATTTGTTTCTGTCTCTGTACAGAGCTGGGCATCAAAGGAAAAGTCACCAGAATTGTAGTGAACAACATCATCAAAAGACCAGAAATTATTTCAGGGAAAACACACAAGCAAGTTAAGGTCTGGGTCTGCTAGCCAGCTGTGCTTTACAGGCAAAGAATACTGTTGGACTAAAAGTCTTAAGCACCAAGCCCGATGTTCTTTCCATTAAAACACAGAAACAGAATGCTGCTGCCAGACTTTTCTCAATACAACTTGGCCTTACACATTTGTGATTCTGTAATATTTTGGAGTACGATGGCACTTTAAATAATGCATTTCTTTGATTGTTTCTTTACTATTCAGTAGCTGCATGGGGGAATCACATTGCAGTTGAAAGTTAAATCCTAATTTTGAGTGATCCTGAGTGAAGGGGAGGTGCTGGTGTTCATTACATCGACTAGAGTTGTGTAGATGGTAAGTGCTCCATCTCCACACATCATCCACCTCCCACACAGAGGAGGAGCTACCTACACCATATAGCAGACTTATGGAATGAGACAGGGTTTTTCTCCACAAACCTGCTGCTGGAAGAAGCCTTTTCTTTTTTTCTTTTTTCCCTTTCTTAAAGTAGGTAGTAGAAAAACAAACAAATAAATATGGAAAACATTGTCTTGTGTGGTCCAAGGACCCATCATAGGGAGCTTGCAGAGATTTCCTTTTGGCTGTCCTGTCTTGTACTGCACCACCCATGAAGCCTGTCAGGCACCCTTGAGATTGGTGTCTCCCGTTTGAGTGGTGCCCTACAAGCAGAGCTTAATGAAATTCTGCTATATGAGAACAATTTCACAATCACTTAATTTTTAAAAGGCGATAACCCAGTAGATGATACACACTTGGGCTTTAGTCTCCTCTCTACTTAGATTATAAATAAATAAGTTAAATATTAAATAAGTGGTAGAACCACAGCCTCCATCTGCTCAGGAGAGTGCCCTGCCCTGCACTTTAACCTGTGTAATCACTGCACCTTTTTAACCAACAAGCTTGAAGTGAGAGCTGATGAAGGCCCATGCCCTAAAAGCACTGCCCTGGAAGGTGAAAAAACAGCTCCACATCTCCTCAAGCATGGATCTAGGTGTCCTCTGTCAAAAACTAGCACTTTCCCCCCCAGCCCCAAGGTACAGGCTTAGAGGCACAGCTGCTACCATCATTTTGCATGGGTCAAGGCCAGGAACACATTCTTGGGACTCCTGGTACCACAGGCATGGGACTGCTCAGTGCTGGAGCCCAACATGCTTTTAGACTATCTGAAAAGCTTAACTTCTGAGCAAAATTTAAGTTGCCATAGCTTGTCACTCAAAAAAACCCCACCAAAAACCAAACAAAAAAAAACACAAACAAAAGCCAAAACCAACCCCAACCCACAACACACATAGTCAGTCCCTGTGCCGTGAACCCACACTCAGTCTCCTCTCTCAACTGTGTATCCTAGCTATTAAAAGTTCTTTTTACCCCCCCTTCTTCCCCATGGACTTGAGAGCTGCTCTGCAGTGGCACTGGGGTGCAGGAGTGGCCTGGAGGGTGCAAGCATTCCTCTTCTCTATGGAAACAAACAGCAGCCTACACTGTTGGGCAATTTCCGCAGAACTGAGCTGCAGGTTCAATGCCCATCCAGCAGAAAAGGAAAGGAAAGCCAGGGGTCGCCCATCTTGGACAAGTGGTTACAGCAGGAAATAAGAAGGGCCAAGCCTGGTCCCAGTAGAGAAGTAATTGTTCTCTCATCCTTTTGACAGGAAAAGGCAGCTATGCCACCGCCAGTTTCAAGACTGGAGTGGGGACTAAGATGCAAACCTCTCCAGCATTTCAGGGCAGCTCCAGACTCAGCACACCCCTTGTTCTGAATGCCAGATATCAGCACCTAATGCTCCAGGGCCATTGGGAGGCTCCAAGGCATTGACGCACCGTGGCTTCTGCTCCTGGCACGGCTGGCTGTTGGGCTGGCTCACAGCTACCCTCGTGCAGTGTTTCCCTCCTCTGTTGTAGACCTCAGGTCCCAAAGCAGTACACCAAAGGCATCTTTAATGAAGGCCTGGACATCTTACAGACACTGTAGGAAATAACTTTTGACCCCTAGGAAGAATGGATTAGTACCCCATGCCTTAGTAAAAGAGTGCTATTAGATCAGAGCCTGAAAGTTAGGAATGCTTGAGTATATTCTTTTCTCTGAAAAATGTAATTTACTGTCAATGTCGGTGTCTAATTACGAAGATTCACAAGGGATGTTTAGATTTACTAATAGATCTTTTGGAAGATACTCTGAAGATTACTATGTGCCTACACATGGAACTTATGGCCTTTTGCTGGGGGTTAAATATTTATGTTTGTCTGACTAGGTAGATTTAAAAATAAACTCAGTTATGCAAACAGGAATTGAAAATGAGGGCATGAACTGCATCTGTAATCTTACTAGCAGACAGACACAAAGGTAAAGAGTTTCATCAGCTTCAAGAGGAAGGACACATTGCAGGTCTGCTTGCAAGAATAGACCCATACTGTACTTACTTACTTCCCATTACCAAAGCACTATCCATGTGATACTTTTGCACATCAACAATTAATTCATTAATATTTTACATCACTACTGATTTTATTTAAACACTCAGTAAAGGGATTTTTTTTTTCACACATTATAGTTTACTTGAAATGAGCAACCAGACGACATTAGTTTGATTTAGAGGTGAGCCTAAATGCCTTAGCTTGAATATGAATTACAGTCTTCTAAAAATTTATTTGCCTAAGGAACTGACCTGGACTTTCCCAAAGTAGAATGATTTCCAACAGGAAAGACAGTCTATATTGCTACAGACTGTAAAATACAGTTGTCTGATTGCATCTAGGAAATTAACAAGTCTTTTTTTTTCTGAAAAAAATGTAAAGCTTTTTACAATTGTAACGTAAGCATGGTTATCACTCAAGATTTCAGCTGACTTGCTAGCAGGAAGGCTGTGAGTGAGGAGCCACCTTAAGCTGCTGGAGTTAGCTCTGGAATCTCACCTGCCAGAAAGGAACAGGGCTAGCCTGTACCTGGCCTAAAGGATTCAGGAGTGAAGGTGATGACAGCTAAATTATTACAAAAGGCTTCCTCCCAAGAATCATTGTCTTTCGCACTGTGAGAGGGAAGAAAGGAACCAGCATTCATAAACTAATAGAAATAAATCCCAAACACTAGCATTTGTGCAGCAATTACATGGAATATTTATCACCACTGGAATGAATGGTGATCTCTGACCCTCTAACATTTTTTGCAAATGAATCCATTAGTTCCAACCCCTTTCTCTTATCAGTACATGAGCCATAAAGCATTGCAGGTGTAGATGAGCAAGGAAAGAAGAGATTAATTGTATTTGTAGTAATGAGTGAAAAAGGAAATAGGCTGAGGACTTGCAATGAGGCAGTTGGTAAATTCAGCCCTATACAATGCAATTGCATTAGTAAGCAAATAAATTACTCTCTGCAGCTTGACTTGGATTGTTCCACAGGTTTCAGTTTTAAAGAGCAGATTTTTATAGTTAAGTCAATACTGGCTTCTGGACTGCTTTGGTTTTTAGCACATTTAAGATGCATCTACAAAGCCAACTTACAAATTAATAAATCTTTCCTTTAATTCAGTCTGCCAAGAACAAAGATAGAACACTGACTACTGCAGAAGCCATGTTAGTGATGTAAACCAAAGGACTGGGGATTAAACAAGGATTACTGAGTGCTAAATCAATGTGTTTCCTTTTCTGGCTGTGTGTCTGTGGTGTGAAAGTATGGATCATTACATAAAACATGGCACATGACTGCCTGGATTAATACTAGACAATGTTACACAAAATTTTGTTTAAGCATGACCAGTGTGCTACCAAGAAAGTGATGCCAATGACTAAGGAAGTAGGCATGTTTTTTTCTGTTGTTTGTAGTATTCTGCAATTTCAGCCTGGAGCCCCCTATTAGAGTAATTTTTCCAAGTAAACCTGGCTGTGTTTAATCCATGCCCTACTCTTCTGGGGCATGCTGGAGCTTTTTTTTTTATATAATGTGAAGAAAACTATCCAGAATTAAGATCCTGCAAGTTTTTTGGCAATTCATTTAAGGATCTCACAGTATGAAATTAAATGCAAAAAATCCTCATGTCTGCACTGTCCAATATAGCAGAAAGAAAAGTAACTTTTAAAATAGACTTAAATTGAAGCATGCCAGGCATGAAACTTGCCAACAACATCAAAGTAAGCATGGAGCAAGTAGCCATATTCTGGCTACAAATGTCTTTGTTCCCTGACCTTGCCACATTCTCTCATGCCTTTTCATAGAATTGTAGCATCCCAGAATGGTTTGGGTTGGAAGGGACATTAAAGATCATCTAGTTCCAACCCCCTGCCGTGGGCAGGGACACCTTCCACTAGACCAGGGCCCCGTCCAACCTGGCCTTGAACACCTCCAGGGATGGGGCAGCCACAGCTTCTGTGGGCAACCTGGGCCAGTGTCTCACCACCCTCACAATAAAGAATTTCTTCCTATCATCTAATCTAAATCTCCCCTCTTTCAGTTCAAAACTGTTACCCTCTTATCCTACCACTAAACTCCCTGATAAAGAGTCCCTCCTCATCTTTCCTGTAGGCCCCTTTTGATCGAGACAAGACCAGCAGCCAGAGTTTGGGCTGGTTAGTCACACAGCTGTTCTTGTGTATGATTTTATTTACCACCACCTCTTATCAAACACCACAAAATAACAGGTCTGTTTGGTTGAGCCATCTGCTCCCCTATGCATTTGTAATGCTATCATCAGTTGCATTTACTCAGCCTATTAAGAATTTTGTTTCAGAGTAGGAACACCCCCCCCAATTACATATAGTAGCGATACACACCCCCAAATACATTTAATGCTCATGTCTGAGTAGGTAAATTTTGTTTTAGCTATTAGTGGTTTATTCCCCTTCAATACAATCCATCACAAAAACTTTGACACTACAATGTTGGGACCGTAGCAACATAATCTCTCAGTTGTGAATGTTTCGCTCATCTGATTAATGGTATGGAATATATCTGTATGTTCTATCAGCATTACTGTGTACTGCTTTATTCTGACTTATCTCAGAGGAATTTGATTTGCAGTTTGGTATTATAAGAGAAGGGGAAAGGGGTGTGAGGACGCAAATCAAAACAAAGTCGCAACTCGCCCTGTAAGTTAGGTGATACAAAGATTCTGAAAACCACAAAGGGCTTTGAAGCAAACCACCTCCAGCAAGGCACCAGATTCCTTACAGGAAAAGGACAAGGATAGCAGGGAAGAAAAGTACCTAGAACAAGCATATGGTGATAGGTCTGTCTTTTTAAACTTGTACACCAGCTCACTTCAATTTCAGAAGTATTTGCTTTTACCTCCCCATTATCCTTTTTTAAAGGCATTGGACACTGGGAAATCCTGTAAACCACAGCCTACACCTTTAAATAAGCCTGTGCTCACCCAGAGGAGCATGTATTTATTTCTTTACTATGAACAGCCATAATACCAAATGTTACAGTGCCACTGGAGATAGCAGTGGGAGGGACTGAGGTCCTGAAACAGCCACAAGCACTGCAGAAGAACCATCCCAGAGCAGTACCATCTCCTTCGAGGAGTAACATGGCAGTGAAAACAATATTAATTTTAACAATTGCCTATTACAATTTGAAGTTATAATTTAAAAAAAAAAAAAAAGCTGTTACATTAGATTTAGATTACAGCTGGGTGCTGTTTCCTCCTAGCTTTTATTCATAGTATATGTAAATTAGGGCAGCAAAAAAACAATAGAAATCCTTTGGCACTTCCCAGACAGCAATGATCTTTCTTTCCTACCAGCTGCAGGGTTGATTGATCCTGATTATGTCCAGCTCAGGGAATCTAGCCAAGATGTTAAACTACTGAGCCATTATTCTTCTCCATAGCTCTGGCATCTCATGCATGCAAAGGTACATTTTCCAGGCACCCATGGCACTGCTTCCTATAAACACGTTCTGACACAGGTAGGAGGAAAGTTGGTGCATTGGGCCTACATAATAACTTTAAACATGGCAGAGAGCGTGGACATGGCATTTGTCTTCATGGTAATTTAAAAAATTGCTGATATGAAATCTCAGTGATTCATTGTCTGTGTTCACAGAAAAGCATCTAGGCTGCTTTTAACATAATACTTATGGTAAGTATTGTCTTTTCAGATTTTTTTGCCTCGGCTATTTTGATGGCATGCAGACTTGGCATCACGCTAAATAGAGACATTGAGTCTTTATAGTTTTATCTCTCAAGCCCATCTGGTTTGAAGTAGTTGACAACAAGCAGGAAAGGGAATAGAATGAAAGACTCGCTTCATGTTTGTAGAAATAAAAGAAATGTGTAAGGCAGCGCTCAAATAAAATCAGCCTGAGAGGAGGGCCATTGCACTCCCCTCTCACCATCCCTCCTCTGCCCTTTAAGATGACTGGAATGGGAAGGCTTCATCTGCAACGCCTCCACTCCCAGTGCTCGCTCTGACGGCCCACTGTTGGAGCTTAGGCCCCAGCCCAAAGGCAGCTGAAGCAGGCAGGCTGGAGCACCGAGGGAGAAGGGGAACCGTCTGCCCCCGGAACGAGGGACAATGGGAACACTAGGCAAGCAGAGTAAAAAAGCAAACACAAACACAGGGCCCTTGTCCATCAGCCAAGCTAAAACCACTGAAAAAACTAATAGTGCAAACACCTCACACAAAGGTGCTTCAGTAAGTTTTACGTGTGTTTATTCCATTTTTAACTTCCTTTTGCAATTTACAGATACAGCCCAAGGACTTCAGTCTGAGTACCTGGGCACTCTTGCCATTACCCTATTACAGGCAGGTGCAGAACATCGCAATAGCACCAGAAGTGTCCTGCCCTGCCCACTGAAACAACCGGTGGGTTAGTTACCAGAACTAGCTTCAGTGAGAGCGTATTGGATTGCAGGAAAACATGCCCTTTCCTTCTCCAGCTAGCAAGGACCACTAAGGGCTGTTCATACAGAACTACAAAATTCTGTAACTAGAACTCAGGTAGAACAGGCGTAAAAGGGCACTTGCTTTCTCAGTGAGGCACACTGTATATGACATGTTCGTCCTCTCATGGAGGTGATAAGGGTCTATCCTTTATCAGCTACAGAATCACTCCGAGCATAAGATGGAAGTTGCTATACAAGTTTGCACGATTTTACACCATGTAGCAGCTAGCCTTTCCCTTTATGCTGCTCTGTCTCTTTATAGAATTATGTCCTAAATGTGACATTTCTGGCTTTTGTTCTTAATCACTTTGTTACCAGTTGAAATTTATAATTTTAAGCTAAATAGAAGTGAGCGATTTATTGTAATTATTTTGTATAGGCTGCTTTTCATAAACTTTTTTTAAAAATCTGGAAAAACATTTAATTTCCCATATGGAAAGAACACATTTGTCATACTTTACTCAGATATACTTGGCCAACTATTGCACATATATGCAAAACATATGTGATATATTCAAGACTGAATTTCATAAAACAGAAAGGCTATGAAATGTGATATAATAAATATATTACACAGACATATGTGGCCAATTTATAAAACTATGGTATCTTTGGTAAATTTATAATAGGTCATTTCTATTAATGGGGAGGAATGAGTGCATTTTTCTAGCATATGCAACACACACAGTACTTTACATAGCCTTCCTGAAGGGAGGTGGACCTTTGAAAAGCAGACTTGTACATGTACATATATAGTGTATATGGACCATGTCCCTATTTTTCAAAATTAAAGTATATCTTCAAAACCAGCTTTTGCTTTTTGCACTGATCATGCATACAACATATTGCGCAGAAAAAAAGTATGAAATACTGTTCTTGGAGATTAGCAAACCTCTGATACACTAACTAGATTCCACAGACAATGGGTGTATTGTTTTAATAGAAAGCACATTTTATAAGCACACACTATGCTCATGATAATGGCCAGTAAGAGAAATCTTTGGGTACAGTCACTTTCATCTAGTTGTGTCAAACACTCATGTAAATTAAATATCTTACTGATCAATTGAATTGGAATAATGAAAAAAACCCCTGCATACGTTTAGAAAAACGTTACATACATACACACATACCAGCCTCTACTCTAGCAGACTGCACTCTTCGTAACATCAGCTTATAGCAATGGCTGAATTATTGCCGGCTGATTGATTATCTTCAAATTCTAACTCACAGATTACTGTCCTTCCTTACTTATGCCTGTGTGCTTCAAAGATCAAATTTTTGCTTTATAAAACAGATCTATGATTTTCTCTCAGATCGCGTATTTGCAGGTTTGGGCAAAAGTTCTCAAAGTGTTGTTCATTTCCCGTGTGTGCGTGACCTAACTCCTGCGATGCCCGGCTCTTCCCTCTGGAGGGAGCCTGCTCTTCAGGCACGGCCGGGCAGGGTGCGCCTGTGCCGCATCCCCGGCCACCGGAGCCGCGGTGCAGCGGTAACACCCGGTACCCCCCAAGCTCACCCCCGCGGCAACACAGCACCTCCTGGCTATGCCGGCCGTTTAACATAAATGGCGGGTCAGCCCATCGCACCCGCTGTCTCAACGCTCTGCCAGCAAAACCGCGTTTGTTTTCAACCCATCATGAAACTGAACAACAGAAGGAAAAGCAACAAGGACCAGCACACGTATGTGCACACACACAGAGACCCTCTTCCCCCACCCTAGCCGCGTTCAACGGGCTCACAGCAATTTTTTGAGGTCCTTGGATGAAGGTGCTAAAACTTGCTTTGCAAGTACTGCTGTGTTAGCTCTTCCAGCACTCCTCCGGGCAGCAGGGCTCAGCTTCCACCCCTAAACCCAGCTTGCTCCCAACAGCTGTAGGGATGCCTTGATGTAGGCAGAATGTTGTACAGCACAAGCGACCCTCCCTTTCTTATTCCTCTCTGACCAGATCAAGGTGCGGCTGCCCCTTGGCCAGGGATCCAGGTGTCACAGCTGAAATCCACTTGCTGGGGAGAATAAGGTCTGGGAGGAAAGACTGCACACCAGCTGAGGTGGTCCTAAGCCCTGCAGCCCCACTAGCCATGGCTCCTTGTAGGGATGCACTAGGAAGCCCCTAGCTCATGGGCCTGGTCGCTGCCAAATGCCTTTTTATGCTTACTGCAGCCCTTGGGTCATTCTCCACACTGCAACCCACTGTTACACAGGCCGTAGCACAAAGGAAACCAGCGTGCTTGCTCCCCTGGCAACAGCCACGCATATGCATGCTTGAGATTGAAGAGATGCCAACACCCCAGGATGCTGAGCAGCATCTACTGGGGACCACCTTCACAGTTCCACCCAAACCAGTTCTAGGGTGTCCCTGAACAGGAAGAAAGATTAAAAAGTACATCCATGAAGTGTGTAACTGGTGTGCACGAACACTGCAAGCACATAGAAGTCTCATCCCCATGCTAGCCTACACTGAATTTAGTCAGATCCATGAACAGGGAAAAAATAAAACCACTAACAACAAAAAAAATATTCCTGAAAACTTGAGCTATCCAGTGTTTGGGGTAAGTGAGCAAGCAAGACCTCCCTTGTTTCACCTGTGGGTGAATACAGGGCCTAACCCTGTATTTATCCACTGAGGTAAGTAAGTGATGCGGTTTTCAGACGTTTGGAGCAATCAGTAAATTCAGCCTGTACCTCTGGAAAATGGAGCCACATGGCTAATTTATTCTCTAGACCTGTTTGGAAGAGACAAAGAGTGTTTGTAACCTCTGTGCTTGGGTCTGTTTTACCAGCAGCTTTTAAATACACAGTGTAATGTGTGACTTGAGGCGACCATAAGTGGATGTATTGTCTAGAAACTCTGCAGCCTTCTTTCCGAGTATGTGCCATGGACCTTGCTGACAGCATGCACTGAGTGAAGTTTAAACATACATGTAATCAAATCATACAAAGTCATTTTTCAAATGAAACGGCAATACATATAGATAAGGCATGGCCTGTACGTTATGTATCTTGACTAACTGGCTGACAGGTAACAAGAAATTAAAGTGTTACAGATTTTCTGTGATTCTCAAAAGGCTTCTACCTCTCAATGTGCAGTGTTATGGGAGTTTTTGTTTGTTTGAAGTGGATTTTTTGTTGTGATAGAAAAATAACCCTGCTTGCTTTCCATATCTGGAACACTCCCATCCGGTGAGACAAGACATAGCTATACAAGGAGGAAACACTAGTAAAAGCCCTGAGGACTAAAACACGACATGAAATGGGCTGCTAACATGCTTAATACTAACATATAGAAGCACCTTGCATGTTGATGGCCTAAAATCAAGGTTAGAAATACCATTTTCATAGTTAAAACTATAGTCTTGATACAGCAGCATGGTCTCTCCTTCCCATTCAGACACGGGACTTCTGTAGTGGTTCTTCTAGCACAGAGGATAGACTAGTGATTGTGAGGGCCTGCTGCCCACAGCCATAGGTTGAAGTTCTGTGATTTTCTCTTCTTCTAACGCAGATAAATTAAAATTCCTACAGTCAAGGCAAGAACCTTGAGCCACTTTCTGTAAGAGCACAGTTTATTCCTGGTGTCTTGGATCATGCAGTCTTCTCAGCTCTTGTGCAGTAAAGTACATTTGAAAAGGTGTGTGGCCAGTCTGCACTGAGAGCCAGTGACACTTCTTGCAGCACTCTACGTTTAAAGAAAACGGGTGCTTACCAATACAAACATAAGTGTACCGTTATCCATTTCAACCTGGGACCCCAACCCGGCAAGTTGCTGCATAAGGATAGACCACTACAGCCATGGGCAGCTCCGGCAACCAGGGAGAGAAAAGGGAAGGACAATTCGCCTATAGAGATTCACTATCTGTTCTGACTAAACAGCTCCAGTTTAGTATTCCTTCCGTATTTAAGTGACCTCATTTTGTAGGGGAGGTTTAAACTTCAGAGCAGACAAACTGACAAATACACACAAGTAATCAAACAAGAAATGAAAGAAAGAAAGAAGAGGAAAAACATTTATAAATGTCACTGTCCAATGTTTTTTCAATTTAAATGAAATAAGATTATCTACATATATCTACAAATATCTACATGTATCTACACTGTTTCCAGATATGATTCTTTGGTTGTCTTGACCTTTTTCCTACACTGCAACTATCAAGGAAAGAAAAATGTTTGTATAATCTTTGAAAGAAATAATAAATATAACAACTTCATTAAACGTTTGACCAAAGCTTTGGCACTAACCAGTTTACAGATAACAAATCATACTGAAAACTCTGAAATAACAGTGGCAAAGCAACAGAGTACAATCCGAGAGCCATTTCCCACTGACTAATAATAAGCACAGGCTATTTTACATCAACTTTTCTGAGAACATTAACTATTGTTTAGTCAGACACTAAGAATCTCACAATTCACTGCAAATGTCAAATAAAATACATATTTCTTGCACAAGTCTTTTTCATGGATCCAGATATATTTTTTTTATAACAGAAAAAAAATTACATAAAATATTCATGCTAGCCTGTATCCCTTCTTAAACCCTTCCAAAAAGTTTTGGAAGCCCAAAGCCCACTGCCAGAGACAGAATAAACATTGCTATTAACACTGCCAGCTGCACAAGGGAAAGATTATGTTTTGTAAGGCTTGTAGTGAAAAATGCACAATCATGGATGACTAGAGGACTTAAAAAAAAAAAATTAATAACCCCCTTCTTTTCATAGAGTCACATGGAAGAATCAGAAAAGTGTTCATAATACTGTATACCAAGACAGCTGAGGAGCTGTTCAGTACCTTCTCTGAACACAAAGGGACTGACGTTTGGTGAGCATCTGACAAAAAACACAAGCCAACTATTCAAAACACATCACTGGAGAAACTGTGATGAACAGGCCCATCTTTTGAACAAGGAAAGACTACTTGAAGGGAGATGTTAAAAGAAAAAAGTACTTACCAGCTCTAAGAGGGAAGATGTGGCAAGCAGGTAGGTGCAGAATAGGTGCTTTGGGACTACTGCAGCTTGGGTGAGCCAAATATAAGGGGTGAGGCATTCTGGGGAAAAAACCCTGAAGTTCCTCTAAAAGGTACCTCTCAACAGGAGAGCATCAAGAGCTCGGGAAAGGGTGTCAGAAGGCAGTACTGTGAGGCTGCCTGGGAAGCAGCTAGTTTATGAACTATTGCTGAGAATACACAGCCTAAACTCTGCCGGTATTCCCCCCCCACCCAGGCTGGTTTTTAAACCTTAGTATCCATTGTTGTAGAAACAAGATGCTGAACCTGGCTGTGCTCTTCTGTACATGGCCATGGGCTCTTCTCAACAGCTCCAGAAAATGCTGTTGTGGTTAAGCTGCCCCAATGAACCCCAAAACTCAGGAGCAGGTCAGGACCGGGGGAGAAGGGGACAATTAGTTTTGACGGTGAAGATTCAAAGTGTTCCCTTAAGCTGAACTCTGCTTCCTTTGACAGTCTCCTCAAAGAACCACCTGAGCCAACTGTGAAGGAGGCCAAGCGTCCCCGAGGTAAAAGAGACACTTATATCGACATGTGCAGAATTACACTCCATGCCCGCCACCCGGTGTGCAGCTCACGGCCAGCCCCGCCACCCTCCCTGCTCGGTGCTAACGTTACCCGTCCCACTGGGCTGGGAAACACCCGTGCCAGCAGCAAAACCGGTGGCGACACCAAATCTCTGTCAGGAGACCCGGCTGGCGAGTGAGAAGGGGGCAAGTCACCTCACGGCTGCTGCTTCCCCGTCCTCCCATCGCTTCCCAGCGGCCCTACGGCTCTCAGTGCCCTGCGCGCTCGTCTGGCACCCGCACGGAGGGAGGGGCAGGGAGACGGGAGATAACGACATATGGCTTCATTTATCAAAGTGCAGCTGCGGGTCACACCGCTACGGGCAGCACCCGGCACGACCCAACCCCTTGCCGCCACCGCCCTCACGACGGGTGGAGAGCGGGACATGGGCCCCCGGCTTCCTGCGATTGGACTCTCCGGATGTCGATCAGGTCAAGCTGGCCTATCAGTTCACTCGTAAGGCGGGAAGAGAGGGAAAGGCGGGAAGAGGGGGAGGACGGTAGCGGCCGCGGCACGCGCGGCCGCCGCCAGTCTCTCGCGGCGTCGGCGGCTCCGCGAGGCGCCGGTGGCGCCGTTACCGGGGCCCGTAGTCGTAGTTGGCGGGCGGGCCGGCCGACGAGTACATGTTGGCGGCCGCCGCGTTGACGTGGTGGTGGTGATGGTGGTGGTGGTGGTGGTAGCCGTGCCCGCGGATGCCGGGGAGGGGGTACGGGGTGGGCCGGCTCTTCGCCCCCAGGTAGTGGTCGTAGGCGGCGGCCGCCGCCGGCGGGTACTTGTAGGGATGGTGGTGGAGGGGCTCCGAGGCGGCGGGCTCCAGACGCAGTTCGTGGTGGGGCGGGCTGGGCCGGCCGCCGCCCGCGCCGCCCAAGGGCAGCAGGCCGCCGCCGCCGCCCGGCAGCGCGGGGCTGAGCACGCGGGAGAGGAGCTGCTGGTGCGCGGCCTCGGCCGGCAGCGGCGGCCCGCCCGCCGCCTCCCGCTCCAGCTCCCGGCGGCTCTCGGCGGCATCTGCGGGGGCACACAGCGTCAGCGCCCGCCGCCTGGCCGGGCGGTCGGGAAGCGATCGGGTAGAGAGAGCCGCGGTGCGCGAAGGCAAACGCGAGGGGCGGCAGCAGAGCGCGCGGCGGGAGCCGGAGCTGGTGGGACCGGGCCTGACTGACAAACGGAGCTGCGCCGGCAAGCCGGTGCACGCCTGGCATTTTTGCAATTGTGTAATACTAAACAAATACAGACTTCCCTTTATTTTGCAGGCCCGGAGTGTGCTGGAAGAAAAGGCCCCGGGTTGTCTTTGCAGTTGTTTGTTCTGCGTAATGGAAAAGCAGTGGATGGGCAGAGGTGCTGTTCAGCCCGGCTGCGGCTCCTGAGCGGGAGCAGGCCGGTCCCAAGCCCGGCCTTGCTGCATCCCTGCCTGAAAACCTGAACTTGCTGCCGAAAGTGGGACACTAAAGGAAAAGGGCAGTACTTTTAAAGCAGCAAAGTTGCTTAAGCACAACAGTGAGTGTTTTAGACCCCCTCCAAAAACAATTAGGCTACAAAGGTGGCTATTTTTGTTTAAAAAATAGGTGGTAGCGCAAAGCTCATTAGCAATGGAGCCATGCCCGCTGCAGGTGGCTGTGCAGCAGCGTGGTGCGCAAGGCTGGCCCCAAGCATGCACGCCCTGGGGCTGGCCCTGCAGGCCAGCAGGTCCAGGGTGGCAGCCTGCCCCGGCCGCTGGGGCTCTCACCTTTCTCTGTCCCGTTCTGGTGGGCCGGGGAAGAGACTGGATTCCGGGATCTGGCAAAAGCGCTCATGAGAGGAAGGGCCCCTGGCCTGTGATTCCTGGGCCTGGAAGAAGAAGGGGAAAAGTGTTACGGAGCCGATGGTCTAACAGAATGAGCACTCAGAGCATTGCTGCTGTGAGCTCCAGCTGGCAAACAGGGCCTGACGCAGTCTCCCCCAAACTCCGTGCAAGCTTTGTGGCAAATGTAAGCTGGGCAGGTGCGTGCGAAACTGGGGGTGAGACTGGGGTGTAGTTGTAGTCAATAAAGACATGGCCTTACCAGTCCTCAGGGTCGCAGTCTCTGAACCCCTTGGCGAAAGGGTTGCTGGCGATCTTCAGCTGCGTGATCTGTAAGGAGAAGCAGGGAAATGTCTCAAAGCGGCACACATGGGGCTCCCCGGTCAGACAGCGAGTGTGTCCCTGAGCAGGCTTTGGGACTCAGAGGTGCCTGGTGGAACGGAGAGGGCCCAGGTGGCTGGTAGAGCCACAGAGCACAAACATGGGCTTTCCCTCTGTTAGAAAATGCAGGCTAGTATGCTATCGAATATGAGTTCAAGGCAAAGGGAGAGGCAGCCCGAGTCGGCTGCAAAAGCTGTGTAAATGCACTTGTAAGAAAATGCCACATTATATGGGTCACCACCAGAGCAGCTAAGACAAATCACTGGATAAATCATACTTATGTATTTATTTAATTCGCCGGGGAGAAGGCAGGACATTTTCTATATTTAAGCAAATCCACGGATAAAGTATGTGATTGTGAGTTTCCGGAATGGGTTGAAAAACAAACTTTAAGCCCCTCAGTGACAGTTCCAGCCTTAGAGGTCAAACTGATAGAAAGCAGGAGAGAAAGAGCAGCTGTCCCGAGCCATCAGGCAAATGCCAGCCGGGGAGGGACTCCGGAGACCCTTAAAGGCACAGCCTTGCTCTGGCCCCGCCGCCTCTCCGGGGCGGGGGCGGGTCGGTGTGCTCGGAGCCACTGCGGAGGGTGACACGGCCGGCGGCGGCTCGGGGACAGTCCCGCCACCCAGCCCCAGCGAGGGCTGCGGCATCAGCGCGGAGCGAGGCGGTTCGGAGCGGCACTGAAAAGCCCCCGCTATGAAATCGTATTTGCACTCGCGGCTGGGATTCCTGCTCTTACGCTACACTGATGCGATTTAAAGAAGCAATCGGATTAACTGCTGCCCAGAAATCCGCATCAGATTAGGGGGGGTGGGTTGTTTTATTTCGGTTTGTTCCGTTTTTTAACATATAATTGTATTCTGGGGAGGAACAGACCGCCGCGATCTTAAGAGAAGTAAAATCGCAGATTTATCCAAACAAATTGTGAGTGACGTTTCGCAGCGGGAAGCCTGTAGTTTCCCAACTAGTCCCGGTCTCGGGTTTACATAGGTAATAAGGCCCCCCCCCCCCGGGCGGGGGAAGCTGGCGGTGGGGCTGGAGCTCACGTCGCTTCCTCGGCGTGCCGCGGTGCAGCTCTGCGCTGCTCCCCGGCTATCGGGTTCCTTGCGCTGCCCCGAATGGGTTTAGCAGATGGGGAGGAGGAGGCGGGAGAACCCGCGGACACCCCCGCCGCCGGCGGACACCCGCAGCCCGGGCTCCAGCCCGTGGTACCTCCGGGGCAACCCCAACCCCCCTCGTTCGTTGCCGCGGGCCCCGCTGCCGCCTCACCCGGTGGTTCTGGTAGGCGGTCACGGCCGTGAAGCGCGTCTCCTCGAAGACGAAGGTTTTGAAGTTCTCCTCCGCGTATTTCTCGCTGTCTTTCCGGGGGTCCACGTAGACCACGTGAAAACGCGGCTGGTATCTGTGCATGGAGTTCAAAATGATCTGAATGATAAAACGAGCAGGGAGATAATAACTGATCCAGGTGGAGCATGGAGAGAGGAGAGCGCAGCCCCCGGCCCTGCCGGCTCCCCTGCCCGGGGGCAGCCGCGGGGCTGCGGCAGGAGGGGGGCGCGGGCACCCCGCGGGAATCACGGCGCGGGGAGTTCCCCCCGGTGCAGCCCCGTGTTTGACACCTCCCCCCGGGAACACTTACATGCCCGTTGTCATCCAGCAAATTGTTGGTCAGTTTGAGCTTATCGAAGGAAACGATCTGCTTCATCCACTGCGCCCCTTTGGCCGGGGAGTCCGGGTGGTAGTGCACCCTCCCGGGGGTGGCGGGGTCGGCTTTGCCGGCCACCAGCCAGGAGGAGCTGTGGAAGGCGTACCTGCCGGGAGAGGAAGGCGCCCTCAGCCGCAGCCCGGGGAGCTCCCGCCGCCGCAGCACCCCGTGTCCCCGGCAGGGTCCGGCCCGGGAGGGTCCCCCCGGCCCGGCGAGGGGGAAGCGCCGCCTCCCCCATCGCTCCCACTTCCCACGGAAACGAGAGGAACGAGCTCTTCTCCACAGCCAGACTCGTTGCGGGGGTGGAAATACTATTTTATCAGGTCGCCGATGGAACTGGCGGGAGAGAAATCTACAGGACGGAGGCAATTTATAGCTACCTGCGCAGATTTGTGAGAGGAGCCACAAAAGCTCCCTCTTCCTCTAAAAAAAAGGGTGAAAGGGAGTCCTCTATACAGTAATGTTCTGGCTTTAAGTGAAGAGTGGAAATTTATGTGTAGATTAATAGCAGGTCCAGAGTTTAGCAGCCTTGTTTCGTTCTTTCAAAGTACATATTCAACAGTAACATTTAAAACAGAGAAACCAATCTTCTATACACGTGTTTACTTTAAAAGCCAGTGTTTGCACAGGGGGAATTAGACACCATTGGACTTGAGCAGAAACATTACTTTTTAAAGATATACTCAATTGGATGTTATATATCCCACTTCCCTTGACAAGCAAACATTTCTAGGACGCCCTGAGAATTTGGATATCTGTCTAAATATTTATATATTGGACCCTGCGATTCCTACGCGGGCTGCCTGCTCGGCGTCCTGATCTGAAGCTAAATACATAATGCGCCTTTCACTGTCTTTAAATTAAAGGGGTTGCAAACCAGACCGCATCTCTGCCTTGCGAGTTGCCGCTTTCCGAGGCCTTCCTACGCTGCCGCTGGAAACAAGGGCAGGGATTTGTGGCTTGGATGGCGCCTTTCCAGAGCACAAAACCCACTCTCTTCACTCGAGCACCCAGTGGGCTCCCCGGCGGGCACGGCGCAGCCCCGGGACGCCCGCGGGGAGACTGCCCCAGCCGAGAGGCTAAGGCACTCGAGGAGCACGGGGGGG